>ML677341.1:32744425-32772235 GCA_007922305.1 Dermatemys mawii
ACGATGTTAAGCAAATCCAGTTTCCCCATAAGAATTAATGTAAATGAAAGGGTTAGGTTCCGGGGAAATTTTTTCACTAGACAAAAGACTATATTTATTTATGTTTTAAACAAACAGTTTAATACTGGTACAGAGTGATGGTGATTGTGAAGCTTGGTTGAGGTGGAGGAGTCAGAGGGTGGGGTATTTCCCAGGGAATGCCTTACTGCTAAATCAGGGATTCTCAAACTGGGGTTCAGGACCTCTAAGGGGGTCATGAGGTTATTACATGGGGGAGTCACGAGCTGTCAGCCTACACCCCAAACCCCTCTTTGCATCCAGCATTTATAATGGTTTTAAATATATTTTAAAAAGTGTTTTAAATTTATAAGGGGGATCACACTCAGAGGCTTGCTATTTGAAAGGGGTCATCAATACAAAAGTTTGAGAACCACTGTGCTAAATGAACTAACAATTTGCTGAGCCCTTAAGGATTAACTCTTACACTCTAGAATACAACAGGAAAGGAGGGAGGGCAGAGACATACACCATAAGAGATAGAGATAGAGATGCGCATTCCCCTTAAGTATCAAGAATGGGGTCAAAAGTACACTGCCTTGTTAATTAAATCAGCAAGGCAGCAGCTCCCTCTGTGGTGTGTCCCCTCTGCTCTATGGAAGGTGGGATAAGTGGGGTGCAGGAGCAGGCGGGAGGGAGACACCCTGACATTAGCCCCCCGTCCCGTTCTCCCCCACCCCAGCAAGCAGGAGTCTCAGGGAGCAGCTCCAAGGCAGAGTGCAGGAGCAGCACATTGCAATGAGGGAAGGAACATACAAACTATGGGCAATTGAACAGCAGGCAATTGATAGCCTGCTGGGCAATTGAACTGCTGGCAGTTGATAGCCTGCTGGTCAACTGACAACATTAGAAGGGACCATTGCACAACTTTAAACAAGCACGTTCCCTAAGTGATTAGCAACATAACAATGAAACATTAACTGTGATGACTTTAAATGAGGAGTTACTGTACAACGATAAGTGAGGAGTTACTGTATTTCCTCTAAGATGCATCTTTATACCCTGATACAAACAAGTTAGTACTGCCTCTGACTTAGTTCGTTTCTGCTCTCTAACATGGCTAGTTATTACCCATCACCTTGTACATGTTGGTTCGATCAAAACTTCTCTATTACATACTGTCATCCTAGCCTTATCTTTTAGGGGGTATCAGTGTGTTCCTGTTATCTTTGGGGAATGTTTTTGTACCATCCTTCTTATTGGGATGTTTTGTACCATCCTTGATATTGGGATCTGTTTGCATGAGCACTTTGCATGAGAATTTCTGCAGTATTAGCCATGTTCTGTGAGCAAGTCCTGCCTTATACCAGGTCTCTGATACAAGGTCTTATGTCTCAGTCTCTCTTCCTACTAGAGTCTGAAAGTGTTTTGATGCTAATATCTGCATGTATTTGATATTTAATCTAAGTAGTTTCTCAGAGTTCCAGGATGCTTGAGGTTCTATGATAAATTTAAAATGTGTCAGAATCCATCTCTATATCACTATTAAGACATCGTCTTTTGCAGTGTTATATACTGTCCTGATGCTGCTCTTTGTTGCCCTGGCGTATAAAGGGGAAAAGAGAGGTTTTTTCCCATACAGACACCTCCACAAACACCAAGATGGAATCTATTTCTAGCACTCACGAATCCTAAGAAGGAGTCTGCCTACCACATAAGCCTATACGTCTTGAGGACTTGCTCTGGTAGGGTGCATATCCAGATCTCTAGTTGGCTAACACATTTATGATGGTCAGTTTCAAAGCACACACCAACCCTTTTCAGAGCAGCATCTTAAATTATGGTCACCCCAACCTATAATGAATTCCTGCCATGGCTGGCATGATTCCTGGAACAGGACTTATATCTGTCAGTATACTGTGCCTAACAACAGCCAGGGCAGGTATTTGTTTCCTTTGGCTAGAGAGAAAGGTTTGGGGGCCAGATAAGCATCTCATTCTGCTTATGCGGATGGCAAACAACATAAAATGATTTAAAAACTATTTATCTTACTAATAACACATTAAAAATATTTTTGCTTCTTGCAGAAATAAATTGACCCTTTTTTGTTTAAAAGTTTTTATGGGCCTAAACAGGCTATTAATATCTGCCCCAAACTCCCCGAGTAACTTTTCTATTATATATTTTTTTAATAAAACTTATGAACTAGGTCCATCTTGGGAGTTAACATTTCTGCTGGCCCTCACGCTGGTGATATATTACAATAATACACTGTAGAAGTTGACAAGCTCAGTTAAAATAGTATTGGAGTGAAATATAACCGCAATGGCTGGCTGGCTGACAAGAGATAAACTTATTTCCTAGGTTTCATTTTTTAAAAGTTATAGACTATATGGATTTTTTAAAAGAAAGGCCAACTTCGGAAAAGTAGAGAAACTGCAGTAGATAAGCTGAAAAGCAGTGTAAGGTTTCTGAATACTAATAAGTTTTTTAACTTTTTAAGGAATAAAACTTATCTTTCCTTTAAATGACATAAAGGAAAGATGATATCGGTGACTAACAGAATCACAGAATAATGTGTAATTAACTATTGGAACAATTTATCAAGGGATATGATGGATTCTACACCACTTGAAATCTTCAGATCAGAACTGGATGCCTTTCTAAAGCCATGTCTACATTAGCACTTATGTCAGCAAAACTTTTGCTGCTCAGGGGTGGCCTAAAAAATACCCTGTAGCACAACCAGAAGTTAATCGGGTTGGTACCGGAATTTCCAGGTGCAGCGCTAAAGACCATGCTGTGCAGGAGGTTGGACTAGATGATCAAACCTTTCTGATCTTTAAAAAAGTATGGATCTCTGATTAGGGCTCACTAAAGGAAGATGTGTGGGTAGAGTGTGCAAGCTTACCCACACAACTCTTTCGTAATAAACATCAGTCCCTAGCTGCAGGAACTCTGATATGCTAGTCCCAGATCTCATCTTAATAAAGTATTTCCATTGCACTTAGTCATGACATAGTTATGGATTTGTTTATTGGGGTTCAAGTGAGATTGCCAAAGTCACAAAGACATCAGAAAATGCCTCCTTTCTAATATGCATATAGTGCACTCATTTCAGTTTTCACCTAAAAGAGATTTAAAGGCAGAAGTCTGAAGGTGAAACAACGTGTGTATTAACTGCATTGCCCAACTTTTCCAATTTAATGCCCATTAGTAGTCTGGCATGAGCTGCTTCTGAGAAATCTCAATTCCAAGCATCAAGAATAATAAGGTAGATGAAGGTTTATTACTTAAATACAGATGCAGTGGTTGATGCAACAGTGAATCATGGAGAAATCAAGAATCTTCCTGGGCTAGAGAGATCAAGGAGCTGTTTGCAGGAGGGACACAAGAAGGGATATTGTGTATAGGGGAAGAAAAAGACCTTATGAAAGAGATGATTTGGGGGTCCTGAGCAAGGAAGATGAAGGAGTGTTAGAGAGAAGATGGTAATAAGATTTTCTGAAAGAGGTCTAGTATTTTGGTGGGTCTTAGTCTAATTTAGTATTAATCCATTCTTGACCTGAACACCGGAGGGAAAACCAACTGAATTTTTAACTAAATTGTCAGTACATTTATTTGAATGGGACTGGAGAGGTTTTGATTGTGCAATTCTAACTGATTAGGAGACTGGATGGAATAAAGCACTGAACAGTCTATCTAAAGACTGGATTTGAATATGTTTAGAGTGTTGATATCCACTCCATAGTTAAGACTGAATGTAGCTTTGTTATAAGCCCAGTTTTCTGTACCCCTGCAACTTCAATCAAAAAGAAAAAATTCCTCTGAAATTTTACATAGCCTATCTCATCCCGGAATAGAAATTTTGTGCAAAGTTTTGAAAGAAAAATCAGAAGAGGAATTGTGGTGCTTAAAAAATATCTGCGATAAGTCTTTTGAATATTTTCTTAACTTGTTTTATATTATGTTAAGTGTGCCACAAATGCTACTTTTTGTAGTTTCACCAAGCAACTTGTCAAGGAATTGATACACCATGGAGAAAATAATCCAACAAACAAATTTATTTATCTGAACACGCAATGTCAATTCATATAAATTCAAGAAACTCTAAAAGCATGAATTACTTTACTGTATATGCTTGAGACCACTGTCACAGCTCATGCAATCTGTAAAGTTTCTATAATAAATAGTTTTGCCGATAACTTTCGCACTCAGCTTATAAACAGAGCTTTTTGCCAACCAGCTCCCAAAGTTTCGGAAAGCAGATCCAGAATTTTCAACACTAAAGTCATTACACCAATGGTGGGCCCTGGAGCTTTGGTGGCCCGTGGAGAGGTGTCTGGTCAAATGATGCTGGCTTTCTTTCTTGTTTCCAGTTGCTAAATTACATTAAAAGTAGCTAGATATACATTAAATACTTTCTTAGTTTAACTTCCCATATAATTGATGGGCATAGTTACCATAGAGGTTATGTGATAGGAACTCACAGGGGAGATGGACCAAAAGGCACTCCTTGTTAAAATGTGGTTTATGTTAGGGAAACACTGGAACATCCTGGTCTTAGACTAACATCATTAGTGTTCAGTGAAAGAGCACTTTAAATATACTGTCCTAACGATCTTCTCAAAATGAGCACATTAATCATTTTTTACAAAGCCACTGACACAGTTTAATGGGGACGGTCACAAAAGCAAATGGCAGCATTCCCAAAGCAACATGCAGTGATAGACGATAAACGAAACCTTTTATCTTATTGTGGTTTTGATCTTGTGGTAAGATGGGGTATTATTTTGTAACCTTGTAATGAGCTCATCTTCCTCTGATAAGAATATTGTCTTTTTAACGTGTACCACCATACTGGGAGGTCATTAAGGAATACTTCCTGTAGGACCTGTAGCCAGTGAGGATGACAATGAATTGGTACAAAATTAACACCCTAACTTAGTGTTAGCAGGCATTGCATTGTTGGAGGTGCTGTTTTTCAGATGTCAAACCAAAGTCATGACTACCTTAAAGACTTTCCTGGCATCTTTGTGGACATGATCCAAACCTCATTGAAATGAATGGAAAGGCTACCATTGCTGGACTTCAGTAGGCTTTACATCTGGCCCAGTAAGAACAGCAGTGTTGATTCCCTTTTTCGTCCCAGTTCCATCTTGGACTTCTACCACAGGTATAGAGTAGACAAGATGTAAGTACCTAAAGAGAGTTTACATTCCACTTACAGGTTCAACTGGCAAAGGTGCTCTTCGCTTTCTGTCCTAAACTCTGTATTGTGTTGCTTGCTGTGCGCTCTTTCATTGACAATGAAGTGATCTGATTCATACTTTGAATGAGTTTATTTATAATATAATTTGGGCTCAAAGGTGCTATACAAATATATCATTAATAACAGTTCTTGAAGGCAGATGTGGGACTCTGTCCTGAGAACATGCTGAGCACTCTGGCCTTGATCCAGCAAAGCACTTAAGCTTGTGCTTAAAGTTAAGCATAAGAGTGACCCTGTTAGGTTCAGAGAGACTACTCAGATGTTTAAAGTTAAGCACATTGTGATGGGTTCCCCCTAGGGTGCCACCTGGGACTGGCGTGCCACTGAGCCCTCTGACCTACCAGCCTGGGCTTCCTCTCACACCCTTCTGCAGTGACAAGTTGCAAAGCCCTGGAAGCTTGCACTTTCATCAGCATTCACACATGTTGGGACACACCCAGCTGCAGTTACATGCAGGTTCTCTAACCACCAGCATCTCAGCCTAGGATCCCAGAGCAGTACCGTCCTGCTCTAGTCAAATTAGACCAGTATATGGGTTTAATATCTGGTCTGCCTCTTTCTCAATGTGAAGAAAACTATGCACACTTGTGGTAACCAAGCTGAGATTTTCCCCAGACACCTTAGTCAAACGTGCACTGGTTTGGATTAAAACATAAAATAAGCTTATTAACTACAAAGGGATAGATGTTAACTGATTATAGAGATAGCAAACAGATAAAAGCAGACTACCTAGTAAATAAACAGAACCACAAACTGAGCTTAACACACTAGATAGGAGGGATATGAATCAGTGAATTCTCACCCTGAGCGCTAAACAGGCTGACAGATTCTTACGGCACAAGCTATCTTGGCTTTCCCAGGTTTTCATATGCAGGCTAAAAATCCTCTACCCCTGGTATCGTCACCTCCCATAATTCAGTCTTTATACCTCAAGGGATGTTGTAGGGAGAGTGAGGTACCATCATGATGTCATGGTCCCCCTTTTCAATATTCACACTTGCTGGAAATCTCTTTTGCTGTGACTTGGGTCCAATGGTTCCCATTGTGTAGTGCTATCTCTGAGAGGTTTCTTTTGTAAACACAGTTCTTGGGGTAATCCTTACCTCAATAAGCCATTAGCATTGTGTGGCTTTTTTACTGTTGTACCTGAAAGGCTGCTTGTGGGTATTTACAACCTCACAACATGTTTCAGTAACACACACATAGCAAACTTCATAACTTCACATAAGACGATAGCACATACAATCCAATGAGATATTCATGTCTAGCAGATCAAGACTTTTAGAAGGACGCCTCATAAAGCATACTTGTTACAAAATATATCCTAATTATATGCCAATGGTGAAGATTGGAGTGCCAGGGTGTCACACACATGTTTAAATACTTTGCTGGATCAGGACCAGAATGCTCAGAAATGTGCAGGGTCAGTCCCTTTGTGCTTAATTTTCTTTCATTCTAGAATGTTTCCATTTTGGTAGATTGGCTATGGCTGTGTCAGAGCAACACTCTCACACTGTTAGGCAAGGACTGCAGATGTGTTCTGTAGTCCAGAATACTCATGAGGGCTCCTGTGTCTTCAGTCTGTCATGTTGGCAGGAATGTGGTGATGTCACGTAGGAGCCCTTCCTATCACCTTCAGAATACTGAGGATGGCCAAAATGACCATCTGAGTGGAGCGTAAACATTAGGGATAAACCACCTTTCTTTTTGTGCAACTAAAGATTATTTCAGCTTCTTAATGCGGCTTGCAAGCTGCTTTATAACTATGAGCTAATTTAAACTTATGTTTTGGCTAAGATTAGCTCATGCAGTGACATTTAAATTTCATTTGCTAGCTGTAATTTTGCTGTGCAGAATGTTGCAGATAAGAGAAAATGGCAGATTATGTAAATAACCATTTATAAAAACTGCAGCTTTTTTTCATTCCATTGTCTTGAACATCCTACCCAAATTGCCTTATGCATGTTTTTCATTTTAAATATGCACTACTAATACCAGAGGCTTTGCTGTAACAAACACTTCCAAGTTGCACCCATATACCAAAGAGAAAAGTTGTCTTAAACTAAAAGGCTACAGAAATCCAACCATTTGGCCAGACTCCAAATAAATAATCATCCCAAATGAAGGACATGAAACACAAAAGAAACATCTGCTATATGTGTCAATAGCATTAACAAGGTGCAAGAAATGACATTTGAAGCAAAACTACTGGCCAGCATAGAGCAAGCCACATCAGAAATGTTGCCTATCAGTTCATTTATGATCCTGTAGCAGGGCAGTTAACCATGCTCCTGAGAGAAAAGGTAGGTTGATTGGGGAAGTGGCCACAGCTGTGGCCACAGCCAGTCAGGCCACAGCTGGCCCTGCTGTAAGTGCTAAGGGAAGTTCTGGGTCAGTCTCACTCCAGCTTGGAGTGGGAAGGACCTAGCTCCCTGGGAGTACAGGGTACTGGAAGCAGAGCATGCTGGGGAAGGGCAACAGAAGCTGGTGAGCCCGACAGCTCCCCAGGCTGAGGCCTAGTTTAGGGCCTAAGCAGGTACTGGGGCTGCAGAGGGAGGCAGCTGGTGCAACCCCCTTGCCAGTGATGAGTGGCCATCACAGACTGCTGTTTGCCCCAGGGAATGGGGGCTAGATAATGACTGGCAATAGCTATTGAGACAAGGTGGGTTTACAGGGTTTGGGGTTCCCCTGGGTGGAAAGACCTGCTGGGAGTATTGCTGAGGGAAGATCCCCAAGGTAGAGGGACACCAGACTCCATGAGGGACACAAGGCCTGAGACAGGAGAGACACTGACCAGCAGGGGGCACTCTGAGTGCAGAAATTGAGCTAATTCCTGGATGACCAGCAGGAGGTGCTTTGGGGGCTAGTCTGCTATCTGCTACAGTGCCTTTTCAATTATGACAATGAGACATTGACACGGATCATCAATCTGAAGTTTCATAAAAGCCTAAGTTTCCTAAGCTCTGCCTCATTCCATATAGCAAGAAATCACAATTTGACTATTTTTGTGTAAGGACTGTGCTTACACACAAATAAGCGTTGTCATTTAGTAGAAGCACTATAAAAATTGGAAAAGTATTTGTTTTCTGTCAAGGACAAGGCTTTTTAAATCATGTTTGGGAGAAAAACCTGTGAAGGATAACTAAATATGATTTCCTCCTTGTTAATAAAGTCCTCTGAGATTTTTTTAAAAAGAAGATAGATGTGATGTGGCTGGAAGATGAAGATGAGGGCCAGAGAGAGAAGCAGAGGACCAGAGAGACAGTGGAGAAAAGAGAAAAAAGATTTAAAGAGACAGTAACTCAAACCAGTATGTTCAGTAAGGATAGCATATCTCCCTGGTTAAAACCCTGCTGCTCCATCTCCAGCAGTGGTGGCATTAGGCTTATGTGACCTATTCAGATACATGGGGCACTAACTTTCCAGGGGCACCCAGGCCATACTTGCATGCTAGCCTTGCCAGGCAGAATTACATCCCTGACTCTTTTTATGTAGGGCAGGGAAAGTGTTGTTGGCACTGCTAGAGCCTGTTGGAGGCAGAGTTAGGCATGGTCTTAAAGGTGAGGACAATAAGTTTAAACTTGATGCAGAAGAGAAAGAAGAGAGTGCAGGGAATCAGAGATGAGGCACTGTTGTCAGCTCGATACGCAAGACATATGATTTCACCACCAGCATTTTGAGTGGACTGAAGAAGGCAATGTGGGTGTCAGAGCCAGGAAAAGAGGAGGTTACAGTATCCAGGACAGGTAGTGATGAGGACATGATGAGAGGTTTTTCTGTCTGAATAGACAGATATGGTTGGATATTAAAGGTGCTATGGAGCAAGAAGCAGGAGGATTTGGCCACTACCAGGATGTATGAGATGAATGAAAGAGACAAGCCAATGATGACCTGTTAAATGGTTGATGTATAGAGGAAGAATGACCAACGAGATGGAAGAATCAGGAGAGAACAAAAGCCAAAGAAAGACCAAACTTCTAGAAGGGGAGTGTAATCAGCCATGTCAACAACAGCTAAGTGAACAAGGAGGCTGAGGATGCTATGTAGGTGCTGAGATTTGATAAGGAAAATGCCAGTGGAACCCATTAGTGAGAGTGGTTTCAGTGGAAAGCACAGGAAGTAGACGGATAGAAGGGGACCCAGGATGGAGTTAAGGCTAGATTTTCAGAAGTGCTGAGCTCCCATAATTCTTAATTTAAATAAATGTTCAGCACCTCTGAACATCAGGCCCAAGATGTCTCAAGTCAGGCACCCAAAACTAGTGGTCATTTTTGAAAATTTGGGCACAGATACCTCCTCAATGCAGTCTTACTAGGACTGAAGAAATGAGTAGCCAAAAAGAAAAAAAAAGAAAGAAAACTGCATGAAACAGTGTTTTTAAATGGTGCTTTTAGGAGGAAACTGATTTTAAAGTTACAATTTTAGGACTATTTCCTGCATTTCTGTGCACAATACATTAAATAATTTCTGTGTCCATATAATGTTACTAGTGCAGCAATCGACTACAATGTAAAGGAAATGTTTAACAATCAACACAAATCTCTTTAAAAGAAAAAAAACACTACACTTACATTTCTAATTTCTGCTCTTTGCCATGAGGGGGAGACCCAGCCTGCACATCAAGGCTCTGTTTCTGATCTCACACTGACTTTTCCCCAAAGTAATTCCATTGTCTTTAGTCCTGATTTACTCTGACGTAAATCTGAAAAGAATCATGCCCCTTGTCTTTCATCTCCACTCCTACATACAAAATGGAGTGACTCATGTCAAGCAACACCAAGCTCTCCAGCCACTGTAAAGCAAGCTCTGAAGGGGAGTCCCATCTCATTAGCTTCTCAACTGGAAGCTATAAAGGTTTCAAGGGTGAGGTCAATAAAACGAAGGAAGGTGGGAATCCTAATAACTCTGACAGAGATGCAGCAGACCCTGACTGTCTTAGTTGCTCTCCACAAGCAAGTTGCTGTCATGGCAGCTGTTAAAGATAGGACTGATATAAATCTGAGGAAAAGTAAAAGAAATTATAATCTTCCTTTCTTTGCAATTTTATTATATTTTACTGAACTGCAGTACAATATAAAGATATCTGAATGGTGTTGGGCTATTAAGTTGTCTAAAATTTGTATATGTGTAGTGCTTTCTTCATTACATATTAACAGTTACAATGCTTTAACAAAGCAAAGTTGAATTAACATAGACTTTTCTCTGCTGAACATAAATTCTACTGGAAAGCACTTAACTACACATGAATCCACATGGGAATCATTGTGCTGATTTGCTTTAATAACACTGCTCTACAGCCAAAATGCTTCTGAAATAAATGTAGTCAAACTTTACTAATTCTGGGTCACTGAGAACAAAAATGATGCTTAAAATTGTTGATTGGCTCTAGTTTTCAAGATACGCTACTGGGTCAGTATATACGACCCTTGACATGCGAATGGTGGAGGATAAGTGAGTTATAAAGGGAAGGGATCTCAATTTAAACCAGAAATGACTAAAATACATCTTTGACTGGATCTATGAATAAATCTATGACTGGGTTTGGACACTACTTGCTTTTTAGGCAAAACGATGAATGATGCAATCAGAAGCTGGTATTGCATCATACATGATATGAATTGCATCATGTTATTCCTAGAAGTCATGGATGATGCAATCATAACGAAGCTTACATCACTCTGCTGAACAAATTACCCCATATCAGCTCTAGAAATCATACAGTGTCGTGCTCTCATTTGTCAGCCTTTGATTTTGCAAAGGGACACATTTCTGTTTAGCCAAAGTGAGCAGAGATGCCTCGTACTTGTGTGAACAGTGCAGATAACTTCTGCTATGTTTGTGGTGAAGTGACTTTTGCATCACAAAAGCGCAGTATAACCACTATGGTTAAGAAAGCCTATCACCTTTATTTTGGCTGCAAAATTGGAGATCAGGACAAGAGGTGGGCCCCACACATATGCTGCAACACTTGTGCAACAAATCTTCGCCAGTGGTTGAACAGGAAAAGGAAATCTATGCCTTTGCAGTGCCAATGATTTGGAGAGAGCCAACAGATCATACCAGCAATTGTTACTTCTGCATGGTGTCTCCAGTTGGGAAAGGTGTGTCAAAGAAGAAAAAGTGGACCGTGCATTATCCAAACATTCCATCAGCTATACGCCCAATACCCCACAGAGAAGGACTGCCGGTTCCTGATGCACCAGAATCATTCTCACTTGAGTCAGACGAGGAAGAGGAAGAGGATGAAACTTCTGGTCCTGAACCATCAATGTCACAGGACCCACATTTTCTCTCCTCCTCCTCCTCTGAACCACACCTCATAACACAAGCTGAACTGAATGACCTTGTCAGGGATTTGGAACTACCCAAGAGTAAGGCAGAGCTGTTGGGCTCCAGACTACAGCAATGGAATCTCCTGGCAGGTGATGTTAGGGTTTCCATGTTCCATGACCGTCCAAAGGATCTTGTCCCATTCTTCTTCATGGAAGGTGATCTTGTAGCCTGCAACAACATCGATGGTGTGATGGCAGCCCTCAACATCGTTCACGATCCAGATGAGTGGAGATTCTTCATTGATTCATCGAAGATGAGTCTTAAAGCTGTTTTGCTGCGTAATGGCAATGTTTTGCCATCAATTCCAGTTGGGCATGCAGTCCATATGAAGGAAACCTATGACAACATGAAACAACTTTTGAGGTGCATAAACTATGACCAACGTCAGTGGCAGCTTTGTGGCGATTTGAAGGTTGTTGCTCTCTTGCTTGGTCTGCAGACTGGATACACAAAGTACTGCTGTTTTCTCTGCGAATGGGATAGTCGTGCAAGAGATTCCCACTACATCAAGAAAGATTGGCCACTCCGACAGTCATTGGAGCCTGGGAGGAAAAGTGTTCAGCATCCACCACTTGTTGAATCAAGGAAGATTTTGTTACCACGCTTACACATCAAGCTGGAACTGATGAAGAACTTTGTCAAGGCCAATGATGAAACACAAGCAGCTTTCAAGTACCTCTGTAGAAAATTTCCAAGGTTAAGTGAAGCTAAGATAAAGGAAGGTGTCTTTGTTGGTCCTCAGATTCGTGAACTTCTTCGAGGTGATGCGTTTGACCATGCACTGTGTGGCAAGGAAAAGACGGCATGGAAAGCCTTCCAGTTAGTGGCAATACATTTTCTCGGAAACAACAAGGCAGACAACTACAGGTTGTTGGTGGAAAACCTCCTCAAGGCATACAAAAGCCTTGGTTGCAACATGTCACTAAAGAGACATTTTTTGCACTCTCATCTAGAACTTTTTCCACCGAACTGTGGAGCAGTGAGCGATGAGCATGGCGAGCGATTTTACCAGGACATTGCAACAATGGAGAAACGCTATCAGGGCAAATGGAGCCCATCAGTGCTTGCAGACTATTGCTGGACAGTGACAAGAGATGCTCCATTTAATGAATACAAGAGACAAGCCAAGAAGCGCCGAGTAGACACTGACTAGGACTAAACTATGTACATAATAGTTTTTTGCCTTTTGTTTCATAATACATTTTATTTATAGAACCCTTTTGCTGATTTTTAAAGTGTTACATAAACAGGACAGGTGAAATATTATCATGTAAAGCAACCATAAACACATGAAAAGACCTAGGTTTACAATTTATGATTAAAACTCTACTATCTACACAATATACATAGACATAAAATGTAAAAACTTAAATATCTTAGAAACAGTAGCCAATCAGTTGTTTTAATTGTCATATTTGAATTCAGCACATCAAAATACATAATAAATGTCACATTTTATCTCTGAAGCAGACAACTTCTAAAAAATTGTAGACCAGTGTAAATAGAGGTGTGCACCTGCCCATATGTCAAGAATCGCTAATGCAATCGACCCCATGTAATGAAGAATTATAATGGTGGCTGCCATTGCTTTAAAAAGCATTCAGATCTAAAGGAAAATCCAATCCAAAACTTCTCTGAAATGTTTGTGATGACTCACTGGTATAGCTATAACGGTGCAAGTGATCACGCCAGGGCCTATGAGGTCATGGAGGCCCAACTAGCAGAGGAGCAGGAACTGGTTCCCTGCCAGGCTGCTAAGGAAGTGCTCCCAGCTTCTCTGCAGTGGCTCCCCGCCTCCAGCGTGGGTGAGATTGTGGCCATACTCAGGCTCCGCTCAGCCCAGGGCTGTTCCTAACAGCACTGCTGCTCTGGACTCACACAGCAGCTGATGCTTCAACAGCAAGGGCTTCATGTGGAAAGTTGTGGGGGGCAGATTGAAGGATGCGGTGATTGCCGGTGGCTAGGCAGGGTGTGTGGGCTGGGCTGAAATAAGAGTATGCAGTGCAGGGGGGAGTGGGGAGCAGGGAAGTAAGCGGTGCCTGAGTTCCATTGTGGTTGAGCTGAATGGCTCCTGGGGAATTGCTGCTGGAGGTGGGGTACTCAGCCCTGGGGAGTGAGGAAAAGAAAGCCAGGTGAGGGGACTTCTTGTACCAGGGCCTGCTGGGGCTTTGTTATGCCACTGTGGGTGGCTGTTCACAAATTCATAATAGACAGCTGACTGAGCCTAACTGGAATGTACAGAAAAATGTATGTGAGGCCTAAAGTGATGGATGAGTATACAAATATACAAATTAAAGGCCAAATTTTCATTCTGATATTTTTAGCTCCTGTTACCTGGATCAGCAGATAGCAGAACATGAACCTGAGCCTCCCGCAGAAGAGATTGACACTTTGAGAAATGAAAAGTGAGCTAAACAGAGTCATTATAGAAATCCCTCTGGAAAATTTACGGAGGAGGGTGGGGGGAAATTGAAGCCAGATGCTTCTATTAACTGGCTTGTCCAATTTAGAGAGTGAGAACCAGTTCCTGATCTAACTTTCACCCACGTAAAACCGAAGTGGCCAACAGCAGTGAAGTTGCTCCAGATTTGCACCATTGTTACTCAGACCAGACTCTGGCTTCAAGCTTTCAGTTGTCTAAAAGATTAAAAGAATCCTTCAATGAAATGAAATTGATTTAGGTGCAGTGACAACAGATTTGATAACATCAGTATTTTGTCTTTTGTTGTTGTTTTTAATATTCCAGGCAAGCAGGTAGATTTTATAATGTTCTGCGTGGCTGCCTCCAAAATCTGTCCCTATTTTGCATTCACTGAACAGGTGCTGCTTTTATATATCTGCAGATGGCAACACTGCCAGAAAGGATATCAAAGCACCAGATAAACAGCGTTTT
Organism: Dermatemys mawii; assembly: GCA_007922305.1. NCBI lineage: Eukaryota > Metazoa > Chordata > Testudines > Dermatemydidae > Dermatemys > Dermatemys mawii. The sequence goes on from ML677341.1 coordinate 32,758,921, forward strand.
ACACTAGTGTGGTACCATTTCTTCTTTCAGTTTATTGACATCAAGGTAGAGTGACCATATGGTCCATTTTGGCCAGGACAGTCCCATTTTTAAGCCCTGTCCTGACCATCCCAAAAACTGGGCATTTGTCCTGTTTGCTCTTGATATACCCCCACTTAAGCCAAAACTGCGACCTTTAGAGGAACATGCAGGAGGCATGGTGGGCAGCTTGGACCGACAGCAAGTAAGCCGAGGGGGGATGAGTGGAGCAGGTCAGCCTGGCATGGTGGGCAGGGGTCAGCAACACGGGCCAGGGGGATGAGCGGCTTGGGCCAGGGTGAGAGGGGAGTCGTCAGTGTCATGAACCAACAAGGTGAGCACTGTGGGCTGGCGAGGAAAGGTGAGGGACAACCCCACATGTGGGGAGAGGGAGGCCTTTGGCTAGCCCAAAGCCCTGTTTTCTCTTTTGAGAAATATGGTCACCCTGAATCCTCTACAGAGTGCAGGTTTCTTCCTCCACCTTGTGCTGACTCAGTCCTGCAGGCCAACTTTGATGCATTAGAATTGGAGCCAAGACTCCATCTGCTTCCCGTCCCTTTTCACTCCCTACATGCTTTAAGCCTCCATACATCCCGGAAAACACATGTAAAGGCAAGTGACAATTTTGCCTTATGGGATTTTTAAGCCCAGCTTTGAGAGTGCCAAGAACTCTTGTATAGGTGTGTTTGAAATCTTGTTTACAACTAAAGAAATAATAAGCTCCAACGTGCAGAGTCCATTTCAGTGTTGCACAAACATGACCACAACAATACTTTTCTGTTGTAACAACCAAGGCATGACAATAATTGAAAATGAGTGCAGGAAAAAGTGGGATGAATTCAAGCTAACTGTGGTTCAGAGAAACTATTTGCATGTATAGAAGACTGAAAAGAGTTACATAATATTGGCATTCATAGATTTGCTAAGGTACTAAATGGAACAAAGAACAATATGTTTCTAAGCAAAACAAAATAAAACATAAGTCGATTGGCAGTTAAGAAGGATTATAGTGTTGTTGTATTCTAAACTACTGGAACACTGCACTTAATCACAGTCTGCATTTGGGTTAGTAAACATTTGGTGATGTTTACATTAATAAATTCCCCAATTGAACTAAACACTAGTAACCTTCATGATATAGGTAATTATTTCCAGGATTGCATTTTCACAGCAAAGCCTGTGGACATTAACAAGGCCTTTAAATGCATAAACCAATTAAAATATAATTATAAAAATCCATTATGCAAATCTAGAAAGGTTCAAGGGCATGGGCCTGAGATGTGCTGAGGACCCACAACGGTCATTGACTTAATTTCTCAGGATCAGTCACTAACCTAAACGTTCTTATCTCTAGAATGCCTCAGTGATGTGTCCAGCCCGTGCACAATAATGCAATAAAATGTTACTTTTAAAAGGCCCAAACCTCCTCCTAGTGCAAAATTCCCATTGATTTTAATAGCACAGGATTAGATCCATCTAGCACTTTTTGTCCCAAACTACATCATAAACAGTGTATAATCAGGGATCACTTTGTCCACTTTACCTGTACCCAAGTCTGAAGAACAACCTAACAACAGTTTAACAACAAACACAATTTCACAACAGTTGGGGACAAGAAGCAAGACAAACACCATAGCCAACAGAAACTGCAGGGGAAATTTAGTTCAACATCTGATTACCCAAACTGGAGCACCGTTGTTAAAATCTTTGTTTCTGAGAAAGTGCCATAGTGTATTTTGCAAAGAGTTGTAAAATATTCTAATTCAGTCCTGAACACATTCACATAATCCACCTTTGTTCAAAGCTGACTTCTATTTATGAACCTACTGTGGGGCACTCAAACATAGATTTAGTCTGTGTGCTCTTGGTTAAAGCTAACACACACTCTTTTGCTCTATCTGAATATCCCTGAACATTCTGAATTTGCTGCTCAACAGTGTATATTTGTGATTATAGTTTTTGGCTGAGAAACATCCCATGATATAGTTAGTATAGCTTCTAGCTCCATTTGCATTCCCTAGCGGAAATATTAGATGAGAATTTCCAGTTGATTCCAATCGGCCAAACTAGATTATGAAACAAAACCATGATCTATAGCTCTACTGGTTTCTGGAGTTACTCCTTCCCCAGTTTAAACCAATAGAGACCAGTAGAAACCACATGAAAAATTCTAATGGATTTCTGGTAAATAAGCTAACTGCTGGGAATACATGGGGAATTGAACTCTGCCTGTTGGTTCACAAGGAGAATGCGGCATGGAAGAGCCAATATCATTCAAACCCAAGCCATCAGGACTTGGACACTGATGTGATTTGTACCAGTTCTGACTACGAATGCTTCCAAATCAGACCTTTGAGCTGCATACCTGAAACTTTGGAGAAGTTGGAATCTCAGCCCAGATCAGGATTCAAATTCCCTACATGCATAATGGGGTCCTACATCTCTAATGGGCCCTGAATGTGAACAACCCTCAACTTTGGGGAGATTAAAATCTGCCTTTATTATTATTAAATTTTTGTTACAGTTGTGCCTCAAGACCTGAACCAGCCCTGGGCCCAATTGTGCTAGACACTACAAACAAACAGAGAGGCTCCCTACGTTGAAGAGCTCATAATTTAAATAGGTAAGACAAAGGACTGGAGACAGTAAGCATTATTATTCCCATTACAGATTGAGAACTGAAACACAGAGAATGACTTCTCTGAGGTCACACAAGAAGTCTGTGACACAGTCAGGCACTGGCCTCAGGTATTCTGCATCCCAGTGCTTTAACCACAAGACAATCCTTCTGCCATTAAGCCTAAAAACTCTAGTTCTGGCATGAAAGAGATTTGAATGTTTCAAACCGACCCTGGAAGGGCTTGCAGAGCAATAACAGTCAATGCTCAGAAGAAATAAAGTCTTTTGCTTAATCTATAAACCAAGAGGCAGCACTTCCAGCAGCATAGTGCCCTTTCATACTATGCCTGAGCACCAGTTCAGTACCAAACCAGAGGGGAGAACATTACCTTTTAAATTTCCAGCAGCACTTAAAACAACAATTGTGCATTCCTTAGAGGATCCACATCTAAACCTGACCCTGCTAAACCTGGGAGATCCCATGAGCTCACAGACTGAGGTGGCACCGTAGCAGAAAAAACAAGCAATGAATGCAACTACAGAAATAGAAAATGGAACATACTGTAGTCAGATCAGCCACTAGCTTACAGAGAGCACAAGAGTAATTCAAGAATATTTTCTAATCAACCTTAAATCTTTAGGCTTATAATGTAAAATATTATTAGATTATTTGCCAATGCAGAAGAGGAGCAGCTCTTGCTCCAACTAAGATCTGAGCTTACTTCCTTATTTTTGATTATGACTGTCCTCTAGTCTACCAGACCCAGAATATTTTTCTGCACTGGTTTCTTATGAAACCTTTGTAAAACTCATCCCCTGGACTTTTCTTGGAAGACTGCAACCAGAAGATACCCAATAAAAATATCAAATTGCTTAGCAAACAATACAATTTCTGACTTGTCTCGCTTAGGACTATATGTTTTGCTATCAGATAAATGACAGCAAAACATCTAAAAACAAAATAAATTATTAATACCATTTACATATATTCTGTTATGTTATCTAAGAACTGTATTTGACAGCAATCAAAATACATTTCTAGCTGGCACTGTCAAACAAATCTAGGCATATGTGTCATTAAGTTAAAGGCTTAGATTTTTGTACGTATTTTAGGAATGGAGAAACCACACATGTACTTCCTTCCATCAACATGAGCAGCTTTCATTTATGTTGGTGATTTGTCCATAGCCATTCTTTACCCAGTTCCGTGAGGCAAGTGACAGGCCCCACTGAGAAGAATGAGGTCCTCACCAAACAATAATCAATCACGAAAAGTTAAGGGCCATATCCTCTGAGAGTGTAAATGGCTGTAGCTCAGCTGGTATCAATGGAGCTGCACTGATTTACACCAGCTGATGATCTGCCTCCTTAAGAACAAGATACAGAAGCTCATTTTTTCTATTGATATGTATGAAGATAATTTACATGAGCATTTTTTAATGTGTTCCCTTGCATAGTACAGAATGGGATTATCTCATGAATTATTACACACACTGTGATGGGGGAACAGAGAGAGGGTTTTTTAGGGTTTTTTACCCTTTGATTTCAGAAACTCTCTCTCCCTTTCCTAATGAAGGAAGATCAGTCTTTAGGGAGATTTAAATTTCTAGGGTCCTACCTTGTAAAGCCCTCCAGAGAAGAAATCCCCACTGAAGTCAATGGGTTCTGCCAGCAACATCAGGTCTTCCATTTAATTTGATTTTGTATCACAGGCCTTATGAAAAGAGATGTAATGAGCATTTATCTCCTATGTATGTAAAGTATTTCAATCTCCCACAAACTTCAGTAGTACTTTAAAAATTCTTTATTTTCTTTAGCTGCTTTTTTGTCTCGCTATATCTCAGGTTCTTTACTTGTGCAGAACTGTCAGATCTCTTGCTCCCCAGCTCACCTGCTCATCAGACACTCATTCAGGGACTCTCACTGTCTTTAGCCAGTTGGCAATTATTAGCTGCCACCCAGTGACCTTCCCATTGTGACATCCCATTCATTAGAAGGAATACTCTACTTTCATGGCTAGCTTGTTAAATATCTATTTGTTATAAATAAGCAGCAGTCTATACCCTTTACTGGACTTCAGGAGCCTTGAATGTTAGCAGAGTCTCAGTATTATAATGTAACAGTCTTTAAAGTAACTTCACAATCTCATCCTCAGTGACTTCCTTTTTCCATGTTTATGACACACCCAACCCCTCAGCTGTACATTTTCTTGCCCTCAGCTCTTCATTCAAGCTCTTTCAACTGTCCCACTCACCAGAAGAGATGTTCACTTGACTTGATATTCACCAAGCACTGCTCTCTCTCTCTGAGCTCTCTGTTGATGAATTCCCACTCTCTGACCATCACCTGGTCTCATTCCGCATTGCCTATCAGCCCCTCCCTGTCTCATGCCCTGTTATCAGTTGGCCTTTCCATGACCTCCAGTCCATCAATACTGATGACTTCTTGTCTTCTCCTCCCTATCCCCTCTTCCCTTTCTTCCATCTTTATGGTTGTAATTCTTTCCCTGCTTCATTCTCCTTTACCCCTTGACATTTTTGACTCTCTTTCCCTCTGCAAGGTCTGCCCTACAAACCCCCAGTCCAGGCTCACTCCCACCATCTTTTCTGATGTTCCAGTTCTCATTCTGTGGCGTGTCCCTGGTGGAAACCCAATGACCAGGATGACTTCCTCCATTACAAATTTGTTCTCTCCTCCAGTTCTGCCATCTGCCTAGCGAAACAGCTCTGCTACTCCAACTTCATTGAATCACCTAAGCCATGATCCCAGCCACCTTTTTGACACCTTTGACTCACTCCTCAAACCCTCCCTTCCTCCTGCTTTTGCACATAATCTTATTACTTTCTTCCAAGACAATATTGACAAAATATGGCTAACCTTGCCCCTCCCCTGGGCTGGCCTTTCCTTTCCCCTTTCCTTCCTATAACTTTCTCCCTCCTTCTTCCCTACAGATGCAGAAGTTTCTCATCTGCTCTACTCTTCTGTCTCCTCCTTTTTCCCCAGTTACCCCATCCCATCTTCTGATCTCCCTCACACCCACTCTCATCTCTACCCATTCTCTTTTCTTTAACCTCTCACTCTCTTCTGGCTCTTTCCCCTCACAATACAAACATTCTTTAGTCTCTCCAGTCTTAAAAAACACACTTTGACCCCATTTGCCTCTCCATCTGCCTCTCCATCTGCTGCCCCATCTTTCTTCTCCTTTTCATCTATAAGCCCATAGAATGTTCAATCTTCAATTGCTGTCTGGAGTTCCTTTCCTCCAATTCCACCCTAGACCCCCTCCATTATGGCCTCCATCCCTTGCACTCCACTGAAAGCACTCTTGCCAAAGTCTCTAATGACCTCTTTGTAGCCAAAGCTCAGAATTAGTACTCTATCCTCCATCCTTGACCTGTTAACTGCCTTTACACAGTCAACTATGCTCTTCTTCTTGAAACCTTGGCCTCCCTTTTCTGCTGGGAATCTGGCCATTCTCCTGTCTCTTTGATCACTCTTTCTGTGGATCCTCTGGAGAATCCTCCTTTCCCTTCTTCAGCTTTCTGTAGGAGTTTCACAATGCTCTTTCCTTGTTCCTCTTCTCTTTTTCCTCTACACCTTCTCTTTGGGTAATCAAATCCACAAACACAAATCCAACTGCCATCTCTATGCTGATGATTCACAGGTCTAACTTTCTTTCCCATCCAAACTGTAATCTCAGCCCACCACTCTGGCATCTCCTCATGGAAGTCTAGCTGCTAAATCAAGCTCAACATGATTAAAACTGAGTGCTTAATCTTTCCATCCTTGCCCCCCGCCCCCACCTGTTTCTTTTCTCAATCACTATGGAGAGCACCACCGTCCTGCCCATAACCTGGTCATCATTTTTGACTCAGACCTCTCTCTAGGTCCTCACATCCAGAATATCTCTAAATCTTGCAGATTCTTTCTGCATAAAATCTCTAAAGTATGAACTTTCCTGTCCACCCACACAGCTAAAGCTCTTGTCCAGCCTGTCATCATCTCATATCTCAGTTACTTCTATGTTTTTCTCTCTGGCCTTAACAAATTCAATCTTGTCCTGCTCGTATCCACTCAGAATGCTGCTGCAAAGATCTTTTTTTCTAGCTCACAGCTTTGACCATGTCACCCCTCTCTTCGAATCCCTCCACTGGTTCTCTCTACTCTATCGCCTCAAATATAAGTTGTTTGTATCCACTTTCAAGGCATTCATGACCTTTCACCCTACTTGTCATCTCTAATTCAGTATTGAAAAGCCATCTCTTATCTCCAATCAGTGCACAATGCCACCCTTATTACATTTTTAAACAAGCTCCTTTCTTCTTTCTCCCATGCTTCCCCTGATGCTTACGTGAAGCTCCCCATAAACATCCTCAAAACAACCTCAATATCCTCCTTCCAAACCCTCCTTAAAATTTTCCTTTGCTGTTATGCCTACAAAAAAAAAACACCTGACAATGCTCTCCCCCCACACACACATCCGTTGTCTTATCTTATACTGTACTTGGATTGTAAACTCTTAGGGGCAAGAATTGTCTTGTTTTGTATTTATGCAGTGCATAGCACAATGGGGTCTGCATCAACAACTAGGGCACCTAGGTTTTATGGTAATACAATAATAATAACTGTTTAGCTCTCTTATACTGTTTAATTTTAGATTAACACCACTGGCTTCTGTAGAATTATTCTGGGTTTACACCAGTGGAAAGGAGAGCAGGATTCAGCCAGTGTATAGTAGGTCACTTTTTTACCTGCATAGTATTGTACTGATTAAAATATGGCTTTACACCATGAAAGATGGTTGTAGTACGTCCTTTTGTTTTCATAATGTTTGTTATTTAACTAAGGAAAAACGAAAAGCTACCAGTTAAGTACAGGTGTCCTTCCTTACTTAAGTGTTCAGATAAAGATCTAATAAAATGAGCTACATCATTTAACAATATAAATATTTAACCGTTATCTGTGTTGATGAACTCACATTGTGAACTCATATGATTTCAGCTGTGGGGCTATTTCATAGACTCTTCTACTCTCAGCATTTGAGACTTTTTGGAGTTATCAGTGTATCTATGCTTAGTATGCTTAACAGAGCCCTGTTTTTTGGTTGTCTAAAGCATTTATCACAATCATCCTAGTATGCTCTTAAACAAAATTACAAAACAAAGTGACAAACTAGGGCAAGAAAATAACACAAGTTTCTGTGATATAGCAAGAGAAATGCAATAGTGTCGAGGTCTATTTTCTGTAATGTAAAAAATCCTTCACCTGTGGATACAAAGAATACGTGATTTTGCCAGGAATCATTCTTTTGCAGTTGAAGAAATGAAATCTGTGCAGTTAGGTCAAGGAGGAAGAGATTCCTTTATACAGACTTTTAAGAGTAAATTTCCATTGTGTTTTGCTAGGTTGCAGCCAGTGACATTGACTGACTGAGTCACATGTTTAAAAGCCTGTGTAATGCTTTGTAACTTTAATTCCATTAGTGTCATGGTGGCCAGGTTTAAGGCCAGCAGCTAATGGTTTGAAAAAAACAACAACCAAATATGGTTTATCTGAAGCCCGCTAGTCCTAAAAGAACTGCAATTTGTGAGGGTTCCTGCATAGGAACAATTTACAACTGTAACGAAGTGGCAACGCCAAAAAGATTGCAATTTATGTTCATACAACTAGCCCAAATATGCTATAAAAGATTCATCCAACAGATTACTAGATGGCACTATTGCTCAGTACAGCTGCAGCAAGGACTACATTTCCTTGTCAATAAAAAGCCCAAGTCCCTCAGCATGCATTCTGAGTTTGGATCCATCCCTAACAAAAAGTCAGTTGCATTTAGAATGCATATAAAAGAAAGGAAAGTAATTTTGAACATGCCTTTAAATAAGAGAGATTTTGACTCTTTTTCAAAAGTGTTTTTTTGTTTTGTTTTGGCTTTTTTTTTGGTGTAAGGATATTTTTAGATAAATATACATGAAAACTACATAGATAGGCAGACAAGTTTTAGGCGTGCTTTTATGGACAACCAAGTACCCACCAGTACAGAACTGGTGCATTAGTGCTCAATAACAAAGCAAACTTCTAATGTATTTAAATAGATTCTGTGCCATACTTATTATTCTGATAGATGTCTTGGAAATGTTCTCATCAGCTAAATGCTTTAATTCATTACAAATCTGAGCTAAAGCCAAGTTGAAGTAGTGATGATGGTTATATTAAAAATACTTTTTTCATGTAAATGTCAATTTTTTTAGACAACTGATAAGTTAATTTTAATATGGCTGATTGTCCAAGAGAATGTCATTAGAGTATCCATGGCTCACAGAAGGATACTAGTCAGATTACGAGTGTGACAAAAGGTATACCAATGGACGGTAGGTACAAACAGGTACGCCATTGACAAATATTTGATTAGTAAAATGACGAGCTTTTAAGGGACCTGCTTGACCATGAACAATGCTTTTTGGCAGCAGCCTGGTCAGGATTTAGTTCTGCAGAGATAATAGCCTTGGGTGAGATTCTATGCTGCATCTCAAATATGGATAGCACGGATCTCCCAGCCCCCATAAGATGCTGAGATGGGTTTAAGACACCTTAGTGCTCTCCCCATCCTGGACTGTTTGGGGGACTGGAGGGACCCCTGGCATAACTTGAGGCTTGTCTACACTTACTGGAGGATCGATGTGTCGATGGTAGAGTTAGCGGGTCTAGCAAAGATGGCTAAATCGACTGCCGGTCGCTCTCCTGTTGACTCCTATACTCACTGGATCAAAAATAGTAAGGGGAGTCGATAGGAGTGTAAGGAGAATCTCCCGTTGACCTCATGTAATGTGGACCCCACATTAAGTAGAACTCAAACTGTGTAGCTAGTCACGTAACTCAAATTGTGTAGCTTAGACTGACTTTTTCTTTTACTGTAGATAAGGCGTTAGACTGTGCTGGGGCCAGTCCAAGTTACAGCAACTTTTCTCTGAGCTGTGTTCTGGGCTGCAACACGTTCTGGAATCTCACAGCACTGCAAGCTGGAGTCCTTCCCTGGCACAACCTCTATGCCAGCATTGGGTAGGGGGTCCTCAGAAGGCAGACTTATGGCTGCCTTCCACAGTTCTTGTACCAGGGAAATCCTTCCCTGGCCTTTTTATGCCTTTTCATCCTTTTTACCTGGCATAAGGGGTCAGAGCAGTGGGTGAGTATCTGTCCTCTTGCATTTATATACATCAAATTCCAGCCAAACAGAGCTAGAAGCACTCTATAATTTTTCCTGAACTGATGCTTAAAGGTCTCCAAATAGTAATCACTTTATCTCCCCACTGAAGCATGGCCAACTCTGAGGATAACTGTGACAAGTTTAATAGTGTACATCAGCACTACATGAAAATATAGGATAGTTTATTGAAGAATAGCATATCCTGTGGAAACTGAAGGTAGGATTTAGGACTAGATTGTAACTACAACACTGAACATGGGATTGTTCCAAGACAGGTGTGTTAACCCCACTTACTTCTCTCCACTTTTCTCAAACATAGGATCTGTCATAAGAAGTGGTCAGTGTTATGGATTTGGAGCTGTCTGTACTAATTTATGAATACTGTCTCTTGACTGGGTTATTGTGATGTTTACTGTATGCATATATTGAGTTCATTTAACAATAGAATTGTCAGGAAGTAAACCCAGAAACGGGGAGGTGATTCCAGAGATATGCTTCATAGCAAAAACCTGAGTGACAATTCAAGAGCCATTCACTTTGATGCCCTGGCTCAGCCTCATTAAACTGGTTTGGGGCATTAAATCCAAGCCTTGGAAACTGAGAAGAAAGAATTTTACTGAATTTTACTGAATTTTAAAGACAGGGATTCAAGGATAAGTGAAGAGAGCCTGTTAAAGGGAAGACTGACACCCAGTTGCAGAGAGGTTAGGTGTATAGAGTAAGATAGGCCAGTCTTGGAGTCTAGGTAAGATGGACATGCATAAAGACCTTTTGTTGCTTTACAGATCCTTAAGCTACACTGTTTTCCTACTCTTAAGAATGTACAGTAGCTATTTTTAAGGAAAACTGTTTTGCTTAACTGTAATGCAGTGGTCACTACAGGGAATAACTGCAGGTGCCTGAATCCAGTCCAACCTGCAGGATAAGGTCAGTACACAAGATGCTATAGCACAGGACCCAGTCTAAAAGTGGAGAACAGTCTTGTTCCACCCCCATGAGAAAAGCAATAGTTTGTGGCCTCAGAACAGAAGAAGTGTGTTGGAAAGACCAGAGAGGGGTCAGAGGTCTAGCCTTAAACCATGACAGTCAGGACTTGGTTGTATGTCTCCCTGGAAAGGTAGCATCCCTGCATCAGCACAATGCACAGTATTGCCAACCCCCTAAATCATGAGTCAGGCTCCAAAAATCACACGATTGGCTTAATAATCATGAGATTTTTTTAAAAAAAATGATAAATTTTGAGGGTTATTTTTCCTATTTGCTTTTTGAGCTCTTAGAGTGCACTTAAGTCATGTTTTCAAGACTTTTTTCTGCACTCAGCAGGGTAAGAAACTTATTCTTTTTTTAAAAAAAATGAAATCTTAGATTCTCACCTAATCACATGAATCTAGGCACTATGGTTTTAAGAACACCAAATAGGATGGCACACAATAAAATTATGTGTTGCTAATACTGAGTGTTCTGCTTCAGTACAGACTGAAGGGAACTAATGTTACTCTCTGAACTATCAACTCAGCCTTTCTTCTGCCTTGGTTTTCTCTAGAGAGCCTCCATCCAAGCACTGCTAAAGCCCAGCCCTGCCTTGCTTACCAGCTCTGACAAGACCACAGCTTGAGGTGATATGAATGCAGATGATAGGCAAAACAGAATTGTGGTTAAGGTGACCAGATGTTCCCATTTTATAGGAACTGTCCTGATCTTTGGGTCTTTTTCTTATATAGGCTCTTATTACCCCCCACCCTCTTCCTGATTTTTCACACTTGCTGTCTGGTCATCCTAGCTGTGGTCAAAATGATTTACTGAAACACCCAGGCCTATAATTGTCTGATAACAACATGGTACAGTTTCTTCTGCATGGCAGTATTGTGTTAAGTGTTAAGTGACGCTGTCTCACTGGTCTTGCTCAATAAGGCTGCATGCACAAATCAAAGCAAAGCTGTAGCAAAACTATGTAATGAATGCATAAGCAATTAGGAGGTGCAGAAAGCTTCAGCAACCAGGGAAACAGTGGCCATACAAGCCATTGCAGCAAAGAAATATAAGACTAAAGAAGCCTTGGGACATTTGCATCCTAAGGTCAGACAGAACTCTCAGGCCATGGTTACACTGGCACTTTATAGCACTATAAAGCTCCCAGGAGCGCTATAACCTCCTCCCCATCCACACTGGCAAGGCACATAGAGCGCTATAACCGTGGAGTTATAGCGCTCCTGGTAATCCACCTCCGCCTAGGGAATAAGGGCTGTAGCGCAGCTGCTGTAGCACTACAGTGAGAATGTGACAACCACTGCGCATTAATTGGCCTCCAGCCCATCCCATAATTCCCGTTCGAGCCACTCTGGTCATCACTTGCAAACTCTTTTGTCCTGTCCTCAGGTGACCACACGTCAGACCCGCCCTTTAAAGTTCCAGAGAAATTTGAAAATCCCCTTCCTGTTTGCTCCAGCCAAGCGTGGCATGCTCTCAGGAAATCCTTGCAGGTGATCATTCTGATTGATCATGACTCCACGTGCCATGCCTCCTCGCAACAGGCGATCCCCAGCATGGAGCAATAGTGAGGTGCTGGAGCTCATCAGCCGTTGGGGGGAAGAGGCTGTTCAGTCTCAGCTGTGGTCTAGCCACAGGAATTTTGATACCTATGGGCAGATATCACGGGCCTTGACAGAAAGAGGCCATGAGCGGGACACTCTGCAGTGCCGTGTTAAGGTAAAGGAGCTTAGGAATGCGTATCGCAAAGCCCGTGAGGCAAACGGCCGCTCCGGGGCAGCCCTGGTGACTTGCAGATTTTATAAGGAGCTGCACGCGATACTTGGTGGTGATCCTACGGTCACTCCATCGACCACCACGGACACTTCCCAGCCCACCAGTGAAGTGGGGGAGTGAGGAGGAGGACGAAGAGGAGGAGGATGAAGAAGAGGAGGAGGATGAGGACAAGGCGGCAGCGACCCAGGCACGGAGGAGTCCCTGGACGCATGCAGCCAGGAGCTCTTCTCAAGCCAGGAGGAGGGCAGCCAGCTGCAGCGTCCGGCGGTTGCAGGGGGCAGCTCAGCAGCGGATTGCGGAGGTAAAGCTCCTCTTCTATTGGGAAGGCAGGCAGCTTGGGGTGGAAAGGGATGCTTGCATGCTTGCCTACATGTGGAATAGTGCATTGATGTCGTCTATCACATCGCGGTAATCGTCATCCGTAATCTCTTCAAAGGTCTCAATAAGAGTGCTTGCAATGTGCCTGCGCAGGTTTCTCGGGAGAGCCAGCATGGCCCGCATCCCGGTCACGGTCACTAGTCCCCGTCACTGTGCTATGATGGGTGGGGGGAGCATTGCTGCACAGAGGCAAGCTGCATATGGCCCTGGGCAAAAGCCGCATCTCATTAGAATCCCCTCCCTTTCTTCTTCGGTGACCCGCAGCAGTGAGATACCTTCCAGGACAAACACCTATGGAGAATGATGGGACAGTGTTCAGAGTAGGGCTCCCGCCAC
>ML677341.1:32772335-32914896 GCA_007922305.1 Dermatemys mawii
CCCCCCCCCCCCCCCGCCCCGCCACAGCACAGCACGGCAGGGAAACAATCATTCCCCCTGCATCTGGAGAGGACTCACCATGGCAAGGGCTCCGTTGTTGTCTGTGTGCTCTCTGTGGGACAGGCAAGCGAGGAATGCGGGGGAATCAGAGGCATGTCTGCTGTTTACAAGGGAGCCACTGTTACATGTATCTTTTTCTTTTAGAAGCATTGACCTTGAGCCCTGAGCCATCGCTGTTATCAACAGCCGAGAGGCTGAGGCGACTGAGGAAGAGGCCACAAAGAAGCAAAGAGGATCTAGTACAGCAAGTAATGCAAAAGGCTCTAATGGAGAATCAAATTGCACAGAGGTAGAGGGAGAACGAGAGCAAGTTGAGGGAGAAGGCGCGGAAGGAGAATGCGATTCACTGGCGGGAAAGCACCGATAAGCTGCTGTCATTACTGCAGCTTCAATTGGAGACTATGCAGCGCATTGCCACCCTTCAGGAGGAGAAGCACCGCGCTCTCCGCCCCCATTATCATTTGCCCCAAAACCCTTCCCCTTCGGGCCCTCTGTACCCTCCAGGCCACTATCATCAGCTATCTGGTTATCACCACCCACAGCTGCCTCCAACCCCTCTGTCTTCACCAAACAACCCCCAAACCCATGACCCTTATCCACTGCAGTCAACCCCTAATAACATACCATATTGCCCTCTGCAAATGGGGTTCAGGGGACACGGCAACTCTGAGGGCACTGGAGACTCAGAGATCTGGACATATTCCAATCTCTGACTGACCCCATCCCACCCCAATTGCACCTCCCCCCGCTTCCCCCTCACATGCATCAAAATCTTTTCTTTCAGCAGCCGAAGTAGCTGTTGAATAAATGAATTGTCTTCTTAATAAATGGGTTTCTTTATTCAGTGTACATAGATTATTAGTGGCTACAGAAAAGCAAATGCCTGTTCCTATTAAAAGAATGCACACTCCCTCCCTCCCTCTGCACTTCCCTTTAGAACTGGCTTTCAGCCTCAAAATGCTCCCTCAAGGCATCCCTGAGCCTAACAGCCTCGCGCTGGGCCCCTCTAAGAGCCCTGCTCTCTGGCTGTGCGTATGTGGCCTCCAGGCATTGAACCTCCAAGGACCATGCCTGAGTGAAACTTTTGCCCTTCCGCTCACAAAGATTATGTAGGGCACAGCATGCGGAAATAACCACGGAGATACTTCCCTCAGCCAAGTCTAGCCTCCTATAAAGATAGCGCCAGCGCTCTTTGAGACGTCCAATAGCACACTCCACAGTCATTCAATACCAGCTAAGCCTGTAGTTGAACCTTTCCTGGCTGCTGTCCAGGCTCCCTGTGTAGGGTTTCATGAGCCAGGGCATTAAAGGGTAAGCGGGTTCGCCAAGAATCACGATGGGCATTTCGACTTCCCCCTACGGGGATCCGCTGGTCTGGGAAAAAAGTCCCAGCTTGCAGCTTCATGAACAGGCCGGTGTTGCGGAAGATGCGTGCGTCATGCACCTTTCCAGACCAGCCTGCGTTAATGTCAGTAAAACGCCCACGGTGATTCACAAGCGCCTGGAGAGCCATGGCGAACTACCCCTTTCAGTTAACATACTCATCTGCTAGGTGGTTGGGCACCAGAATAGGTATATGGGTCCCACCTATCGCTCCTCCACAGTTAGGGAAACCCATTTCTTGAAAGCCAGCAACAATGTCATGCACGTTACCCACAGTCACGATTTTTTGTAGCAGGATGTGATTAATGGCCCTGCACACTTGCATCAGCACAACTCCAACGGTCGACTTTCCCACCCCAAAGTGGTTGGCCACCGATCGGTAGCTGGCTGGGGTGGCCAGCTTCCAGAGCACGATAGCCACCCGCTTCTCCACTGGGAGGGCAGCTCTCAATCTGGTGTCCTTGCGCCGCAGGGCAGGGGCAAGTTCAGCACACAGTCCCATGAAAGTGGCTTTTCTCATGCGAGTTTTGCAGCCACTGCTCGTCGTCCCAGACTTGCATGACGATGCGATCCCACCACTCAGTGCTCATTTCCCGTGCCCAGAAGCGGCGTTCCACGGCCGTCAGCATGTCCGTTAATGAGACAAGAAACTTCGTGTCAAACACATTTACCGCGTCAATCTCGTCTTCAGACCCATCACTGTCATCCTGCATGTCAAGGATTAACTCCACTGCACACAGAGATGTGCTGGCGACAGTCTTCAGCATGTCCCTCAGCAGTTGTGGATCCATTGTGGCACATGAAATTGGAAGATGGAGCGCACCTTGCTGAAAGATGAAAGCACGCCATTGAAAGATGGCGCCTGAGGTGGACGGAAACCCAGGGATTGCTGGGATATGCCACGAAGCATCATGGGTAGTTGGAACAGGATGCAGAATGCCCCACAAGTGACGCCCCCCTATCACAAGTCATTGCGCCAGATCGGGAAGAGGTGCTCTGTTGGATACCTGCCCTAATGTGCTGCTGTTAATATCACCTGAAGTGCCGCAAATGTGGCCATGCTATACCGCTGGCGTGTCTCAGTGTGGACACACAATAGCGCTATACATCTTGCTGTATAAGGGGACCGCTATAACCAATAGCGCTATAATCCTGTAAGTGTAACCGTACCCTTACTTATTTTTCTAACATTTGCAGAATTTATTAAGGAAGAGGCAAATGACTGTTATACACACCTTTTTCTGGCTGATCTTAAAAGCAACAGATTTCAGAAAACAGCAGCACACCAACTTTAATGTGTGACCTTATATCTGTTGCTCACTTGATTGACTGGTCAGTAAGGCAAAATTCCCCCTCCTCTCCTCACACACATGCACTGAAAGGACCCTTGACAGCATATTCAATGGGGTGTACTGATGTCCGTCTCAGCATGGCAAATGGGCTGGGCATAAGCAGAGAACCAGCTCTGCAGGAAGGCTTGGTGTGGAGCACCTAGTAAGATCTCCCTCACTGACTGGAAAAAAGGAGATTTCCTCCCTTTTAAGAACAATGATTGTTCTGGACCAGGTTCTGTGGACTAACTTTTATAGAAGCTAATTTTAGCTAAAGCAAGCCCTCCATATGTTCAGCATAAATTTCTTTATGTAGAAGGAAATTAAGGTGGGAAACAGGCCGTCAATTGCAGCAGTTGTATCCACCATGAACATCGTGTCTGTTTGTGAGATTTGAGATATATAAATTGGGCAAGCTGTAGCAGAAAATGACAGCACAGATATAAATGCTATAGATAGAAAAGATATTCCTTGAGAAACCACCTATGTGTCTTCTGTACTGAAATTTTACAATTGCAAGCTTGTAACCTAAGGCAGTATTCACAGCAAATATATAAATTACAGTGCAATACAATGTATTTTATATAGTGTCTTTACAAACTCTCTCCAAAATGCTTTTTCACACTAAATCAGGGGTGGGCAAACTTTTTGGTCCGAGGGCCACATTAGGTTTCAAAATTGTGCGGAGGGCCGGGTAGGGCAGTCTGTGCCTCCCCAAACAGCCTGGCCCTGCCCCCTACCCAACCCCCCCCCCCCTCCCCCCCCCCCCCTGCCCCCCTCAGAACCCTGGACCCATCCAACCCCCGCCCCCCATTCCTGATATCCCCCTCTGAAACCCTCCTGCCACTCTGTCTCCCCAGGACCCAACCCCCTATCTAAGCTCCCCTGCTCTTTGTTCCCTGACCCACCCACCCTTGAAACCCCCCACCCACCCCTAACCACCACCCCCAGGACCCCACCTCCTATCGAAGCCCCCCTGATCTTTGTTCCCTAACTGTCCCCTCCCAAGACCCCCCACCCTAACCACCACCCCAGCCCCTTTCCCCCCAACAACCACCCCCCCGGACCCTACTGCCTAAGCCCCCACCCGCGCTTACCGTGGTCAGCCAGGCGTAGGGCCCCAGCAGCTGGTGGTGCTCGGCCCAGGAGCTCGGGGACCACGGTTGGTGGCTCTCAGGAGCGTGGGGCACCACCGTGGGCGGCACTCGGGGAGGCCCCAGGTCCCCAGCGGCGCTGGGGAACACCGGGCCTCGCACCGGGCGGCGCTTGGCCCAGCCCGGGAATGTGGCGCCCCACGGCGGGCGGCGCTCAGCCCGGCGCCCCGGCCCGACCCTGGAGCGTGGGGCCCTGCGGCTGGCAATGCTCAGCTTGAGGCCCCGAGGCTGGCGGCGCTCAGCCAGGGCCCGGCCCTTGCCAGGGAGGCGCGGGGTCCCGCAGCTGGCGGCTCTCGGCCCCAGTGCCCCAGCCCAGGAAAGTGGGGCCCTGCGGCGGGCGTCACTCGACCTGGCGCTGCGGCTCGGGAGTGCAGGGCACCGCGCGGGTGGCACTCCGGCCCCGCAGCAGGCAGCACTCAGCTCCGCCCCCCAGCTCGGAAGCGCAGGGCCGCGTGGCTTGCCACACTCGCCCGGCACCCCGGGCTGGGAAGGCGGGGCCACTGGCCCTGCTCCCAGGGCCAGGCTTGCGGGCCGGGTAAAATGGGCTGGTGGGCCACATGTGGCCCGCGGGCCGTAGTTTGCCCACCCCTGCTGTATGCCCTGACAGCTCACTAGTGAGTGAGATTAACAGCTGAGTGCTTGAAGGTATGTAAGTAAAAACAAAGAAAGGCTTGAAAACTAGATGTAAGTAAAAACTTTATGTAAGTAAAAACAAAGAAAGGCTTGAAAACTAGATGAGGTTTGATGCCTGGTGGCTGAGAGAGGATTATTGAAATCAGATGAGTTTCATTTTGTAAAGCAAAAGAGCTATAGTTTGGGATGGTACACCTAATATGGATCCTGAGACAAACCCTCAACCTCAGAGTGTTTTTAATTGACACATGGATAGTGTGGTTAAAGGGTACATGATTTGGTATGACAACCTAAGCATATGCCCTTAAGAAATATTTTATAATGTGTGGGGAGAAGTTAAGACTTAGGGCCTGATCTACAGTAACTTGCAGCTTGTGTAGTGATTTATACCTGTGCAAAGTGAATATCTAATAATAAAATCTGAATTTTCCGCTAAAATACACCTGTGATAATTTTATGCTATTTTTTCCCAGACATAAATAACTACAAAAGGTATAAGCTAATAGAGAATTAGGACCAGACTCTTACAGCTGTTGGTACATGGAAGAATCAGTCAAACAAAAATTGGCTGGCTCAGGGTTGAACACAGCTGTTAGATTTAGTGTTGTTCTATACTTGTGAGTTATAAATTGCATACTGCTCATGCTGTCTAATCTCCCTACTTAAGACTATGCCTACTTGTCAGCCAAATAGCCTAGGATACAGTGTCCTATATTTGTGGCAATTTATTTTACTTCCAATGAGGAAATAACCCATACCTGAAGTCTTTTGTGATACCTTGAAACTGAGATATACAGGAAAGAAACAAAAAGTCCAAGAAAGACTAGAAGAAATCTGAGGGGAAAATTGCTAGTATGCTTATGTTCCTCTGGTGTTTTTACAGTGTCTTCTAAACCCAAATTGAGAACCTCTGCTTTAAATCTTTGTGTAACCAAATATAAGTCTCTACTTCTATTTATTTATTTTTAAGCTGAAAACATGTTCAGGCTGAAGCGCTCGAGGATTCCATAATTGTACAAAACTTTAATAACTTTTCAAAACCTTTTCTGTGTTTCCAAAGCCTTTTTGGACACAAACAGAATACAAATCATCAAATTCAGAATTCGTAAAGTCATGCAAAAAGTTTGAAAATGGATTCTCCACCTGATTAATGGGCATAATCTATGTATTTATCATAAGAAATTTTTTAGCCTGCATCAGTGTAGATAACTAAGTACTGGTCCAACTGCTGATCTTAAACTTATTTCCCTTTAACATTCTGATTCAGGAAAATACTTAAGAATGTGCTTAAATCCATCCCACTTCAAGACCTCATTTAAGCAAGTGCTTAACTTTAGGTATGTGCTTAAATCTCATTTATTTCAATAGTACTTAATTACATGCATAAGTGCCATCTGAATAGAGATCACAGCCTACAATAGTATTTTTCTTGTATGTCTTCTATAATTGCACTTAAAGGTCACAGATTAGTCTTTCAAATACAGGTAATCTCATTTTAGCTAAATTACATAGACAAACAACTGTATTCAACTACACACCCTTACAAAATAATGAGTTTTTAATGGCCTTCAATAATAATATTGCAGATTCAAACTATACCAACTACTGCCCAATTTTAAGAGTAGTCAGAGATGGAGAGATTAAATTTAGACACACTGGCAGTGCATGAATCACAGGCCATTCTTATCTAATTCTGCATTAAAAGAAAAGCCTGACCACCTACAGCCTACTATTAAATCACCAAGCATGCACCTTCCTTATCAAAATATATAATGAAATACAATACTTTACCAGTTCATCATTGCAACAAATAAATCAGATTTTACAATGAAAATGTAGTTTTATCTCATCGGGTTTCATAGTGCTGAAATATTACGCTTATCACTAGCAGTTGATACGAAATGCTTCAAATTAAATTGGACTGGTGCAAACAATGGGATTCTTCAGAGGCTGGCCATGACTAAATGTTTTCCATTCCAATTTGACCAAGAGATTATTCATTATTCAGAGAAATCATCATGTCTGGTGACTTCAAGTAACCTCAGTGATGTGCAGGTTAAATTAAAAAAAAAAAAACACCTTAACTGAAATGAGCATCTTAATTAAACAAAGAAAAAAGTTAACACACAAGAAACTTCTGCTGAAGTCAAGGGCCCTAACCGAAAGCCACAGCAATCAATGACAAGACACCCATTGACTTCATTTGTATTTGAAGCAGACCCAAGGTCCTACATGCATTGCATAAATGTTATATAGCACTCAGAGCAGGGGCTGATCTCGTATATCATCATGTGTGTGCTGGAAAAGCTAGATTCAAAGGAATAATTTTAAGTTAATGACCAAGGCTAAATGTTGCCTTCGACAGCATAGTGCAGAGGAGAACAAAGGAACAGAAATACTAGCAGATAGAAGGCAAAAGGAAAGGAAGAAGTTCAGAGCATATATTGCATGTGTTTCCATTCCCCAGCCTGCACTACCCCATACCCATAAGCATTCTACAGGATTTTAGGGGTGGTGGGCTTGTCAAGAGAGCATCCAGCCTATTGGTGGAAATCCTTATGGATGTTAATGAGCTCAGTGCAGTTCCATACCTGTTCTGGCTCGCAGAGGGGATGAGGGCAGTGTGTAGTTAAGACACTGGGAGCACTCTTGAGCTGGCAATGCTGCCATGCATATTAAAAGTAAGCAGCAGAGAGAAAGAACGCCATCTGGGGCTCTTGAAACACAGGTCTAGGACTTGTATGCGATGGTGTTGTAATTGTGTTGGTCCCAGGATATTAGAGACACAAAGTGGGTGAGGTAATATCTTTTGTTGGACCAACTTCTGTTGAGAAGAGTGATTAGCTTTTGAGCTTACACCAGGCTCTTCTTGAAATCTTCAGGAAACATTTCCCAGACCTGATGAAGAGGTCTGTGTAGCTTGAAAGCTTGTCTCTCTCATCAACAGAAGTTGGTCCAATAAAAGATATTACCTCATCCCCCACCTGGTCTCTCTCCTGAGTCTTTGCAGTTATCCCCCTTCACATGGCCGCTAACCCCATCCTTCTTAGGGGAAATGCTGCCATTTCTTCTGTACAGTCACTTTCACGAAGCTTTTGGTCTGCTTTTTCCAGGAGAGGTCATATAGGGCTGAGAGTATCTATCCACTCTAGTAAAAATAACAGATATAAGTCAGTGAGATACACAGTAACCATATTACTGTTTTAAATAACTGTTTCATTTAACTTCCAATAATAATTAAAAATAAAACAAGAGGCATCTGGATCTGCAATCAATATTACACACTTGTAAATTTCCATTCTGTTAGTGTACTTGGCAAGTTTCGCTGTTTACAATTTTTTTAAAAACCCACAGTGATGGAGGAAAAAAATACCCAAGATATTTTTCCTTCTAGAGCTAGATTGCTAGCCAATTCCTCCTTTCAAAGACTTCCAGATGGCTTTGAGCTAATTCTGAAACCAACTGTCCAATTCCTAGATGCCTCTTGACATTATTGTTTATCTTCATTTGTTTACTTTCAGAGTATCCCTGTGGTGAGATTTATGGCCTAGATCATCCCATCCCATGGGAAAACCCATGTAAGCAAGGAAAGACTGGAGGAAGGAAATCAGAAGTTCACCTCATGGGGTTTCCCCCACTTTTTCACTGGGAGGGGCGAGGTTGGATGGCTGGATGGGGCTTGCCACCCTTATGGCAGAAACAAAGGGATTCAGTTCCCAAGCCCCACAGATCTCCTGAAATAAGCACATTTCAGGATTCATTGGAGTGCAATCCAAGTGTAGGTCCTACCTCTGTCTTTACACCAGAACTCTCTAGCTTTTAACTGCCTTGGACCTTCCATAGTTCCACAGTACAAGAAGGCTCAGATCGGAAGTTAATACAGTCTCAGGATATGTTACCGTCTGAACAGATTTCCCCCACAGAAGTTTAGCCGGGGAATGATGTGAATTCCCAGACCCTCACCCAGTTCATCACGTTGGAATTCAGAAACCAGGGAGAGAGAGCTGATGCCACAGATGCAGCTGCTTGGAGAGGGATCCTATATTTACTTAAAGAAATACCAATACATTTATAGTTTTAGGCCATGCTATTTAAAGTGGGCTTGTCTTGGTCTCCCTTTTTTGTGGGTGTCTTTGCATCTTCAATTGATACAAGGTGCAAATTCTGCTATTTTTTCGTCTAAAGGTATGTCTACATTGCACAGTTCTTACAGATGCAAATAGAATACACTGACTGCATGTCCACCTAGCATGGGTATATATCATAGACACTGACTCTGTGGATGCTCCGATGCTGGAGCAACCAAAGAAAAAAAATAGGGGGTGGTCAGCACTCACCAGCCACAGATGTTTAGTGCCACTACTCCTGATCAGCTGTTTTAGTGCCACTGCTCCTGATCAGCTGTTTGGCAGCACCCCCAATTGAGCTAATTGGGGACACTGTCGAACAGTTGTTGGGCAGCTAGGGGAGAGGGTAGAGAGCGGCGGGCAGGCAGGTGCCTCCGGGTGGGGGTGGAGTGGGGGGAGGAAAAGGCGGAGTAAGGGTTGGGGAGAGGGCAGGGCAAGATGAGGCAGACCAAGGGCGGGACCCCAGGGAAGGGTGGAGTGGGGGCAAGACCTCAGGGGGGAGCAGGGGTGAAGTACCCCTGGGGAAAACTAGAAGTCAGCACCTATGGTATAATTAATAGTGAAGATGGTGGAGCACTGCTTACGCGAGTAAAGAAGCATCTGAAACCTGTGGGGGTGTCCCTGGGGTATGTACCCTGCATCCCTCTCTACAGCCAAAGCAATGCCTCTCCCCACTCTAATCAGCTATTTTTAGCAGTGTAATGTCTATCAGATAGAAATGTTGGGCTGGAAGGGATGTCAAGAAGTCACCAACTCCAGCCTATTCAGACAATAATAATGTATATCTCTTATAGAATGACAGAATTTGTGTGTGTGTAAATATTCAAAGTGGATTAATCCAATTTGGAAGAATTAAAGACCTTACTCTTATGGCTCTTTTTCCTTATACTGCTGACCTATGGGGCTCTGGGTATGTATTAAAAGCTCATCAGGGCAAATACCTCTCTTTTATACAAAATTTGACAATGGTGAAATGATGGATTGAAAGAGAAGTTTTACCCTGAAACTTAACTTGTTACCAAAAAAATAAATATTTTTTAAAAAGTGGCATCACGGGTTTCCATGATTATCATGTCTCAATGGCTTCCAAATCAAATTCCTCAGTTTACAAGTAAATAGATGGTTTTTCTAACTGCCAGCCCTGGCAACTCGAGCTGGGAGCTGAGAATCAAGCTGTGATCCTTTTCGCTTCTGCCCAATTGCTTAATACTAAAGTTTCTACAGGCCAAATTCTGACTCAGTTACATCTGTGCAGCTTCAATGGTTTGGAAGAGTGTAGGGAGAAGATAGAGAAATGAAAGGAGAGATGTAGATGGGGAGAAAGTGATGTAGGACTTTGTATATGAAGCTCAATTTGATGCAGTAAGGAGCAGTCAGACTACTGTAGGGAATTAGAGGATCATAATGTGTTTGTCATGTCTAGAGATGAAGATGGTTTTAGAAGCATCATTTTACACAGACAGGGTGGGAAATAACCTTGCCTTGGGCAAGGGTATTAATAAAAGGTAAAGAGTACATTTTGGTAACACTAAAGAGGAAGAAACTACAGAAATTATAAAGAGGTTCGATCTGGGGGGAAGAGCAGAGCCAGTAATTAGGGAATAGGGCCATAATTTGATATAGTACCTGAGGAATATTTGCCCTGAACTCAGACATTATATATTTCACTTGTCATTATTTCTCAGTCCTTTCTATTATAGTAATAGGACTGTATGGACTGTCTCTAGTGGTTAATTTAATATCTGAAATAGTTATGCTTTTTTTTAAACCAAGACTTTCTGTACCTTGTGGATAAAAGTAATTGGCTTGAGCACAGAAGGCAGCAGTTTAATTTTGGTTGCTAATGCCCTGGGCAGCCTTCAGTGCTCATTGGCAGAGGGCACACCATGCCATAACTCACATCATGTCTGACATACTCATTGCCCCCAACATACTGTTGTCATAATCTGTAGCTAAAAGGGGTCATGTAAAGTGTTAAAATTGGTAATCTGCAGGCCCTGAAAATCATTGTGGGACAAGTGTATGGGGTGTATATTGATTGAAAGAGAAGTTTTACTCTGAAACTTAACTTGTTACCAATAAATAAATAAAATTTTTAAAAGTGGCATCACGGGTTTCCATGATTATCGTGTCTCAATGACTTCCAAATCAAATTCCTCAGTTTACAAGTAAATAGATGGTTTATAAATGTTAAAAAATTATAAATGTGGGCTGGAAAGATGTTCGTAAAATGCATTTGACATGCAACACATAAAGTCCAGCCCGCCTGAGACAAAGGAATATGTATTTATTTGTCTAACCAACTTGATCACAGAAGACAAAGAAATGTACATTTACATATGAGATAAACAAAACAATCAAGTTAAGAAGTTGGGGAGGTGATTGCTTAACCATCATGATGGCGCCTGGAGTCTGCACCCTCAGGAAGTCTTCCTGGCTCTTGAAACAGAAACAATGAACTTTGGGGGAATGTAAGACAGGCACAGAGTCATTTGAGTCATCCATCACTTATGGGATTAAGGGGTGCAGCTCCCTTTGAGTTCATGAAAAGTGGATCTTGGTGACCTAGGAGGCAAAGGAAACTGACTAGAGGTGAGAAACCTACTTATACAAAGATTGTAACTTTCTGAAATTAAGTTTGTCCCTACACAGCATGTTTTGTTTTGTTTACTTGTAATTGTACCTGTCTCATTCTAACCTATTATCACTTAAATCTTTGTTCCAAAACTTATTCTTGTTTTATTATAAAACTATCTAAGTGCTGTGTATTAAACTGGAGAGAGAATTCTCAGCTAACCTAACAGGCTGCTGTATATATTGTCTCTCTGGAGGCAGTGAATTTAATAACTTCTGTAAGTGTTCAGTGACAGGGATTGAACAGTACAGAAAGACATTGTGGGAGAACTCAGGAGTTGGGATTCACTGGTTGTTACCTGCAAGGTGAGGTTTGGACTGGCAGAGTCCTGTAGATTTTGCTAACAAGACAGAAAGCTGGTGTGTCAGGGAGCTGACACAGAGCTTAGCAGCAGCAAAACTCCCAGTTGCTGAGGCTGCGGGGTAGCAATGACTCACAGCTCTGGGTACCTCAAGAGAAACATCACAGTTGTATCAGGGGTTCATTTAAAAGTTGGTTTTCACTGAGACCTACTGATGAAAAGCGCTAGATAAGACCTAGCTATTATTGCTATGATCATCATCTCAAAGTGACAGGAGTTAATATATCCTCTGCACTTCTTATATTCATGTGGCTCCAATTAATTGTAAAGTGAATTAAACATAGTTAATGCTGACAAATAGCAGGTAAAACACACTGGAAGGAATACACTGACCCACTCCTCTATACTGCTCGGTTCTAAATTAACTGTAACCATTCAGAAAATAGACCTCGGCATCACTGTGAACAGCTCATTGCAAACTTCTGGTCTGTGTGCAGCAGCAGTTAAAAAAAGCAATCAGGATATTAGGATAAATGAAGAATGGGACAAAAGTGAGACTGCAAGTAGAATCATGTCATTCTCTGAACTGATGAAATAATAGCTATGGTTCTGATCTCCCTATCTCCAAACAAGATACAGCCAAAATAAAGGAGGTTTAGAGATGGACACCTAGAATGATTAGGAAGAGAGAGATGGAAAAGATTATTTATACTATGCTTACAACAGAAATACACCCATTCCAGTCTCTCAACACTCTTGACAATGTCTTTACAATATACACTTCAATGGATTCTGTTCTACTTCCTAGATCACAGTACTGGCAATAGGGAATATGTAATGAAGATTAATTTAAGACAACCCTGTGGCAGAATCTCTATCCAAGACTCTTCTCATTACTCATGCTCTCACCTTCCTCCATCCCCCTTATGAGCCATTGCCACATGGGTGTAGCTTGGTATAGACGTAACTGAAAATAATGCTTACTAGGAATCTATAAAAGGACTGGTTCATCAAATCAACGTGTACTTGCAACCACTAGGTGAACTAATGACATCGGCATAGGTGCCAGCACTATGCAGATGGGAGGAGTGATGGAAGGAGATCAGCTCAGGATGGAGAACAGATGGCTGAAGCTGAACCCAAGCAAGACAGAGGTGACACTGGTGGGCAGAGGAAAACATTTTGAAGCATTTTCAGTCACAATTCAGTCTCCTTGGTTGAAGGTACACACCAACAATTGGTCAATTCAGCCTGTAGTTTAGGAATGCTCTTGGATTGCTTGCACACAAAGATCTCACATAGCAGCATCCACAAATAGTGTTTCTACTATCTATGGTTGGCAACGGGACTTGTCATCCCAATTATTTGAGCCTTCATAACTTGCCACCTGGACTACAGCAATACAGTATACCTGGGCATGAAGCCATTAGCTCTTAGGAAATTCCAATTACCACAGCACACTGCCGTGCATCTTCTCAGCCACACAGATAAGCGCATCAAACCTGTTCTCTGCTCTACACTGGCTTCCCATATAACATTTAGTCAGGTTCATAGTCTTAGTCCTTATCTTCATGGCAGGGGCACGTGCAAGAGGGGACAAGTGAGGGCTCAGCCCCACCCCCCAAGTCAGTAGGGGCACAGAACTCCTCTGGCCCCAGGGCTGCAGAGAGACAGAGGGAGGGGGAGCCAGCTCCACCCGTGCCAGGGCCACGGCAAGGAGAGGCAGCTCCTCTGGCTGCCAGGAGAGAGCCAGCTTCTCTGGCCCTGGGGCCATTGGGTGGGGAGAGGCTGCTCCTCCAGACACAGGGGGCACAGAAAGTGCCTTTCCAAAAGCAGTCGTTTTTTTATTTCTTTGCACACCGCTGCTTCAAGGCACCCTATAGCCTCAGCCCAGCATATCTAAAAGGTCACCTAGAGTTCCAGGATGACGACTGTGGCTAACAATTCCACTTCTCAGGCACAACGGAACTTTTCACCATCAGTGGAAGACTTATTGGTATAGGACAGAGCTTTCTCAGGGCCAGTCCAAGACTGTGGAATGAACTCTTACAGGAACTAAGGACCATGGCAAGCCCTACCAACATCTGCAGTAAGTGCAAAGCGTGCTTCTTTGACATACCTTCTCTAACTTACATACACAGCAACATGTACCTTAAACAAACAAATGTGAACCTAAACCCAACACCCTATCAAAACAAAATACTATGGTGCAAATGTAATTCTTTCTCTGGGGAGTGGTTGAGAGAAAGAACCAACCACAAGTAACAGATGTTAGACGTGCAACATTGTTGTAGTCATATTGGTCTCAGGATATTAGAGAGACAAAGTAGGTGGAGGTATATCTTTTAATCTCAAATAAGACCTGAAGAAGAGCTCTTTGTAGCTGAGAAGCTTGTCTCTCTCACCTACAGAAACTGGTCCAATAAAAAATATTACCTTAGCCACCTTGTCCCCCCAGCTATTATATATGTCACTTAATGCACTACTGGAAGGCATTCAGAGGGCAGTATGAAAACCTATACAGAATGGAATAGAGCAGGGGTCTCCAAACTACGGCCCAGGGGCTGGATCTGGCCTGCGGCTTCAATTTGTCTGGCCCTCTGAGCAGGCATGTGGAGAAGCCGCCACTCCCCTCCACCCTGGCCGCGAGCTACTGTCGGCGGCCCTATGTGCGGAGGGGTTAGTGGCCAGAGAAGTAAACGGGGGAGCGGGGGACCTGGCAGTGGCCGGAGGAGCAAAGGGGGGGGATTTTGCATATATTGAATTTTTTCACAGTCGCTTTGGCCCGTGAAGCCCCTTCAAAAATCTAATATGGCTCTCGTCTCATAAAGTTTGGAGACCCCTGGAATGGAGGGATTGTCACAGGGTGACTGGTCCCTGAAGAGGGAGTGGCAGGTTCAGGGGAGGGAGGCAATGCAGCAGTGACTGATTACCTGCTGCAGAATTGGGCTTAAGAGAAGATACCTGGGTCTTATAAAGGGGAGGTAGCAGCAGGGGAAGGGAGTTATCCTCTGCAGTTTCTCAGCCCAGGGAGGCAAGGAGGCTATTACAGAAGATAGGTGGTTGCTGCACTCTACACCAAGTAACCAGGGGAGGGCTATAACCAGGGGAGGGCTAAGAAATCAGCAGAGGAAGTTTGCTGAGAGAGTTGAAGGAGGCTGGATTCCAGCTAGGAAGAGCTGGGAGTGGCTGCTGAGTAAAAAGCAAACTGGGGCAGAAGAAGAGTTTCAGGACTGGCTGAAGATACCAGAGCTGAGTATGAGCTTTTGTGTTGTGCTGATGGATTCTATTTTAGGACTTTGAGAATCACTATGAACTATTTGTTATTAAACCAGTCCCAGGCACCAGTGCAGTTACCCACAAGAAAGCCTGTGTGGAGTTTATTAAGGAGCCAGGAGAGAAGAGAAAACTCGGAGAGGCCTCTAAAAGGCCATCTTTGGCCAGAAGGGGTGTTTCAAGGTGAGCCCACCCTTTACGGGGCTATAGAATGTCATGTTTCAATGCAATCCAGCTACCAAGTGATGGGAATAAAGATATTTTCTTTAGAGCCAGGTTATTAGAAAAATCAAGTGCTGTATGTACACACTACTAACTTTTTTACTAGGAACTGAGGTGAAGGACTTCAGATTTATACTTGACCCTCATGTAGACTATGTGAGTATAGGCACCAACTCCATGGGTGTTTGGGGGCTCAAGCACCCACCAAAAGAATAGAGGGTGCTCAGCACCCAGAGGGCGGCATTAATCTCTTGTGAGTCCTGGTGCCTGGACTGTGGCCTTGCCCATGTTCCACCTTGAGGCCCTGCTCCTGCTTGGCCTATTCTACCTCCTCTCCTTCCTCCCTCCCCTCCCCCCGCCCGAGGCTGCACCTGCCCCTTGCACAGGGCGTGGGGGGGGAGGGGGAGAGGCTCACCCACCAGCAAAAACAAAAGTCAGTGCTGCGGGCGGGTAATGCCTGAGCATAAATCTAGTGTGCTAAAAGCTGCAGTGACTTCTGGTTCTTTGATCTGTTTCATTGTGCCTTTCTATAAAAGAGTTAATTGGCACCCTCCAGCCAAACACCCCCCAGTCCTTACCTATGCTAAACACAGAGAGAGGTTGGATGTGACCCTTTTAAATTTCTTATTAATTTTTCATACTGCAAAACAGAAATGACTCAAGACCTAAGATCCTCTATACCAGACGAGCATGCAATTTTCTAGTGTCTGGACCTTTGAAGAAATTTAGTTTAGAAATGTCAGACATGTCAAAGCTACTAGTCCTTATTGACTATCATTGCCGTGACAGGCTTACATTTTAAAAAGAACACGGTTTTGCCTGCATGTGAAAAAGGTATTTTGTGCACATTAAACTTAAAAAAACAAACAAACAAAAAAACTTCAATGATTGTATAGAGAGAGAATACACCACTATACTGTGAAACATTTTAAATGCTTACCTAGATACCATGGTATTAGGTTTGCTAGACATATAGATGGATTGAATGCTCCGACATACCTCGTTTTTCTGTAACTTCCTTAAAATCAATTTTGCTCTAAAATTAGTCATGGAAATTTCTTTCCTTTAAGTAGTGCTTTTTCCGCCCCCCGCCCCTTTTAAGTATCTCTTTAAACCTCAGTCATAATCAGTCTCCTCACAAAATTTCCAGATGGCAGTTTCATGAGACAATCTGCCATCTCAGGTACCTCTCTGAAAAGCCCAGTGAGGATCAAGTGCATTTATTACCTTCTGATGCAACTTCCAGTGCAAGTTCTGTTTACTTTTTATCTAATAGTATATCAAATATTTTACATTGCAATCACTGCATCAATAATTAAAAAACTACTTTTCAACAGGGGAAAAACTAGCTGTTACAAAACAGGAGAGCATTTGACTGTATTAACTTCTATCATAGTGCTGACAAACTGGCACAATAAATTCTGCTCATGTCCTTACTAACCAGCAGTTCAGCAAAACCACTTTCTTCTGTTTTAGTGTTTTGTTAGGTTAAAGTCTATACAAAACAGTTCGGGTTTCAGATGAAGCTAGTTGTCAATATTTAAAATAGCAGCCTCCAGTCAGCCCCCCCGCCCCCCCGCACTATTTCTGGCTCTTCATTAACATATGCTAAATGTCACTGAATCTCTCTGTGCTAGTCATACTTTAACTGTCACAGGCCAACCATGACATTGAAAGAAAATGCAGCAAGGGTGGGGGTGGGAAATCCTCTTCTCATTAGTTTTCCTTACCAGAAAAATCTAAGCCCTACGTAAGCCAGTGGTCCTCTGGGATGCAACTTCTTTGTATTTTATTATAATTGTTTGCTTCAGAATAATTTTGCTTTAGATACACGGGATCAGATTCTGCCTTCATATATGTGCATGTGAGATGGGGTAAACCTGCTCTGCACTGGACAGGAAGGGGTTTAACCCCATACTGTGATCTGAGATTGCTTTGCCTCTGCTAGTCAGGCTTCAGCTGGAACCACAGTATAAAAGGGAGCAGCCCTGCTCAGTCTGCCCAGACCACTGAGGAGAGAAGACTTGCATTGCAGACTCCTACCCGGGAGCTGTTGGAGCCCTGCAAAGGCCAGGCATGCCAAAACCTAGGTACCTGGTTGGCCATGGAAGCTCCTGAGAAGGAGTCATCAGGATCTTCACCTGTTGGCTACCCCAGAGAACCCAAGGACAGAGCAGGAACATAGGGTAGGAAGTAGCCCTGGAGAACCACACATTGATTTGGTTATGGAACAGGCAAAAGAGCCAGCATGTTTTGGAGGGATCCTGGCTGACTCAGTAGAAGATACATTTGACACTTCTAGGACCTTGGGCTGGGACCCGGTGGAGTAGAGAGAGCCTGGTTGCCATCCCACCCCCTGCCTGGCCCCTAGGCTATACTACCCCAATCAGAAGGGCAGTCCTGTTAAGTTCATCCCCCTCAGGCTAGACCATCCCATCCCAAAGGGTGGTTCTATTGACTCTGGTCACTTGGCCATACTGTCATGCAAAGAGGAGGGCGGTCCCATTGGCTCTAGCCACTACGCCGTACCGTCATGCACAGAGGAGAGCGATTCCATTGGCTTTAGACAATTGGCCATACCACCCTGCATTGAAGGACAGTCCTATTGACTCTGGCCATTAGGCCATACTACCCTGAACCTAAGGACAGTTCCCCCTGATCATTAGGTTATGCTGCCCTGAGAGGAGGAGTGGTCCTTTGGACTTGGCCCCAGGGCTATATCATCCCTAGGGGATAACAGGGTATATCTGCCCTGTGACAACATGTAATTGAATTCACTAGTGTTACTCTGTATTTAGGTGGCTGTAACTTTGGGAAGAATTTGGCCCTCAAACAATTGTTCAAATATTGAGCGCAGAATATGGTTCATATTCTTCAAGTATCTTTCAAATCTTCCACTTTATACATCACACTTTACATGTGTCCAGTTCAACTGAGTCCTACTAATATGCCACTGTATTAAGTACTGATGTATTCATTTAGATGGAATATATGGACCCAAAGAGTGAAAGATATTAACATAATCTAGTTATTTAACATTTAACCATTTTAAGCAAGGTCTAGGGTTTAGTATACAGAGAGTTTAGCCTGCTTAGTATCATGGCACACCATTAAAAAAATCTTTATACCTCAAAGATACAGAAGGGGAAATAGTAAAAGCATTGAAATATGAAGTGTTAAGTAAGGTTTCATTGGCAGCATGACTCCTACTGTAGCTATACTGACAAGGCAGAGGGGCCAGCCGAGCTGCAGCCACACCCCCAGGATAATGACTGTCTCCATAGGGAAGGAAGTTTTCTTAAACACTTTCATGACCTGGGACCCCGCTACCCAAGTGTATGCCTACATAGCCTGTAGGAGCAAGCTTCCACACCTGGGTTAATAGGCTAGTGGGACTCATGCTAGCTCTCTATACAAAGAGCTGTGCTGACAGAGATTTGAGGTTGTAGCTCAGGCTGGAGCTTATGTTCTGAAACCCACCCAGAGTGCTCATGCAAGCCCCATTCTCCTTAGTCTGTCGACCCAGGCTGGGAGGCTCATTCCTGAAGGCTACATAGACGTCCCCCAAGATTCACCTCTCTTTGGCTATGTTTACACTGTATTTTAAAATCCACTGCAGTGATTCTCAGAGCCCAAACTCTGGCTCATGTGGCTCATTCTATGGTGCTATAAACATCTGTGTGGATGCTGCACCTCAGGCTGGAACTCAAGCTCTGAAAACTGGGAAGGAGGTTGTGGGGGAAAGTTTACTGTTGCAAAAGATGACCAGGAGCACCCAAGACTCACTGCAGGACTGGAACTCTGCCTAGGATTCCTGAACTCTGAGTCTCTATCCTTGGTCTCATCCTTTTATATTGTGGTACCACTGGGCCCATGTTGGATGTAACCCTGTTTAACCAATCCCCCTATCTTATTAGCCTGTTGTTTTTCTCCATTCATTCCTCTGTAAGTAAATATTTCACTTCCTTACATTCATTGTACTAATCCAAGGGGTGTGTGTGTATTTACACTGGGGCTTTTGGAACAGGCGCCCCTGGGTTGGGAAGGGAGTTTCCTTGCTGCATTCCAGGGTCCACCTTTTCTTGGCCGGAGCCACCCGCAGCATGGATTCCATCTTGGATATGAGGACACTATAGTTACATGAAGATGTATTTATAAAGCTGTCCAGTAACTCAGATATTTTAAGATTATGAAAGAGTTTGTCTCCATATTTATTTCTTAATGGGTCTACTTAGTTTTGAATTAACTAAATCTAACAGTTTGTTAAAATGAAAAACTGAAAGTCAAGGGGCCACAGACATAGCTTTTACCCCGGATTCACCCTTCCTACTGAAATGTACCATCTTAAGAAATTATGTGAGTACTTTGTTTTGTTGATGTGTTATACCATCTAATATATCAAATGAATGAGGTATGAAGTGGCATTATACTAACACAGTACATCAACAGAGTTAGCTGTCTCTCTAATCATGTCTTGCATCACTACACTAAGAAGCAATCAGTGTTGTTCAAATGATGGTAATATGAAAAGGAAGAAATTCCAGAAGCAGATTTAACAAAGATGTAGAGGATTCAAACACAGTGACAGCAGCTGTTATATGATACTAGATAGAAGTGCTGGCCTTAACTTAGTACATGTAACTGGAACATCAGATTAACAACCATGCATTTCTAGTCTCTCTCTCACCCACACACACTCTCGCTGTCTCTCTGTGTCTTCAATTTGCATCAGTTTTACTGATACAACTAATGCTTCCTTCTTTCCCACCTGAGTATTTTAAATTTCTTACTAAAACAGTTTTATTTGGGAAGGGGGACATTGTATCACCATTTATTATCCACTATGCTTTTTACATCTTTGTTTGCTCTTAACCCCTAAGTAACAGTAATAACAATAAAAGCAGATTTCATGATTGCACTGTGTATGTCACCCAAAAGAATGAGTATTTATAAGCTGAGGCCCAAGCAGTGTCGTATGTTGGAAAATCATACTATTGGGCTAGACTTCTTACCTTGTAGAGTTTCCTATGTATTATCTTGTTAATTGTGGTGTTAACCCTCACATATGCACAAATCAGTCAAGAGGGTTGGTCTTTAAAGGCCACCAAGAATGTTGTAAACAAAACATGAGAAATTCTTCCATTCCACTCCACTGAGAAGTCCTCAACTGAAATAGTGTCCAGTTCTGGGTGCCAAGTATAAGAAAAGATGTGGACAAATTGGAGACAGTCCAGAGGAAAGGAACAAAGATGGTTAAATGTCTAGAAAAATATGACCTATGAGGAAAGATTCAAAAAAATTGGGTTTGTTTAGTCTGGAGAAAAGTGACGGGGGACACGATAACAGTCTTCAAGTACGTAAAAGGTTGTTATAAATAGGAGAGTGATAAATTGTTTTCCTTAGCCACTGAGGATAGGACAAGAAGTAATGAGCTTAAATTGCAGCAAGGGAGATTTAGGATAGACATTAGGAAAAACTTCCTGACTGTCAGCATAGTTAAGCACAGGAACAAATTGCCTTGGGAGGTTATGAAATCTCTGTTATTGAAGGATTTTAAGAACAGGTTAGACAAACACCTGTCATAGGGTGACCAGACAGCAAATGTGAAAAATTGGGATGGGGGTTGGGAGTAATAGAAGCCTATATAAGAAAAAGATCCAAAAGTCAGGACTGTCTCTATAAAATCAGGACATCTGGTCATCGTAACAAGGATTGTCTAGATAATATTTAGTCCTGTCTCTGTGCAGGCAACTGGACTAGATGACTTATTGAGGTCCCTTTCACTCCTGCATTTCTGATTCAGTAATTACTGATATATGACAAGGGTGCTATAAATTCCTGATTAGTCAGAGGGAGAAGACACAGGATCGAGGGAAAGGGGAAACAACTGGTAAGGATTTATCTTGCATGGGAAATTTCAGCATCAGTGGGGAATGATGTTGCATAGTGAATGTGGTGTGTTTAGCTTTTTAAACGGGGGGATGGTATGACTCCCTTCTGTACATGGCACCATTTTATCTGATGGTGGGCTGTACTCATGTGGCTGTTGCATACTGAGTTCTCACTCTCTTTCTCTTGCATAGAGGATTATGTGCATCCTTTCTTTATTTTCCTTTATCCCATATAAGTTCTACACAGATATAACATGTTTTGCTCTTTGAGAACAGAAAATTTAATAGCCCCAGATTGCCCCTCCCCAGTCCCCAAAACAAGCCAGCCCCAAAGCCATGGAGGATGTTTTTGTAGGTTTTCAGGGGATAGGGGATGATGCTCTTTATGCACATTTTCCTATTCCTTTCCTTGTGTACCAGCTACTATTGATACATGTCAGTTCTTTTTTATGTAATATTTGAGTAGTGTCAACAAAGAGTCCTGTGGCACCTTAAAGACTAACAAAAGTATTGAAGCATAAGCTTTTGTGGGCTAATGCCCATGAAAGCCTACGCTTCAATACTTTTGTTAGTCTTTAAGGTGCCCCAAGACTCTTTGTCGCTTCTGGAGATACAGACTAACATGGCTACCTCTCTGATTCTTTCCAGTAGTGCGTTAAGCAACATGACTACACACCTGTCATGTTTGTTCTCTCATTCCCTTGTGGGAGAAGAAGCATATGCAGAGAAGTGCCCTGTTTTGGTAGTTCTGGTTTGTTTTACATTTGTATAAATATGCCTGTTGCTGCATTTGTGTTAGCGAAGATGAGGTCAAAGAAATGTGCCTCAAACTTGGAGCAGAAAGTGGTAAAGTTTGTGATGGTCCATAGTTCTTGGGGAAGTTCATTCCACAGTCTTGGATTGTCCTCCTGGAGAAGGTTCTGGCTGCTACACAGACAAGCTTTACTCTCATTGCTGAGAGAGTGGTTGGGTCAGACAAGTGAAGATACCAATCAAAGCCTTCATCCTGGAGCTTTAGATGGTCTTTTAGGTGTCCTTGACACAGACCTTGGAACACTTTCATGGTAAGGATCAATACCTTTAACTTTATTTGAAATTCTCTGGGAAGTCCATGTAAAGAGTCAAGGACAGGTGTGATGTGCTCGTGGTAGTCTGTGCTGGTGGGGAGATGCATTGCAACATTCTAGTTGCAATATAATTAGTTGGAATTTTGCCAAATGTTGAAGGCTTTATGGCCAAGAGTACTGCATTGCTGTGAGAGGTGATGAATGAATGAATGAATGAATCCAGGCCTTTGTCCATGTTTGTATTCCTTCCCAGCTATAGGTGCTTCCCAGTGGGAAGATTTGGCACTGACTGTTTAAATAATTTCAAAAGTAAATGCATAAGTGAGCTGGGTTTTATTGTGACCTGAAGCTTGAGCTGATCTGGGGGAGAGGAAAATGTGTATGGAAAACTGCACTGATAAGTTAGTACATAGCTCCAGGTCATGCTATAAACATGTTTTGGTCCTAGCTGTTTTTTTTTGTTTGGTTTTTTTACAAATGTTTTAGATAAAATATTGATGTTTTGGAAAATTCTGTCTATATTGATAGTTATTGGCTTGGCATTTATGCAGATATTAAGACGACACAATGTAAATTAGCAATGAGAAAGTAATATTTAATGGTGGTAAAAGGATCAATTTTATGTTAATTAACTAATTTTAGATTGGCGTGGCCTTCCACCATCAAGGTACCTTTAAAGAAAGGATTATATCCATTTTTCTCATTTAGGGACTGATCACCCCAAATGCATCATTTCATCTTAGAATGTGAGTACCAACGTAGTATATGGTTTTATTGTAAGGCCTATTTGCCTCACTAACTATTTCATATTAAATAAAGATTTTTAAATCACTCACACTGTCATTCACAGTCTTCCACTAAATTAAATTGTCTGTAACTGCCTTGGCACTCAAATCTTAAATAAATCAGTTTAGTTTTATTCCTTATTTTGACCATTTAATTGGGAACATATAAATCAACGGTTACATGGCCCAGAGACAGTTGGGTACTGTCCTAGTCATGGGGTTGTGAGGGGAGTTAATTACTGATAGATATTCCACTGAAAAATCTGAGTTTCAGAGGCATAATACTGTACTTTGCTGCCCTTTCAACTTCTCCTCTTTAAGTTGCCCTTTCCTCTACAAGTCCCCCAAAGCCACGTGTTAGCTGCGCATTACATTTCTGCTATCTTGCTGTGTGTGTGTGTGTGTATGTGTATGTGTGTGGTGGGGATAACTCAGCCATGTCTCTCCCCGACCTTTTGCGCTTCTGGACAGATTTGGCCATTATCTGTGTCATATCTGTCCCGTTTGTGCTTTACACCTTTAAGTAGAACCTCTAGGGTGCAATTTTTTCCACTTCGTCAAAGTGAATGACTAGATGATCCTTTAAGACCATCACAAGTCTTTAGCAGAAATGGATGAAGTCAAATTTAACTATGAAAGGGAGCTGCTGCTAACTCATAGAATGTCAGCTGAAGCTAACATTTCAGCTCATTTTCAGATTTACAGCCTTGAACCAAATCTTGAAAACAAAGATCCTATGACTAATTTCTAATACATGTAAATTAACATATTGGAATGATTTTGAAACCGACATTTGCAATCTGCCTGCCAAAAAAAATTGTCACCAGCCCTCAGATTATAAGAAGGGCTTTTAGCTACAAATGCAATTTACATTTTATTTTTCAATCCAGATGACTCTGGTCAAATTAAAGATACAGCACCATCTTATGGATATTTCTGTATAAATTAACAGTTTCTCTATTTGTAAACAAAGTTTAAGAGTTAAAGCATTCACTGTCCTACAGAATGTAATATACTAGCATTATCAATTGCTAGGCACTCTTAAATTATATTAGAAATCACAATTAACTTCAGGAATGGGAGATGTGGGGGGGGATTGCCTTGAAATTTTTACTCAGGAAAATTTCTCATTTGGAGTCATGAAGCATATGGCAATAGTGTCAATACAACATACTCAGAAATCAAGAAACAGGCCTCAAAAACAAGTGAGGCAGGCTTAGAAATCATGAGGTTTTCTTTTTTAAAATGATAAGGTTTGGGGTTCATTTTATTTTCTTCTGGTTTCTGGTCTACTTAGGTGTACTTCGGGTTATGTTTCCAAGCTTGTCTCTGTAACCAAAAGGGCTAGAAACTTCCTTTTTATTACATGGAAGTTGAGAGTCTCTCCTAATCACCTGATTCCAGGAGCTGAGGTTTTAAGAAAAACACCATATATCATGAATCACAATGAAATTGTCAGTGTTGTCATCACTGCAATAGGTTTGATTCTTATTTGCATTAAGCCCTGCCTCTACAGGAGGTGTAAATGTAATTTACTTTCACTTTAAAGTCCTTTTAAAAGCCCAAAGTGTTGTAAATGAGAATCAGACCTACATTGCTTCCTTTTATTGACTGTACTAAAAATGATTTGAATCAAGCTTGATATGTGAATTACTAAAAAAAACGCAATTTATTTATACAGCTTCTTGTCTTGCAAACAATACATCAGCTGAGCTTATCTTTGTTTTGACAAGATGGTTTATAGCATGTCATTTAAAAAAAAGCATGACAGACAAATTAATGCCCTAATTCTGCAACTGAGTCCTTGGAGGCTGACCCTTACAATCATATGGTATTCAATTAAAGTTATTGGGGCTCTGCATGAGCTCCAGGGTCTCCTCTTTTCAATCTGATTACAGGGTCAGGTGCTAAGTCCCAAATTCAGGAAAGCATCCATGTTAAGGAAAGCACCTAAACGAGTGTTTAACTTTAAACTTGTGCTTAAGTCTCAACAGGGCTGGCTCCAGGCACCAGAGTAGGAAGCACATGCCTGGGGCAGCACATTGTAAGGGGCGGCATTCCGGTCAATCTTCGGGCGGCTGCCTTTTTTTTTTTCCCTTCAGCAGCTTTTTTTCGCTTGGGGCGGCAAAAAAGGTAGAGCCAGCCCTGAGTCTCAATAAATTCAAAGGGCATTATGCTTAAAGTGACTAGATCTGCAAGTGCTTTCCTAAATAGGGATAAACTTACATACATGCTTAAGAAAATGTTTTCCTTAGTCAGGACCTAAACAAGTGTGTGTGTGCATATGCATACATAATTAATTTAGATTTAAAATGATAAAAAATACATCTATCCAAAGCTCTAGAGATCCTAATAAATCATTAACAATATAATTAAATCCCAGCTTTCAAGTAATCATTTAATTCCAGCCAGATATCTTCAGAAACTCCTTTCCTGCCCTTCATGGTTCTGGGAAGCATATTCTCAGTCCTCTCCAAACAACCTATCAAACAGATGTCTTTTGTAGCATGTCTGGGAGGTCACAACATTTGGGCTAGTCTGGACTAGGGCAAAAGCCATTGTACAGACTTGGAGCCCTCAGAGAGAACACCTGCCAGCCAATCCCTCTTTCATAATGACACAGGCTGGTCCCATGCTGTTTAGGGCTTTATAGTCATAACCAACACCTTAAATGCCACCAGAGATGGCTAGGTTTTGTGCAGATCCCAGAGCACTGGTGTCATCTGCTCACACGCAATAAGTGAGCCACAGGTCTCTGCACCAGCTTCTGTCTCCAAATGGTTTTAAGGAGTAGCTTCATGTAGAGCACATCGCAGTAGTCTAATCTTGAGGGGACACAACCCTGGATAACACTGGCAAGCTCCACATGGAAAAGGAAGGGTTGCAACTTCCTAGCCAGATGCAGATGGTAAAAAGCTGCAATATGATTAAACAGCATCAGTGGGGGAGGGTCTAAAGTCACGCCTGAGCTGAAAACTAGGGTGATCAGATGTCCCGATTTTTATAGGGACAGTCCCGCTTTTTGGCTCTTTTTCTTGTATAGGCTCCTATTACCTCCCACCTCCTGTCCCGATTTTTCACATTTGCTGTCACCCTACTGAAAATTCTCAACCAATGGAGGATGTACCCACACAATTAAAGAGACGGTTCTTACTTCCACCATCTCCCCTGGCTGCTTACCCCAACCTGCCATTGCAAAGAAATGAAGAAACAGAAAGTGATCTAAATTAAAGTATTGATGACAGCAGGGGTCTCAAATACATGGCCCACCGGCCACATGCAGCCCACCTGGCTCTTTTCAGCGGCCTGTCACGCTCCCCGCCCTCTCCCTCTGACTTGCCTAGAGCAACTCTCCAGCCCTGTGCGCACAGGAGGCAGGAAGCAGCTCCAGGAAGCAGCTGAAAGCACCTGGCTGCAGCCCCTGAGGGAGGGAGAGAGGCACAGAGCTCTCTTCCAGGCACTGCCCCTCTCAGCTCTCATTGGCTGGGAACTGGGAACCGCTGCTAATGGGAGCTTTGGGGAGGTATCTGGAGGCGCAGCCATAACAACACAGAGTCTATCCTCCTCTCTCCCTCCTCCAGGTTCCAGCCCCTTCTCCTAGCAGCGGGGGAGGAAAGAAGGGGTAACAAGGCAGGGAGGCAGGTAGGGAGCCTGTCCTGCCTCCCCCTCCACCCATCCTACAGCTCAGCCCCCTGCCCTGAGCCCCATGCTGCACCCTGCATCCCTGCATCCTGACCCCCAGCCCTGAGTCCCCTGCCACACCCCACACCCCTCCTGCAGCCCAGCTCCCTGCCACATGCTGCACATCAACTCCCTGCCCTGAACCCTTGCCACACCCCTCCTGCACCCGCTGGCGGTAGGGAGGGGATGGAGTTGAAGGTGGCGTTTGGGGGAAGGAGTTGGAATGGGGACAGGGAAGGGGTGGGAAGAGGCAGGGCAGGGGCAGTACCTCATGGAAAGGGAGGAGGGGAGGTGGGGGCAGAGTGTCCGTGATGTGGCCCTCGGGCTAATGTGCTAGTCCTCATGCGGCCCTCATGGTCATTTGAGTTTGAGACCCCTGGATTACAGGATGCAGGGCAGTGTGAATAAATAACATTTGTATGTGTTAGTCACATTAGGAATTAGCATAACTCAAATAATTTTATACATAGACTATGATGATGCAATGTGACCTTCTGGCTTAGTATTAATTACGAGTTAAATATCTCATGTAGTCTTAATAATCCTATATTGAATCAAATTTCCTAATCTTATACTCAACTGACTTCAAATCAGTTGCTGTAAAATTTTTAATAAAATTAAATTTGGTACAGATTTCATTAGAACAATTTGTTTAGTAGATGTTTGGATCAGTTGAAATATCTATTATACATAAAGGCTTATGAAACAAATGTAAAATGTGAACTATGCTTTTAGCGCTGTTTATTTTTGAGGCACACGTACATATTTTTGACCAGATTACAAATCTGGTAAATGCTCATAGTGCTCCTTTCAGCATATTTCCCTCCAGAATGTCTGCCATTGCCTGTACCTCTATTGGAGGTAGCAAATGAGGTTCAGATGCTGAATGGCAATTTAGGCACGTAACTCCCATTGATTTCAATGGGAATTAGGCTTCTAAACACTGGAGGATCTGGGCCCAAAATTTAAGATGTGTTTAATAATAATCAATAGTGTATTTAAGACAAACTCCCTACTACATGACTAGGACACTGCAAAAAGACTAGCAGGGGAAAGATCATAAAATGCTGAACGGCTAATGTGGCATTACTGAATAGAAAGATTATACACAGAACTAAAAGCAGTACTACCAACCCCAAGTGCTCAAAAATCATGTGTCGGGCTCCCAAAAATGATGAGATTGGCTTCAGAATGATTAGGTTTTTTTCAAAAAAATAAAGGAATGTTGGGTTATTTGACTTCTGGTTTCTGAGCCATTAGGTAGCACTTGCTTTCTGTTGTCAAGCTTTTCTCTGCAACTAAAAGGTCTAAAAATTTTGAGGGCTTTTTAAAATGAAAGCTGAGATTCTCATGTAATCTATTGATCTAGGAGCTGGGGTGCTAAGAAAAACACCAGCTATTAGGAGCCTCATGGTAAAATTGCATGAGTTGGCAATGCTGTAACAATAGATCATAACCATACACTTTTGAAAAAGAGAGGTTTTCTTCCATTGCCTCTTAAAAGTAGATTGAGGGTGGCAGAGATAGTGTGCACAGAAGGGGAGTGAGCCATACAAATTTAAACTTGATTACCAGTAGACCTAAGGCATGGTGACGGAGTTCCAAAAATGTGGAGGTTGGATACCTGCAAGGGCAAGGCTCAATGTCTTGAATGCCAGTTCCATTTAAGAGCTTTACAAACCACTAAGGCCAGTTTAAATAAAACCAGAAGAAACATTTGGGCCACAGCTGAGAAAAGTCTTGCCATGGAAAGTGTGTGATGGACAATGCCTTTTACTTTGTTTGCCACATCTGAAAATGCTCCCTTCAGTAAGTTGGGTATAAAGGAGAGAAAGCATCATTGTAACGAATACTCCAGCCACAAGCCAGGCTTCCCCCTTCCCTGGGTTGAAACTGAGAATAATCTGATGTAGCCAACTAGCAGCTCTGTCTAACGGCGCTGTAGAACAGAGCCTATTGAGAGAGACTTCTATGGACTTCAGCAGCCTTTGGATCAGGTCCAAAGTTTGCAGGATCTACATTCAAAAGATGTACTACTGTGTATCATTAGAATGCTGTGAAAAATAGGCAGGTATCAAATAGATTAGCATATTGTATTTAGTAAGAACGCTATTCATACATATTGGATTTCTGCCTGTATCTATATTTTTTATAATCTTTCTTTGGGCACTAGGACAGGTAAGCTGTCTGCATGATACAGAGCTAGAACAAAATAAATTAAAAACACATCTTGTATGCAGGCATCTAAGCAAGGTTTGAATGACCAACTACTTAAAATGCAGATTTCAAATATGGCCACAGGGATTCCTTTTGTTTTGACCATATGTTGCAAGAGAACTGCCAAAGCATGTACAAGCGCTTACATTTCTTTACAAAACAGAAAATGTCAACGCTTCTTAAGGGTCAGGAACAAGCTGGCTTCATTGTGTACAATGAGAAGGTCTGTTCATATCAGCCGTGCTCTTTCTATTGCCAGTTCTAATTCTATAAAAGTAGTCGTAGATGTTCATCATTCTTGGGTACTGGGCAGGGCTGTCCTTAGGGGTGGGTGGGGTAGGCCATAGTGCCATGCTCCCACCCACCTGACCTGCTGACAGCCAGCAGGGCTTACAGGCAGCCAGGAGATATGACAGTGTCTGGAAAGGGCAGACTCTGGAGAGGATGGACGGACTGAGCTGCAGGGAGGGCAGCTGGACCAACCAGGTAACTCTTCCAGAGCAGGGATGCCTCTCTTCCCCCGCTGCCCTGCTCCACTGCTGTCTGCAGTTGCCGCTGGTTCTGCCTGCCCCTCACCAATGGAGCCTCCCTGTGCAAGCTGCTCGGGACCTGGAGCCTGCCTCCTGTGCAGAGTAGGGCTGGAGACACCGATGTTGGGGTGTCCCCCTCCTCCCCCACCCATGTATCCAGTCTCTGCTGAGCTGCAGTGGAGGTCCGGGGAGTGTGCCTGTGCTGGTGCCTCTGCGTCCAGAGTGGTGTTGTCGGTGCTGCTGTTCAGGCTCCTGAATGCTCTACTTAAAGAGAGTGTTCTGATACACTCACTCAGGCACACACACGCTCCTCCCAACTCAATCTCTCTCAAACACACACACAGATTCCCCAACACACTCTCACACACACTTCTCCAACACACATTCTGTGTCTCACACACACAGTTGTGGCTGGAGTAATTATCACTATTACTTTTATTACCATATTGTGCTTTGTCATATATCCTAGTACATAAATTTAGCTTCTACTCACGTTAGCAGTGTCAATTTAAGAAACATGAACTAAACACATAACTTTAGACACTGTGCAGATGAGAGTCGCTTATTTTCAAATGGTATGTTTAGTTGTATCTGTAAGATAACTTAAAATTTGTATGAAAATAAATGCAGTTCCAAGTCTGATACTAATAGTAATGATGGAGTCAAATGGTAGTGTCACATTCACAATTGTGATCAATAACCATAAATGCCAAAATAATTAGAAAAATAAATCCCTGTTCTTAATAAAAGAGGAAAAAACCTTAATCACATCTGTTAAAGTTAAGTAAATATATTTTTAGTGGAGTGAAAAACAATTGACTAAAATAAAGTTAGATAATGCAGTAACAGTGTGTGTGTGTTAGAGAAAGTAAGCAGATTTTATTTATTTTTATTTATCTCTCCTAAAGATAGTTTACAAAGTATCAAACTTCTGTTTCTGATATCAGTGTGAAGCTCCAGATTGGGAATACTTCGGGATTGGGAATATCTTGCTGTGTTATCGCCTAATGGTTTTAAATTTACATATAAACTTAAAATATGTCTTTAATTGGTGTTTGTATATTTTTTTCTTTCTTTGTATAGGAATTAGATACAGTGCGCCTGTTGGCTAATTTCTAAATTATTTTCCGCAAAAAATCTAGTTTTCATGTTGAAGTTACGCCTCTTTTGCCTCCCCACCAAAATCTGACATGGTGCCCCTGGTGAGCCAGGAATGGCTAGAGGGCTGTGGAATAACCATGGGCAAGATGCAGCCCCCCTGCGATAGCGTGAAGCCTGCCTTGAGCCGCAGTCTGAGTGCTAGGCACCACAAACTGCAGCAGCAGTGCAGGAGAAAGAGTGGCAATATACAATATATACCATGCCATCCTTATTTCTTGGCAAGTTGAGGTTTTCTCAGGGAACAAAAGGTAATTAGGGTGACTTTGAAGGTGGTTCATCACCAGTACTTAGCTACATGAGTTAACATAAGGCCATTTGCTTTTTCCTCCACCATTCACAGTACATTTCAAAGAGAGATGACTACTGAGATATCCATGTTTATAGGGTGACCCATGTTAGTGTTTACAATTCATTTAAATTTCAGAATACAGCATAGATAGGGACTGTTGATTACATGACCTTACTCATACATATGTAAATACACAAAAACACAAACATCATCTCCTCACATGTCTTCTGTGGGTTATTTGTTTTGCAGGATGTTTAACCCTTTCTAGCCATGCGTCACAAGGGTGAATAAGGATCTCTAGAAA
The DNA here is from genome assembly GCA_007922305.1 of Dermatemys mawii. Classification (NCBI taxonomy): domain Eukaryota; kingdom Metazoa; phylum Chordata; order Testudines; family Dermatemydidae; genus Dermatemys; species Dermatemys mawii. The sequence goes on from ML677341.1 coordinate 32,803,383, forward strand.
TATAATAAGGTATTACAGAAATTACTCTGTGAACTTTAGTTAACACTTAGGGTACGTCCTCACTACTGCGGGTAGCCGTCGATGTTTTAGCGATTGATTTCTCGCGTCTTGTAAAGATGCGAGAAATCAATCACCAGCGCTGCCTCCATTGACTCTGGAACTCCAGCTTGACGTGAGGCATAAGCCGGAGTCAATGGGGGAGCACGCCGCCGACTGCCGCCGCCAAGAGGATGTCAGGTAAATCGGCTGCAGATACGCCGACTTCAGCTACGTGATTCACGTAGCTGAAGTTGCGTATCTGCAGTCGATCCCCACCCCAGTGAAGACCAGCCCTCACATTGCATCCTTTCTAGAGAGAGAATGAACCATCCTATAGAATTCTATAACAGGGATGTGATTTTCCAATAAATTCCACAGAACAGTCCAAAAGCTCAAATTGGTTGTGTCCATGTAGGTTTGGGTTGCTAAGAACTCAGTTAAATAATATTTTATTTTAAGAATCATTACAAATATTTAAATAAATTCCATTAACAGATAATGTGATTGTGATGGGGTCCTGGACTGTGGGATCACTGAGCCCTCTGTCCCACCAACCTGGGGTATCCCTCTCACTCTGTAATGCTGTGTCAAACCACAAACCTGTGGTGGTAGTGCACTTCCACAGACATCCACAGGCAGGGACACACCCAACTGAGTTTTATGAATGCTTTCTCAGGGTATGGTTACACTTACAAGATTATAGCGCTATTGGTTATAGCGGTCTCCTTATACAGTAATATGTATAGCGCTATTGTATGTCCACACTCAGACGCGCCAGCGGTATAGCATGGCCACATTTGGGGCACTTAATGCAGCATTAAGAGCAGCGCATTAGGGCAGGTATCCCAGCATTCAGCTGGGTGCAACATGCTTTTTAAACGAGGGGAGTGAGGGGGGAAGCATTGTGTGTATGTGGAGGGAGAGAGACAGTGGTTTTTTCGTTCTTCTGAAAGCCAGTCAGCGAGCCTCCGTTCACAGAAGGCTTTGTTTTCACACAGGCTCCCTCCTTAAACATTTGCATTGCTTATCTGCCGAGTTAAGAGAGAAACTCTAAAGAGGTACTTCCGCATTCCTCCAGCCGAGTTCAAAACAAAGGGAAGAGACGTCAATTGCCTTAAATGGCTCTAGGCATCTCCAGAGATCACTTGTAGCGCAGTGGGTGTCCACATTCTTGCTGTAGCGCTACAGCAGCTGCGCTACAGCCCTTATTCCCCATGCGGAGGTGGATTAACAATAGCGCTATAACTCAGCAGTTATAGCGCTCTACGTGCCTTGCCAGTGTGGACGGGGAGGAGGTTATAGCGCTCATGGGGGCTTTATAGCGCTATAAAGTGCCAGTGTAGCCAAGCCCTCAGTCACACCTGAACCAGCAATAGGGAGGATCCAGACAATTCCCTCCCAGCTTCCCAGCCTTGCACCCCACAACTGTGCCATCTCGCCCTGGTCAGAAGCCCGTCCAGTGTAAGTTCATTAGCCAGTTCAGCCTTTCCTCAGTGTGGAGAGGACACACACTACCCCAGGGGTCGGCAGCCTTTCAGAAGTGGTGTGTCTTCATTTATTCACTCTAATTTAAGGTTCCGTGTGCCAGTAATACATTTTAACATTTTTAGATGGTCTATTTCTCTAAGTCTTTAATATATAACTAAACTATTGTTGTATGTAAAGTAAATAAGGGCTTAAAAATGTTTAAGAAGCTCATTTAAAATTAAATTCAAATGCAGAGCCCCCCGGACCAGTGCCTGGCCCCAGGCAGTGTGAGTGCCACTGAAAATCAGCTTGCATGCTGCCCAGGTTCCCTGCCCCTGCACTAGCCTTTGTAAACTGAGCTGAGATTTCCCAAACACTTAAAAAAAAAAAGCACACTGTTTTAGGTTAAATATAGAACAGATTTATTAACTACAGAAAGATAGATTGTAAATGACTGTACGTAGCAGGCATATAAATCAGAGTTGGTTTCTTCAGAAACAAAAATAAATTCACAGTCTTAATTCTACAAACTAAAGAGGATTTGAATCAAGCAGTGTCTTACCCTGATAGATGGTACAAACAGATCAAAGATCCTCGATACACGGGTTGGGACTCTTTCCCAGCCTGGGACCACCCTCCCTCAGTTCAAAGTCTTTGTCCTGCAGACATGTTTCCAGGTGCTGAGTTGTGGAGGGAGTAAGGCCAAGTGATGATGTCACTTGCCCTCTTTTATAGTTTTTCCCAGCTTACTGGAAAGATCTTTGCTGTGTGGTAGGTTAATCACTCCCCATTGGTCAAGCACTCTCCACTGTATACAGTTCCTGGAATAGTGGATTCTTTGTTTGGTGGGAGTTGAGTCATTAACTGCTGTCTGGCTACTCCATTGTTGTACCTTAAAAGCTGGTTGTGGGTGTCCCCAACCTCACAACATATTTCATTAACACACACATAGCAAAACTTCATATCTTCACATACGAAGATAGCACATACAGACCAAGACTTTTCAAATGATACCTCACAAGGCATATTTTGTACAAAACATATCAATTATATGACAGTGGTGAATATGGGGGTTCCAGGGTGCTACTCTGAGGTACAGAGTGACACAATGATCATGATGGCCATTATGTGAACTCTTGTTTAATAGACTATGGTAAAACAGTAACTGTTACATTTATTTTGCATTTATGGACTTAGCTAACTCAGCTGCCCATTAATCTATCCTTAGACTAATTCAAAGATTCTCACTGTCTCCCTAAAGTTAACTAGACACTAGACCTCAAGGCATTTTCCTGACTCCTTCCAGCCAATTAGGACAGGGAAGGGGTGGCTGGATTGATTGTAAGCTCTTCACCTTGTTTTTGAGAGAAATATTTCTAATAGATACATGTATTAGAATATTGTTAGAGATTTTTTAAAGAATGCATTAGTGTTACTTTTCCAATCCCTCCACTGTAATTGCAGTTTGCTCTAATTACCACAACTCAGGGTCCTTAAAGCAACCCAGAATTTCATGCAAAGGATATAAGGAAGGAATAGCACTAATCTACAAGTCTCTAATTTTTTCAAGATAGCGTTTTTTCCCTTGCTATTTGATGGTGTGAAATAAATTTTAATTTGGCCTTTTTGTGATAACCTGTTCATTGCATTGAGGCTCCACTATTTTTGTGTAGTACAATGCTCCTTAATCTGTGCCTCTAAAAACTTTATACCATGGCACATTATTATGCATTCTCTCTTGTATGTATGTTTACATACATGCATACACACACACAGCTTCAAAGTCTGGATCTGTGTATAGGGTTGTCTGGATCCTCTTTAATAAATAAAGTCATTTTTCACAGGTGCTGCATGGAAGGTGATTTTGGGTCCTAAGAGGTTAGTGCTTCTTTAAATATGAGTTACTCTGCCACTGGAATACTAAAAGGGAATAATCCCCAAAAAGTTATGAGTGTGGGAGAACAGTCTCTATTTGATATCTGGAATAAAATATCCCTGAAGGACACAAATCATAAACAGCAAGTACTATTTTCTTGTATTGTGCACAGTATATGTGGACCAAATTCTGCTTTCAGACGTACTGGTGTAAAATCCACTGAAAGTCAATAGTGGTTGTACCCCTTGCAGCTGAAAAAATTGTTTTGGCCTTATAGAAGGGCCAAATGCTTTCTTTTAGGGAGTCAAAACTTGCAGAACCCAGCTTGGCAGGAGTAGCGGGCTTGACAGGAGCAAGTGCTATCTACATAGCACTCCCTTGGCTTTGCCCCAACCTTGCAAAAACTATTCTATAAGGTTCCAGCTGCAATCCAGTGGAGTAAAAGTATTCCATTTATTGCATAGGGATATTCTGTTGCAGTGTGCAGTCTTCCACATGCGTACCCAGAGTTTACAGTGGTCAGGGGAACACTCGGGAGCATGGGCTTCTTTAGAATCATGGCTGTCAAGGTGCAATAGCAGGCAGAGGGTGCGGGATTAGGGGTTCGTGTGGTGCCAAGGGGCCTCTGCACAAATGTGAATCCCTTGCCATGAAAGGGGTTAGGGGCTCAAACCTTTTGCCATTTACTTCGGTGGGGAGGAGGAAATCCCTTCCCTTCAACAGAAGAATTAAGAGAAAGCTCTGTGAATATTTACCTAGGGATTTCTACTCCCTGCAGGGCATTTCTGTGAAGAGGAGCATTGGTCTACACAGTTTATTAAGATAAACAGGTGAATAAGGCCATTCTAGTAATCAAGGAAAGCTCTTTATTTATTTATTTATTTGTGTCAAGCACATTGAAGTACCTGCTTGTGACAGGGTGCTAAGCAGAAAACTGCTTAGCCAACCCTCTGTCACTCCAGCTCCAATTAAGGGAGGTGAATTGGAGCTGGGTAGATCACCTGGCCCTGATTGGGAAAGCTGGAACAGCTGCTGCCTCTTCAGGGTGGGGCTGGATAAAAGCCCCAGGGGATGGAAGGAGCTGGGAAGAGGGAAGCTGCCTCAGAGGAAAGGCAGTAAGGGGAAAGCAGAGAGAAATAGCTTGTCCCATCTCTCTTGTGGTGAACTATAAGAACGGGATTACATGTAAAGTGGAACAGTGGAGGGAACACAACCTGTAAATAAAAGTGCTAGGTGAGCACTGCACCAAGGTCTGTGTGTGACCTTCTCAGCCCAGTGCAGGGAGGAACCAGGAGAGCCCTGCAGAGACCCTGTTACACTGCTCTAGCACATTATCCTCATGTAGCCATGATTCTGCATTGCTGCCCATGCCCCAAACCAAGAATGCTGATTTTTTTTAACTGGTCACACTTCTTTTTTGGCTCCATTGAGAGAAGTCAGGGATTAGAAGTCATAGTCATTCTGCCTATGAATCAGCAGACATGTAGGGAAATGCCTGTGGAAGGGGACACAATGCCTGTGAACAGGGGACACCAAGTGCTTTTCCTTGCCTACGTGCTGAGCTTGTGTTTGTAACAGAAGGTGTACAAGCCACATGGGAAAGGATTAGGATTGCCAGGTGTCCAGTTTTTGACTGGAATATCTGGTCAAAAAAGGACCCTGGTGGGTCTGGTCAGCACCCTGGCCAGGCTGTTAAAAGTCCAGATGGTAGGGCTGGCAGGCTCCCTACCTGGCTCCGCATGACTCCCCGGAAGCAGCGACAACTCCCTTGGTTCCTAGGCATAAAGTTGGCCAGGGGGCTTTTCATGCTGTCCCTGCCCTGAATGCCACCTGTGCAGCTCCCTTTTGCCAGGCACCACAGCCAATGGGAGATGCAGGGGTGGCACCTGTCGATGGGGGAAGCATGCAGAGCCACCTGGCTGCACCTCCACATAGGAGCCAAGGGACTTGTTACCACTTCCAGGGAACCACCTGAGGTACATGCTGTCTGGAGACCTCACCCCCTCCCATGCCCCAATCCCCTGCCCAAACCCTGAGCCCCCTCCCACACCCAAACTCCCTCCCAGAACCCATACCTCCTCCCATATCCCAACACCCTTCCCCAGCCCTGAGCCCCCTCCAGCACCCAAACACCTCCCAGAGCCTGCACCCCCACCCCCTGCCCCAGCCCTGAGACCCATCCAACTCCCAAACTCCCTCCCAGAGTTCCCACCTTCTGAATCCCCAAACTCTCAGAGCCTGAACCCCCTACCCCATCCTGGAATCACCTCCCACACCCTGAACCCTTCATTTTTGGCCCCACCCTAGAGCCCACACCCCTAGCCTAGAGCCCAAATCCCCTCCCACATCCCTACCCCTGACTCAGCCTGGGGCCCCCTCCCATACTCTGAACCCCTCAACCCCACCCCTCAGACAGGAGCCCCCTCCTGCACCCCAAATTCTTCATCCCTGGCCCCACTCTGGAGTCTGCACCCCCAGTCCTGTCAGCTCTTCAGTGAGTTTTAAAGTAAATAGTCTCTCCATGAATATTCATTTTCACTTTCCAGGAAGACTCTATATCAGGAGTGGGCAAACTACAGCCTGCAGGCCAATTCTGCCCGCCCGCTCCAAGCTCTAGGCTGGGGAGACTAGCTTCTCCCCCTTCTCCCGATGTTTGCCCTCTCCTCGGCTTCAGCTCACTGTGTGAGTAGTGCTCTGGGGTGCCGGGCTGTGTGCTCCGGCAGATCAGTGCAGCAGCGCTGGCAGACACGCTCTTCTGAGCAGCGTGGTAAGGGGGCCGAGGCTGGGGGGTAGGATAAGGGCCAGAGGGTCTCGGGTGGTGGTCAGGTGTTGGGAGGGTTGGATAGGACATGGGAGTACAAGGGGCCTGTCAGGGGACCAGTGTGTGGCTAGGGGTCACAGTAGTCAGGGGACAGGGAGCAGGGGGGTTGGATAAGGGGTGAGGTCCCGGGGGTGATTAGATGCAGGGGGGCTTAAATAGGGGGGTCTCTGGTGGCTGGCAGTCAGGGGACAAGGAGAAGGGGGGCTTAAATAGGGGCAGGGTCTTGGGGGGGTGGTTAGAGGTGGAGTTCTCTGCAAGGAGTAGTTGGGACAAGGTGCGGGGAGTTGGATGGGTCAGGGGTCTTGAGGGGGCAGTCAGGGGGTGGGATGTGGGAGGCGGTGGGAGGCTGGGAGGGGCCAGGCTGTTTGGGAAGGCACAGCCTTCCCTACCCGGCTTTCCATACAATTTTGAATCCCAATGTGGCCTTCAGGCCAAAAAGTTTGCCCACCCCTGCTCTGTCATCACAAATGATAGATCCCAGAAACAATGGCTCTTAATTGCCTGTAATAGGTGTCAACTACCTGACTGATAGGGCAAACAGCTGCAAAATTTTTCCATATTCCATGCATTTATTACACTGTGCAGTTTTGCCTGGCCATGCATAATCTCTTGCGTATAATTTTTCCACACAGAGCATGTAGGGTAGAATTTCTATCCCTCTTAGCCTGGGAGTTCTCTCTCCAAGCCTCAGTACATTTATGATAATGACTTTTCACTCTCAAAGGTCTGTTTATAGCTTCTAAACTTGTTTCAGGTTTTTCAACCTGAGATTTGTCTTTTGTTCTGTTTGACTAATTCTGACTGCTTTGCTAATCTGTATAGCTGTGGCTAGGATTAAATTGCTCTTCACTTGTAGCCTGTGTGAAAGATTTTTGTTTGATAACACAATAATAAATCCCTCTCTGATATTAGTATGTTTTGCATTCCCCATATTACAGTTTTAAGACAACGTATGCAGATTTTATAAAGCTTTCAACCTTTTCCTCTGGTTCTTGAATTCTCTGATGAAAACATGCTCTTTCATAAACCACATTTCTATGGGGTATAATCTATGCATCAAACATAACCACGATTCTTTCATAGTTATCTTTGTGACTGTCTTCTGAAAAGTCAAAGGATTTAGAGATATGCTCTGTTTTCTTCCCCATAGCATAAATTAAAGATACCTTCATAGCTTCTGTTTCTTGTGATGTTTGTTTGCAATAGAAAATCTTGCAAAATATTGTTCCAGTCTGTCCATTCTAAAGATTTATCAAAGCTGATTTCCTCTGGGGCATTAAAAAGTGGCATGTTGACAAGGTCCTGCAACCTTTATTGCTTTGTCTCGTTTGTCTGCAAACTTTGTTGCTGTTTTTCTTCCAGTTCTCTTCTTAGTTTACTCCTGACACCATGTCATGTTCTTCTGTATCAGATATGGACTGGGCACAGAGCTTGCTTATATACACCAGCTGTGTTCATCATAAGATCCTGTAATGCTCTGCCAGGTATGGCTGAGGCTAGTTTTTTAAAAAGTATTGCATACACAGTGCCACCTGGTGACTGAACAGTATATACAGTTTAACATTCCATTACGGACAATCCCCAGCTGAAGCAGGAACAAAGTGATCTGCTGCATGGGGAAAGAGCAAGGTTTGGGGAGCTTTTCACAGGTATGCACTAGTGCATTAAAACCACTGGATTTGCAGCTATAAAAATCTCTTGGGCATTGCCCATCATAGAGTAAAGCACAGGAGATGCAACTTCAGGGCTGTGAGGTTAGTAATGTATGCAGAGTTGTCATAGCCTTATTGGTCCCAGGATATTGGAGACTAGAGACAAGGTGGGTGAAGCAATATCTTTTTTTGGACCAAATTCTGTTTTTGAGAGAGACAGACTTTCAAGGTTGTACAGAGCTCTTCTTCGGGTCTGGGAAATGTACTCGAAGTGTTGCAGCTAAATACAATGTGGAACTGATTGTTAGCATACGTAGTTAACACATATTTCACAGGACCATTCAAGGGGAAGCAAACCATTAACATGCCTCCAGTCATAGCAGGGAAAGGAAAGGGGGAGAATAAGCATCTGTGGAGCTATCGATTGTTGAAATAAGCCATAAATCTAGTGTCTCTATTTGGTCCCTGATTTTTAGTGTCTAGCAAAGTTATGAATTTAAGCTGCCAGACTCATCTTTTGAAAGCATTGTGAAGGTTTCCATTGAGAATGAGGACTGAGAGGTGAGATATAGAGTGATCGCTTTGTGAAAAAAGTGTTCACCCACAGGTCATGTGATGGTTTTTGTCTTCTATAATTTTCCTGTGTGAGTTTATTCAGGAATGTAGTGATTGTCTGGTTTCACCTACATTATTGGGGCATTAATTCACTGGATGAGGTACACCACAAGTTGTGATTGGCATGTGTAGAACCCATGGATCTTGAAAGGTGTGTTGTGGTGGGGGTGCTAACCACCGCGTAGTGATCAAACCTGCAAATAAAGGGGTGCTATCATAGTCCTTCACTGTGATGACTACATTAACGAGGCCAACTGGCAACTCTCCATCACCTACTATAAAGAACTCAAAGAAAAACCTACAGCACAATTTACCAAGGAATTTAAGGGTAGCATCAAATCCTTTTCCAAATAACTTCAAGGGAAACTCTACAAATTCATTCCCCAAGAACTCACTGCAGGGACTTTCTACATGTGTCTGTGATGTTCCAGCTCTTGAACCCAGTCCTGGCCTCCACCCAATGTCTGCAGAAAACTGGTGGGCTGAGAAACTAGTAAGACTATAGCCTCAGCCTAAGTACTACTCAGGGGAGCCCTGATTGGGGGAATTCCCTGGCTCCATCAATTGGTCCACCTGTGCTATTTAAGCCAGGAAGTGCAGGAAGTTTGTCTGTTCAGGAAGGTGTTTTCCTGTTGTGGCTGCACTGGGCCCTGCCTGTGCCTGTCTCCTGCACCCAACCATGTTCCTGATTCCTGCTCTGCTCCTGGCTCCTGCCTCATGCCTGCCTTCACTCCTGTTCCCACTCTGCTCCTGCTCAGTGCAAGATCTTTGCCTCACTTCCAGTCCCTGCCTTTATGCCTCACCTCCAATCATCTGGCTCTGACCTGACCTCCAACTTCAGACCCTGACTCTGGCTTGATCCTTGGCTGTGGCATTTGGCATCTGACCTCGGCTCTGACCCTCAGCGTCGATTCCTGGTTCTGACTCTGGCTTGACCCGTGGCTCTAGTAACTGGCTGTTGGCTCTGGAGCTGCATCTTGACTTTAAACTCCAACCTGGATGCCTACTCTGACTACTAGGCCAGATCACCTACATTCCGGTCCATAACAGCTTCCCAAGATACACAAACAAGGGAACCCAGCCAGATACAAAACATGGCACTCTTACCGAAGGCATATCGGGATTCATAGAAACCATCTGTCATACTGTCTGGAGTGGCTCACTACTGTGAGTGCCTACCTCAGGGCAGACTGTCAAACAGGGAAGATACCCCAAGTTGGTGGTGCATTCTAGAGTTAGATTTCACCAGGCGAGTAACAAATGTTAATTCCTAGATCACTATACCAGTCTTACCACAGAGTCACAGACAGTTCCCTTAGACCCTCCGGTCTATCTTGCCACCTAGACAAACAGAACTTAGTACAGTAATAATGGTCACAAATAAAAAATCACACCACATCAAGTTGCTCCCAGTTTCAAGAGACTGGTCTTACATACCCCAGATCAATTGGTAATCTGAATCTTACACCAAAGACAATGCTTGCAGCCAATTCTATAGTAAACTAACTAAAAGTTTATCACCTAAGAAAAAAGGATGACAATTGAGAGGTGAAAGCAGGTAAAATATATGTACAGGTGACTCACAGTTTGTAACTGCAAATGGTGGCAATGATGTAATAAACTGTTAGTTTCCCCAAAAGTCTTCCAGGGTGCCCAGATTCTCTTTGTGGATCTCCCCTTTGCATCTGGTACACTTCCCTGTAAGAGTCCAAACCATTCAGACATGAAAGATCTTTCCTTGAATCCTTCCTTATATTTTCTTCTTCCAGAAGACAAGCTGACAGTGTCTCTACCTATGTGGACTTTTCCTTTGATGATGGTGAGTGAGGAATGCACTTTGAGTCTTTGACCTTGATCATCACACACAAAATGACCACTTGCTTGGAAATATGCCTTTTTTTTCTGTTAAAGTTTTTCATTTGCATTCTAAAAGACTTCTTTTATGGGTTATTTAGTTACAGGGCTATACACAATGTAAATGTTTGCTATTACTACAGGACACAGATAAGTGAAAACAATGCAAGTAACATTCCACTAATTTTTATGACAATATACATATACATTTAACAATCTGTTTGCTTTATATAAGTGAATTGACCTGAATACATTCTGGCATGACCTGGTCAACCAGTGTCACACAATCCTCAGACTACTCACTGCACAAAGGCCAACTTCCTCCAGAATGCAACTGACTTCCTCCACAACATTAACAACCTCCCTCAGAACACCATTCTTGCCACCATGGATGTCACTTCCCTAGTATACAATAACGTCCCTCACAGTTATGGTGTAGTTACCTGCTTCAAATATTTATTAGTGTCACTTTACTGAAATTATCTGGGATCATATAGATCATTGGTACAACCAAGGTCCTGTAGGTGCACCAAATCTTAGGTAAAGGGGGTCATATAAGGTGTCTACGACCAGGTTATGGTCTGCTGATTATGATTATGCTATTTGTATGTATGTATCTTGTTTGTAGCTAAAGTTATGAAGATTGGCTGTATAGTGTCTGTATTTCAAACTTATGCTTGCTTTTGGGTGAAATACCAGACAAAGTTACTGTTAGTTCAGCCTGGCCCTCCTGATGGCCCATCAAGTTCCAATCAAGCTAACAATGAACCTTGTAGATGCCCATCCACACCCGAGCTTCCCCAGGAATGTGGCTGGTCAGGATCTGAATCTTGGAGAGTCTTATGACTGGTCGATGGGGCTATGAAATTCCATTTTACAACAGGACTCTGCATAGGAAGGAGGAGGGGGTCTCCACCCACAAGAAAAGTCTATGTAAACCTGGGAAAGTCCCCTCCATTTTGTCTTCATTCTCCAGTTTCCTGCCTAGTTCCTACTTCTGGATAGAACTTTGCTACAAATGGACATTCTGGCCATTCTCTCACCACCTCTGGCCACCTCTCTCCACCATTCTCACCACCATTCTGGCCACGTCTCTCACCTTCCTCTGCCTTTTTCTTTCTATCTTCTTTTGTCTCGGGAATGTTTTCCTTTTAGCCAGGAAGTAAGTAGGTTGGCATTGTTAAAAGGGAACAGGACCCTTAACTTTTCTTCTGGGATGTATTTCTTGGGCTCCTGCAGTAAAGGAAGTGTCTGTAAGAGTTCAGGGAAATACATCCAGTCTCAGCTGATATCATGGGGTAAGGAAGATACAGAGACATACACACTTTCATCTGGTCGTGTTTCCAATCAACAGTCAATTGTATTGTCTTGCAGAGATACTGTAAAATATTTCCATGGATATATTTAATAGAGATTTCCCCTTTCTCGATTTTCCTTATTGCTTCAATTACCCACACCTAGACAAATCTGTGGTTACACCATGCGTCTACAAGGGCTAGTGGCTTTTGACTACTCATTTCTACTGGAATTGTGAGTTTCCCTGGAACATTTTGGAGGGCTTAATTTTTTCCTGTCCAGACCTGCCTGAAATTACAACTCCATGTAGGGGGCAGTAGTAAAAGCTGTATCCCTGCTGTCCACAGAAGAAACAGGCTATCAAATCTGTCCCTTGTCTTCTAGCAGCTGGATCTTCCTCTTTCCAAGTAGCCTTGGGGTGAAGGGCTAGTGGGGCCTTCATGGCCATGTCATGGGCCTGCTATCTTGTGGAAATATTACCCACAGAACCTGAGTGGGCTGCCTGTCACCTATCCTGCCCACCAACCAGTCAGTTGCCAGTATTCCCTTGGGATTTACCCAATATGGGCCACCACCACCCTTAGATACCCAGTCCATTTCCTTCTGCAATGTATGAAGAGCAGCTACTTCTGCAGCAGCTTGAGTGCCCATGTAGCCCTCCATGAGGTGGGTGGCATCACCTAGGGTTACTGGTTGGTGTCTGCAGACATGCAGATGGAGGAATCTGTACAAACTGTTTCATAACTATGAGTTCGACTATCTGGGGTCCCATTCAAAACCCCGGCTTTAACTAACACAAGCAGAAGTCTTTAGACAACCGCTTGGCCATGCTTTGGTGGGGAACACTCTTGGAAAAAGCACTCATGGTAGATATCTTCATCCAGACCTAGCCAGTCCAATATGACTACCTTTACTTGTCTCTAGACCTGGGCTGCCCCATCATCAAGTGATAAGAATGGTCATACTGGGTCAGACCAAAGGTCCATCCAGCCCAGTATGCTGTCTATCAACAGTGGCCAATGCCCCAGAGTGAGTGAAATTAACAGGTAATGATCAAGTGATCTCTCTCCAGCTGTCCATCACCACCCTCTTACAAACAGAGGCTAGGAACACCATTCCTTACCCATTCTGGCTAATAGCCATTAATGGACTTAATCTCCATGAATTTATCCAGTTCTCTTTTAAACCCTGTTATAGTCCTAGCCTTCATAACCTCCTCAGGCAAGGAGTTCCACAGGTTGACTGTGTGCTGTGTGAAGAACTTCCTTTTATTTGTTTTAAACCTGCTGCCCATTAATTTCATTTAGTGGCCCCTATTTCTTCTATTATGGGAACAAGTAAATAACTTTTCCTTATTCACTTTCTCCACACCACTCATGATTTTACATACCTCTATCATATCCTCCCTTAGTCTCCTCTTTTCCAAGCCAAAAAGTCCTAGCCTCTTTAATCTTTCCTCATATGGGACCTGTTCCAGACCCCTAATCATTTTAGCTGTTCTTCTCTGAATCTTTTCTAATGCCAGTATATATTTTTTGAGATGAGGAGACCACATCAGTATGCAGTATTCAAGATGTGGGTGCATCATGGATTTATATACTCCCCCATAAGCTGCTTAGACTTCCCCAGTGAGGAGTGGAAGGAAGTCAAATTGCCCTCTAGGCTGGAGGCCATTGACAGGCTGGGGCCAACCTTTCAAAAGATACCAAGAAGACTTCAGGTCATTGTTTCTCATCATCTCGCAAAGCATCAGGGTCTAAGTGATTCCCTGAATTGTGGAGAATACACTCTCTTTAGGGGCAGGACCCCATGGAGTACAGCTTATACTAGTTCTGCCAGCCATTGTAACAACTGTTGCTGATGTGATGCCATTAGGCTGAACACTTGTTGCGGTCTCTTTTGCTGTTGTGAGTCATCCAGCTATTACAGGAGCTGATTGACCTCCACAGCTCTCTTGTGTATATAGGAAAGAAAAGGGGGAAAAAAAATTGTTTGTTTTTTATTTTGAAGCTTCCTTTTTCTGCAGGGACAGTGAAAATCCACCCCACTTCTTGTACCGCATTCTCAACTGCTCTTGGTGCAGTCTCTCAAAGGGTGCCAGCTTTTTCCTAACTGGTCTCCTTCAATTTATCCACAATTAAACCAGACTACAAACTCTTAACTTCAGTTGAGTCTATCAGCCCTTCAACTCCGGGATTTGCAGTCTTCTTTTGTCTCCTTGTTGGTTTCTCAGCAGCAACTTGGCATAGTGCTGTTGCCCCTCTGGTACCCAACCAGCCCTCCCCACCCCTTCCTCGCTATTATCCCTCCTTTATAGCTGGGTGTGGGTGCATATCTCTATGACTGGCAGTTCTGGCAGCTGTGTAGGGGTGTGGCCAGACGATTGTCTATAAACAGGGTAGACTCTAATCTCCCTTCTGCCTATGCTCAATATGGTGTTTGTAAGGCCATTACAATCTCGTATTGCTGCTCAGTAGATAGAACCAGAACGGTAATAGTGCTAATTCTTTAAAATAAATTGCAGTGTAAGTTAGGATAATTACAACATTTAAAGGGGGCTGATGGGAAAGCTACTGTTAGGTAAACATGACCTGAAAATAAACCTGTGAGGTCAGCAGGAAGTAGAGAACAAAACAGGTTAGGTTAGGTTAGATTAGATTGATAAGGAGTTGCAGAAGTTGGTGACTTGCCAAGAGCATCTACTCATGTAGCCTAAGGGAAGAGTCACTTCATTTTCTAGGTGTTAAAAAGCATTAAAGAAAACTACCATATTTTTCCCTTCACAAAAGATACAGGCAGCAAATAGAGCAAAAGCAATTGTACAGCTAAACAAGGAGTGTGTTGTAATCCACTTTATGCTAATACAGTATGAACAACCTAGGATTAATATGGCAGTAGTTGGTTTTATAGATTTAGGACCAAATCCTGCAGTAGGAGTTTTTCTTGCATCAGCACTGCAGGATCTGGGACCTCTGTTTAAAAAATACCCACGTCAGTAAAATGGAATTCTTGTGGACCTTTGGACATGCATAACAGCTCCCCTGATGGAAGCAGAATTTGCCTGGAATGGGCATGGTCCATTGAGATGCCATGGTACTCAAAGAGTTAAGGAAACATAACATATCACTGATTTCTACAAACCTGATTGGACTAATTGGTGTATATATAGCAGACAGGAATGAATCTTATTTATGACTTTCAAACCTAAAGGTTCCTACCTGCCATATATACACCAGACTAGTGAAAATTCATAATGTTTCACATAATTTACTTATCTTCTGATGCCCTATAACCTCTCAAGTCAGAGGAAGAAACAAGTTTGGTTCTAAAAGCATAAAGAACCAGAACAGGTTAGATTGTACGCATCGGGGGCAGAGACCTTCTCATCCTCTCTGTTTAGCACCATGCATGCTGATGGTGCTCAATAAATAATAAAGGGCTGTGTCCCTGTTCCTTCAGCTCTGAGTCTGTGAAATGCAGTACCTTTTGAGCTCAAAAAAGCCTTGGACCAGGAATCTCTTTAAAAGAACTTAAAAAGATATTTTTATTTGTAAACACATTTTGCATGGTAGCATGATTTGATTTTCTTTTTAAAATGTCATTGGTGGTAAATAGAGAGGGGACTAAGCTGTGAAGTTCAGATCTGGATCCACATTTTCCCCAAAAAGTTTAAATCTAGACCTTTAATAGCAATAGACCTCAGCCACAATGTTTGAATCCAGACTCTCAAAGCGTAAAGGGCCCATCTCTGTTTAATAGTCATACCTGTCCTGTGTTTGTGAAGCACTTAGAATGATGGAAATAGGAACTGCTGATGATCTAATTCTAAGGTTGGGTAGGGCTGGCATCTGTCAGTTTCTTGGCTCTGGTAAGTAACTAGAATGCCAGCCACCTCAAGGATAGGCTCATGTCAGACATGGGGAACTAAGGCACAGAGAGGTTGTGACTTGCCCAAAGTCACACAGTAAGTCTGTAGCATAACATGGGCATGAACCCAGTCTCCCATGTATTAGGCTTGTGCCCTAACTACCAGCCCATCCTCCCTGTCAGAATGACAGATGTCAGCCACAAAAATGTAAATTACAATAACATATTTTCATGAAAGACACCTGCAAATCTGAGTGTGCATACAGTAGTTCTCAGGGAGAAAACTGGTGCGCACATGAATAAATCTATTCTTTCAGTATTAATGATTGTATTTGTCATGGCCCTGGCTAGGCTGCCCCTGCTGAGATTTTTTTCCAGTCCCCCATGTGCACCCCTTTCATGTAACAGGCCCATGCCTCCACTCTTCTTTGGCATGGGATCCCGCAATCTAACCATTCTCTGGGTGACTCTCTAAGTTACACACCCTGTTTTCCAACCATTATACGTAGAAGGCCCAACAGACTTGGCACCTGCAGGAATTTCCCTTTGGAAGCATGGGTACGGTAGCACTAAACAGTGAATGCAGAAGCAGCTTCTTCAAAACAAAGTATGATTTATTTTGCCAAAAGGTGCATAGCACTCAGATAAGTGGATTTAAAATGACAAAGAGACATATACATACTGTCTTACCTATGCTTGGCCTCCCTCGCAAGCCACTAAAAGACATAACTCAGCCTAGGTGCCTCCCATTCTCTTGAGGACCACAAGTTTTCAGTTTGCTTGCTGCAGACCCTGACTCTCCATCTGTCTGTGTCAGCCTGCAGCAACTGGCAACTTCCCTTGCCCTCTCTTAGGGTATGGCTACACTACCTGCCGGATAGTGCTCGATGTATCAGGGATCGATTTATCACCTCATCTCGACGCGATAAATTGATCCCTGAATCGACTCCTGTACTCCACCTTGGCAAGAGGAGTAAGTGGAGTCGGCGGGGGAGCGGCCACGGTCGACTCGCCGCCGTGGGGACAGCCAGGTAAGTTGACCTATTTGCATAGCTGAAGTTGTGTATCTTAGGTCGACCCTCCCCCTCATAGTGTAGCCCAGCCCTTAAATATTAGTGCCTTGTCTTCTGATCTGCATGTTCTCAGCCTTGGCAAAACAGCCATGTATCTGGGATTGGGACTAGGAGTCAACTCTTCACAGCTATTAATCTAGCTGTTGTCTTTAAGTGTGTGTTAGGACACTGTGTTACCTTTCCCGCTTGGTTAGCCTAACAGCTCCCTGTTGCTCTAACTCCATAGCAAGCAACTCATTATCAACACAGAGAGGCAGGACCAATATTCATAAAAATAATGAAAATGTTTCCTAGTTCTCCACAGCTGTCTAAACTCTGAACATTTGAGAACATAAGAGCCTATACCAGTCTGTAATAGCTGCAAATTCAGTTGGGGCTGGTCCTGCTTTGAGCAGGGGGTTGGACTAGATGACCTGCTGAGGTCCCTTCCAACCCTGATATTGTATGAAATGCAGGCTTGGATTAACCAATGTGCACTTGGTCTCTGCCACTGGACCCTCATCTAAGGTCACTATTTTTCTGTGCGTGGTGGTGTGACCTGGCACACGGGGTTGCAACATAGCTTAGAGTTGGCCTGGCTGCTCCCTCTGTCATGAGAGGGCTGGCTAGGCTAACTCTAAGTCAGTGGCATTACGACCTAGTACATGGGGTCACAGTACCACTCAGGACAAATCTGAGAGAAGATGAGAGTGCCCCCAATTTCCACAAGCATAGGGCTCCAAAATTCTCGAATCTGGCACTGTGCAGTTGCTCACTGAACTGGTAGTACACTCAAGTTTAATGCAATATGGCAGCTTCCATATATACCAATAGGCTAGCTAATCCTGCAAATAATTGCTTAAATATAATCCAGTGTACGCACAGGACCATCAAATAAATTAGGAGTACAAAGGAAATATTACTATCTAACAACAAAACATTTTTAAAAGGATAATAGTATTTACTAACAATTTTATATATTCTTTTAAGGGCAGCAGGAATAGTTCAGTCTCCAGGGCCCCTGCAGTTCTTGGTCTCTATACTGAGTTTGTTGATTAGAGCAAAGCAAGGTGTTCAGTTTGCAAAGTGGGAGCTAGAATTAAACCGTGGCAAACTCATCTCATATAAGGGCCACCAAACATCCATTTGATAGAAACAACCTTCAGTCCCTACAGTGAAAGGCTGTGTACTCTACATCAATATCATGTGGCCTCCAGTTAATTTAAGAAGGAATCCTTAAAGTAGATTAACTCCAGGAGGGGGAAGTCACACACACTATGCCAAGAGGTTACACACCTATCACTGTTGAGCCCCTCTGGTAGGCAAGGATCTAAAACAGCAGGTATTCAAACATTTTTGAAGGAGCTATTTTGTTCCCTAGAATATAAGCTACAAAAAAAGTCTCTTGCTATTAAGGTTGAGAAGAAAACCTCAAACACATGAACCTTCATAGAGCTTGTACAATAGACCAATAGTGCTGAGAGGTATTAACTGCTCCCTTCCTCTCAGTGAAATGCTAACTGAGATGTCCAGGCATCATAAATGTAAATGTCACCATTGTTAAATATTTCAGTTCCTCAGCTAAGAAAGGAGAGGGAGGGTCACAGATCAACACACGTTATATGAGTGATGGGATGTCTCCTTTTGTTGCCACAATCAGGTAGCTCTTTGGCAGATTTATTATTCCCCCCCATTCCCCCCAGACATTACACACTCAAGGCACCTAGCAAAGCACAAAAACAAATTCACGCCCCCGCCCGAAGGGGAGCCAAGCTCCAGGAAGCCAGTGAGCCCCTAGCACCTACCCACTGCCCAGTGAATGGGATCTTGAACATTGCACAAGCGACTGTGAGAGGTACCTCATTTCGGGTCTTTGCCCAGGCAGTTTATTTTATGGGTGTAGCTTAGCGTGCATTTCCCTAACGATCTGACGCAGCTGGGCGGTTAGGAAGCTGAAGAAGAGATGTCATTCACCTGGGAAGTTCAAATGGATCCCTTTCACCGCCACTAGATCCACACATTTTAAGAAAAAAAAAACCGCCGTTACATTTCTGATTATATGCAAATTATCGTATTAACCAATTTGTATATTGTTTCCATGATAGCGATTCAGTTGTTCCCCACTCCCCCCGAAAAGTGTCAACGCTTCTCCGGATCCCGGGGCTGGGTGGGACTGTTGTGCAAAGCTGCAACGGGGTTAGGATGTCTGTTTTCTGGCGGAGCAGGAGCGGCGGCCCGCGCTACTCAGGCAGCCGACCCGGGGGAAGGCAAAAGTTGGCCGGACCCCTGGTTTGCGGCAGGGATTTTCCTGGTGCAGTCGGAGCGCGGCGGGACCCGACACCAGCCGCAGGATCCAGGTGGCGGCAGCTTCCCTCTGTGTTTGTTTCCCGGCGGGAACCAGCCCGCGCCGCTCGGGCGGGCAGGGAGCGAGCGGCGGGGCGGGGCGGGGCGGGCCGAGCCCCATTAACATTCCGTTCCACGTGTTGCTTGTTGTGGGCGCTACAGGTTCCCCACCTGCGCGGCGCGGCCGCCGCCGGGGGCGGAGCCCGCCTCCGTTGCTGGGGGAGAACTGACTGACAGGCCGGCCGGGGCCGCTGATAGGAGCCGTCCGGAGCGATTCCCCAGGCAACCCAAGCTCGACCCCCTTGCCAGGCCCCGCCCCCTGCCTGGCGGCGGCCGCGGGTCGGAACTCGTCGGGGTGTAAAACTCGACGTGTCCGGAAAGGTGCGCGCCGCTTCCCCCTTCGCTCCGCGCCCGCAGGCACCATGCTGGACCCGTCCTCCAGCGAAGAGGAGTCGGACGAGGAGAGGCGGGAGGTGCTGGTGGCGGCGGCGGAGGCGGCTGGGGGCTGCAGCTTGCCGCGAGCCCTGCCGGCTCCCAGCCGGGAGCCTCGCGCGAGGGAGCCGGGGTGCCAGGGCAGCGCCCCCGCCAGACCGGCGAGCCCCAGCCCCTCGGTGCTGAGCGAGGGCAGGGAGGAGCAGGAGCGGCTGCAGAAGGAGGAGCGGGAGAAGCGGCTCCGGCTGCAGCTGTATGTGTTCATCGTGAGGTGCATCGCGTACCCGTTCAACGCCAAGCAGCCCACGGACATGGCCCGGAGGCAGCAGAAGGTGAGTCGCCGCGGTCCCAACATCCCGCCTCCCCCACCCCGCTTTCCCGCCGGGCACTGCCCGTTCCACCGCTGCTCCGTCTCCGCTGCATGGTCCGCGAGCTTTGGGGTTGTTTTCTGCAATGCGACCCCCCTCTCGGTGGCAGCAGCAGCAGCAGCCGCCGATCGCCACTGGCAGCCTGAGCCAGGCGCGAGTCCGGCTTCAATCCCCGGGATCCCGCGGCACGTCTCTGAAGTGCTATAAAGTATTAAATCGCCCATAACTACTTCTGAGCACGCCCGAGCCCGGGATTGTGGGCCGTCGTCTGCCCGCCTTTCATCCCAGTCTCTGCATTGATCGGCTCAGTAGTGAAGTATTTTTGTGTCAGTGGGTCACACCGCACTGCTGAGAGTAATTTCCAGCTCGCTAGCAGAGCGTGGAGAAGTCTGTTCAGACACTAACTACCATATTCTAGGCAGGCACATCTCTGGTTCCTTCAACAGGTTGATCTCTTTCATAGGCGTTTGTTTAATGAGTCTCTGAACGTTTGGGAGGAAGAAAATGCAGTCGAATGATTAATTTTCACAGCTGTTTCTGCAAAGGGAATCAATTTCTGGTATTTTATGTCGGTGTTAACAGGATGATCTTTGCACTCGATACTCACGAAAGTAGGTTCCAGTGCATTCTTAAAATCAGCACGGCGCTAGTGGTGTGTGGAAACGAGCAGAAGAAATTTCTCTACAAATTATAATTTTTCAGGGTGACTATTAAGTCCACTTCCATTGTCAAATATGGGCATATAGAATCATTTTATAGTAAAAAAATAAATAAATAATGGAAGAGTTGTTAGTACCTAATCCAGTAGGGTATGATAGATGCCCTCCTTTGAGGGGCAAAACAGACTTAAAATGACATGAAACTCTGAAGATGTTTCATGCAAAAAGTAATGTTCTGACCAAATATATCTAAAGATAAATCATAGATACAATACAAAGGGGAATCGTTTGGTGAATGAGACAATACATCTATTTTGTTCCAGTGATTACTAAATGTGGATTCTACATAAGGAGAAACTGTGACTTAACAACTCAGGAAACCAATAATGTGGTTGTTTGCCTTTTATTAAAGGTAGAGCAAAGTTTCATTTGCTGTGAAGTATATTTGTGGCAGGTTCCCAAGATAGAGTGTGTTACTGAAAAATCGAAAAGAATAGAGTATCTCAGAAAATACTCACTTATTGAAAAGTTTATTTTAAAATTTGAAATCTTTTCATTTTGTACTTGGTTCTTTAAATATCACATAATAAATTTCTAGAAGGATAACTAAACAAACTCCTATTAATGACTGCTCTAGAGGCTAATGCAGAGAATCTTTTTAAGTTCAGTCTCCAGGCAGGATACTTTTTGATTCTGGCTCTTGATTTTTTTGAAATGTAAGGGCGGTTGGGAAAGAAAATTGCCTAGGTATTGACTTTTATATAGATTCAAATCCTCATGTATTTCATAATATATTTATTTTTAATTCACAAAATGGATTGAATTCCACTTGGTTTGTTGCTGTGAAGACTAGTAAACTGTTAGCTTAAGTGTTTACTGTTTTGGGGGCATGTAGGGTGCCTGCCTGAATGCGACTGATTTAGATGATTGTCACAGAAATCCAGTAGGCACTAATGTAATGTGATGATAGTAACAGCAACAAAATAGCATATTGTCGTAATTCTTTTATTATGTCTTACTTGTTTAAACAGAGAAACCCATGGTCAAGATTTTTCAAAAAGAAGTGCCTAAAATCAGGCTCCTAAATCCATATTAAATGCTAAATATGTGGCCTGTTTTTCCAAAATGCTAAGCACCCAGCTGCTGCTATTGACTACAACCTTTACATTCACTAAATATTTGGATGGTAATGATCTAAAATAGTACCATGTACAGTACATGGTGTTAATAAAGGTGTGTGACCTCCAGAATTTCTGAGGTCAGTATTGGGCACATTTTGGTGTTGCAGCCAGTGTAAAAGTATGACACTTGCTGTATTAATGATTACCATTGAGTTGTAAATCACCCAAACTGACATCTCACCTCAAAACAAATGCTACTACCTGCAATTTTCATGTCTAAGTGACGCATGACATTCAGTGTACAGTAATTAAAATGGTACAGATTTTCATTTGCATTGAGAATTTAATTGTGGAACTAGAATGATGTCTTATATTTTTAATGAGGCTAGAGCTTTTGTAAGAGAGAAAACGTAGAGCTTTTGTAAGAAAGAAAAACGTGTCATTTTTCAGTGTCCATAACTATGTTAGAAGTAAACAACTATCAGATGTTGTTGTTATAATGATCTAGTAAATGTAACCCACTTAAAAATACTGTAGATCTGTTAGGCTTCAGCTGCTCAGCTAGAATGTTTTATTTATCAGGAATTGTCTGAATTGTAAACACACCTGTTTTCAGTACATGCCTCGTGATCATTTACAGTGCTGTCTGGAATGTAACAGAAAGCAATATTCCATCTTGTACGAGGGATGAATTTAAGATTTAGTCTTACACTGTGTAATTTCAAACTGCAAATCTACTTAAATCATTCATTTCAATTATCATTCATTACTTAGATTGTAGTAGGAACTATC
This sequence comes from Dermatemys mawii, assembly GCA_007922305.1. Classification (NCBI taxonomy): domain Eukaryota; kingdom Metazoa; phylum Chordata; order Testudines; family Dermatemydidae; genus Dermatemys; species Dermatemys mawii. The sequence goes on from ML677341.1 coordinate 32,825,637, forward strand.
GCATTCTAGGTGTTTTCCAAATATGAAAGTCAAAGACCCTGTGACAAACAAAACCCCATAATTTTGAAATAATCTGAATCTTTGTCTGTTTCAAAATTAGCTTTTTAAAACTTCATATGTATAAACTGGACTCCTTATGTAATAACTCCTCAAAGATATATGTATATGGTCTATATCTTGATAATTTTCTTAGATTTTATTTCTTGACAATTAAACATCTAAACATTTTGTGGACAAGTGCACAAATATCTTCTTGAACTCTTTGGATATTGATAACTTGTATATTAATCAGAACCACTAGACAACTAGGAATATTATCATTTTAAAAACAGAGTATTGGATAACCTATATGAAAATCTCATTGATCTACTCATATTTTATTATTTGGATTATATGGTACACTGGGCTGCTTTTTTATGTGTGAGGCTAACTAGTATAGACAGCTCCTGCTGTCTGTGTTCTTTTCTCCTCCTGATTTACCCTATTTGTTAACGATAGGTAGGGGTTTGCTTACCTTACTGTTTCTCTATCCCCTCTATAACATGCTTTCTTCTTGATAACGTGTTAAGTAATCTCTTTCTAAGGTAAATTGCCTCCGGAAGCTCCCCGCCCAGACGCGTGGCTCTGTCTTGCGTTCCCTTATTACGTTTGGTGGATTTGGACTTCTGGTCTCCTAGGTCTTCATGGGGTATCTGAAATCAAAAAACATTTTAAAAAGTGAACATCATTCTTGTGCAAAGCTCAACAACTGGTATGTTGTGGGCAGCAAGTGTGCAACAGCCTGCCAATGTGCCTCAGCCCTAAGAGATTCATAGATTAAGATTAGAAGGAACAATTGTAATCAAAACAGGTATCATCTCTATTTTACAAATGGGCACAGACAATCCAAGTGACATGCCTAAGGTGAGAGAGGAAATCTGTGATGTAGTTGAAAAAAGAGCCAAGATCTTTTAAGTCCCAGTACTGTTCCTCAACTGCAACACCAGCCTTCCGTCCTCCCACACAGAAGGGTTAGTCTCTCATTCATATTTATTTAATCCTCAAAGTCTGTTATACAGATGTTTAATGTCACTTGTAATGATAGTTTCTGCGGTCCTGTTCCCAGGGAACTGGACGGAGACCACATCATAGTGTTGTTTAACATAGACCAGTAAATAGTTCCTGTCATGTCCACGGGGAGTCACTAATGATTGGGAAGGATTTGAACCAGTGATCTACATGAGGAAAAACTCCAAATTCCGGCATCATTTCAGTCTTCTCAAAGACCAGATCTCTTGATGCTGTGCACTATCAGTGATGTTTTTGCTTGCAGACTTCTAGCAGTGTTGCTGCTAAATTAAAAAGAGGTTAGATAATTTATTAGGCTTTGATCATTTATTTTTTTTCTGCTAATTCAGTATTAGTATGTTGCTTAGCAAATTGCTGCTTTTTGTTATGTGGAATATATTATCCACTAGGGAAAATGACGGAAACCACATACTAAATTACAACCTCAGTCTGAACAGAAACAGTGTGAGTGAGGAGATGGTTTATTTTTTTTAAAACCAATGCATTGATCTCTATGATATCCTGAGACCACAATGCTTAATTTTATAGGCTGAGTTGTATTGATGAACTCAAACGTTTTTAAACTGTGATTTAGCATTTACTCCCCCCATATAACAAGAAATGTATTCAGCTCATTTATGAAGCTTAGGAAACAAGAAGTAAAAACAAATATTAGAGTATTTTGTATAAGAACTGCCTTATTGGATCAGATTAGTGGTTCACATAATCCAGTAACGTGTGTTTGACTGTATAATTTGTTGTAATTTCATCCCTTAATTTTTTAAAGCACAAGTTATATAAGAAAAATAATTGTTAAATAGATGTTAAAATTAATCTACAGGATTATGCATAACTGAAAAGATTTCTGTGAACTCTGGCTCTAGTTGGAATTCTACCACCCCATCCTTTTATTACTTAATTACCACTAAACTAAGGCAAATTGCTAAAATTCCAAGCTAAATATTTTTAGAGAAATCGAGATGTTTTAGTAGAAATACTTCCAGGAGTGGCTCATTTTAAGGTGCCGAGTTCCTGTTCTCCATTCAAGATCAGCAAAACTTTTCTTCTGCTTGAGACAACAATTAAAACAATGGTCAAATGTGCAAAAATGACTTAAGCATTAAATTGAAGGCTATCTAGTACAAACAGGTAGGAAGTCCTCTAGGGATCAGGGCAGGGCTGCAGCCTTTTTCAAGAAGTGCTGTACTCCATAGATATTTTGTCATGTGAACATACATGCTGAGTGATGGAAAAACCTTCCAGATGAACTTCAGGGTAGATCTCGCCACATTTATTGTGGAAGAAGAAATGAAATAATGAAAAGATCCAGCAGTGGTTGCTGCAGTCCATTGTTTGTCATCGTACTTATCGCTATTGTAGGTTCAGAGCATCCTCAAGTATTTGTTGATTTATTCTTCCCCAACTCCTCTGTGATGGAGGGCAAAATTATTACTTTCACTTTACAGATGTGGAACTGAAGAACAGAGAGACTAAGTTGACACACTAAGTCTTCAGCAGAGCCAGAGTTGAATCTAGGCCTTCTGAATATCAGTGCAATGCCTTAACCAGAAGCCCATCATTCTGGTGGATATTTTGTGAACATGCAACAACGTGCTTCTCCAGATGTCTTGAAATGTTAATGTCACCAGTGTACATAAGTGTACTGAGGGTGGTATTCTATTTTCTGTGCACAATAAAGCCTGGTTTAAAACAAGTTGTGATTTTGTTCTTTGTTCCTGAGAATCCAATGAAGAGTATGCTGGTGTCTTTCTTCCCACCTCAACCCCCCAAATACAGCTGATTCAATTTATATTTTGAAAGTTCATAGAATAAAGCATGTAAACAGAAATGGATTGTTCTGTAAACTGTTTTCAGTCTAGAAAGAGTCTTGTTTGTGACTATGCATGCTCAGGTTTAGATTGTGTCCTGATGATTACATTTTGAACTACCTGAATGGTGAAAGATTGTGACAATTATAGTGCTCAGTTTTATTCATGGACTACATGCCAGAGGAATGTTCTCTGTCTGGATGGGAGGAGGAGGATTCCTGAGTAATCGGAGGACAATAAAGTGGTAAAATTCAGTGCCTGAAAGGATATCAAACCACTGCTTTTTCCTTCCATATTTATAATTTTACTTTAATAATCAACATGTACATACAGAAGAAATCCAAGAATGGGGAAGAGTTTAAAAATAAATCAATAAAAAACCTACCAGAACCAGAGAGAGAAATATTCCCAAGCACGATGTGAAGTCATACAACACCAAGAGTTAATAATTAAACTATGCCTTTAACTGATTATAAAGAATGGACACTAATTTAGCTGGCTATTTAAGACCAGAACTAAATCAGTCTAACATCTGAATCAGAAGAATCAAAAAGAGAGAACTGTTTCAAGTAGTAAAAGACGTGACATTTTGTATTTTCCACTTGCAAATAGGAGGGTGGAGATATAGCCAAACAAATCCACAAATGAGTACATCGGAAACAGTGTTACTCAAAGCTGGGAATAATGGAATTCAATAATTCATTTCCATCTGAATCCCACAAGCTTCCTTTCACCTGTTTTTCATTTTTCTAGGATTTTATTAATGATAGAAAAGTTGATCATATGTTATAATCATAAAAACCTCCAAGCAACTATCAGGAAAAATTTAGCAAGAAACAAAACCGTGGTGTCCATTCCCAGGGAACAGACTGTATTGCCAGATATCTTTTTAGGCCTGTTTTGCCCAAACAATATCTGGAAATACATCTATTTTTCTTCCCCAGTACAAGCTCTCTTGCATGTTTCCGGGCCTCCTTCATATGATGGCCAAAGTATGATGGCCAAAGTAAAGGTAAATGTGGAAGTACCCCACAAAACCAATTCTGATGAAGATTCAAGGAGTATTTCAGAGGAAGAAGTACATTGCAAAGAATTCTCTTGCTCCCTGCCACGACAGATCAAACTTAATCAGAAATGGTTTCTATCAAGAGAGGTAAAATGGAACATTGATCTTCTCCTGCCATACCCTCAGGGAGAGCTAACACTCAGATTACAGCTCTTAAAATGATTTTCCACCATGTCTTTTTTTTCTGATGAAACTCAGGATTATACTTTACAAGCAACCTAAGGCCCTTACTTGATGGACAGAGTGTTTGTTTTACTTTCAGTTATCTTAGATAGATCCAGTTAGCATGCCATGATTTGATAATCCCTCTGAATGCCCACAATGTGGGCTAACACCACTTCATATGTGTTTAAAAGGCTATTCAATTGTGTTGTGCTAACATTATTGAAAAATTCACCCATTTTGTCCATCAGAAAACATTTTGTGATTTTAGATTTTTTTTTTTACCTGAGACTTATCTGTGCTAATAAAATTACCCTTTGAGGGTGATGGATGTTGGCCATGGATGAGATTGAAGAAATATTGAAAGCTTACAGCAAATGAAGCCAGTGACAAGCAGTGTCCAGTACCATCTTAGAGAATGGCAATTTAAAGCAGAACTTTGTCAGTTAAAACTGCCGTCTTGTTTATCCAACTCAGCTTCAATCAGATGTGGCTTGGTCAAAAGTTTATAATAGTCTAGTTAGTTAGTATCCATTATGCCTTTGGTGTTTAAGGCAGCAAATCTGAAGCTCCTCCACTCCTATATGTTTCTGGAACGTCTTTCAGTGGTTCCCCAGCTGTGCCCCAGGTTTTTCAGCTCGGCTTCCACAGCTCTTTGCCATGTTGTTTTTGGGCAACCTCATTTTTGCTTATCTTCAGGTGTCCATCTTATTGCTACTCTGCTGATGGAATCAAGTTCCACCTGAAGCCGATGGCCAATCCATCTCCAGTGCCTACTGGTGATGATGGTGCTCATATCTTCTTGGCTATGCTATGTGAATAAGTCCTGGTTTTAAATTCTTCTGGCCAAAAGATACAGAGGATTTTTCTAAGACAGTTTGGACACGTTGCATTTTGTCATTTCCCAGCATTCTGCCCTATAAAGTATGTTGAAAGTATTCAGCTCTGAAAAATCTCAAGTTTGGTTTTGGTGTAATATTTTGATGATTTCCAAACTCTGTATATAGTCTAAGGTGCTGAAACCTTAGCAATGTATTTGCTTTTATCAGAGGCAAAGAGTGCTAGTCCTGGGTAGCTAGAAGATTGGCAACAATTGTATGTTTTACTTGCATGATGGCAAGCCTTTTATTTTGGCCAATTTCTGTCTCTTTATGTTTAATAAAACCTCTGTGGTTTTTGTTAAAGTTTACACCTCCTCCCACCAGTTTTGAGAAAAATCTCATCAGCTATGTTTGCTTTGGCTAACATCCTGTTCTGAGTGGGGCTGGGTGGGTGGAGGGGGGAGAAGGAAGAGAACTTCACAGGTTCTCTACAGGTGGCTGATCAAAGCACTGTCAGGAAGACAGCATGGGGAGTCCAGTAACTCTCTGCAGGGCTAGTGGGAGGGAGCTGGCTAGCTGCTTTGCTCTTTTCCCATATTCAGAAAGTTATTCCTGCTCTTTTGTTGTTTTGTATGTGGATGTGCGTGTTTGTTTTCTTCCCACAGTAGGCTACCAGATGTTTGGGGAAGCATGGGTGCTGTGTTCTCTTCTCTTCACCCATTTCCAGTGTTCTTTGACAGGACTCAAAACGTGTGTGGGGGAAATACCTGCTATGACGCAACCGCTTCCACTTCATCTAAACCTCTTACAATTTAAACAACTGAAACATTTGTGTACTGTATTGTCAACCGATGCAGCAAAAATCCATTTGTTGACTGTCATTGGACTAATTTCACTTGTATTTATTGAATGTTATATTTGCTGAATAATAATTGACTAGCTCTTAAAAAAAAAAAAAAAAATTGTGACTAATGTATTTTGGTGAATGCTACCAGTCATCCCTTTGTCTCCCATTGGTATGCCTTTTTTTCCCCTTCCTGATTTCACTCCATTCTTCCATAATAGATCATCATACTTAGTTCGGATTTTTGGTTTTAACCAATAAATGCTGATAAAGCACCCATAATACAGAAAAAAATTACAGGCTTATTGGATAAACAATTTTATCTAAGGGCTTGTCTACACAGAGCACTAATGTGGACTATGGGGGGTGACTTCTAAAATATACTAACATGTTGCTCCTTAATTTGTCGATGTAGACCCTGGTGGTGCGCACTTAGTGTTCCCTAGTGTGCTTTAGCATCGTGCTGCCTGAAGCAGTGCTATGTTAAAGCGCATTAGAGATTACAGTAATATATATTGTAATAAGTAAAGTGTATAGTACATTACAGAAGAGACAGAATGAACACTGAAAAACTGATTTTTAGACATCTATATAAAACTCAAATTGCTAAAAATAAACTCTGAAAAACAGAAGCCCTAGTCATACTATATCTCTTCCTGAGTTTCCTTCAGTGTATGTTTCCTCACTTTTTCTCTGCCCCTCAGACATATGGTAATCTCTACCTTGTTGGCCCCAGTTTTTTCCCCTTTTCATCTTCCACTTCTTTCTGCAATATCTTTATTTTCTAACTTAGAGCAAGCAGGAGGGAAAGATGATTTGTCTCCTGTCCATGCACGTACTTGCAGGGCTTGGAAGTTTTACTAGTGAGCTAGTAGCTAGAGGACTAAACTTACTAGCTATATGCTGATTAAAAAAAGATTGGGGAAGGAGGTGCTGCCCAGGAACAGTACACAGATGTGAAGTCAAAGGACTCTGCTAATCAATAGAGGGAGGGTGCTGGATGCTGTCCGTTGGCTCTGTTCTGGGACTCTATTTATTCATTAATATGAAGCTCAGGCTAGTGCGTCTAACAGATTTTTTTGCCCACTGCCCAGCTCTGGCTTCTGGAAGAGAAAAGAACATAGTCTCTGGTTACTATTAGGGAATGTGGGAGGAGTCTTTTCAGTTTGACCCTTCCCAAGGTCTCTTGGTTGCTGTGATGGGGCTTGAATCTTCTCCTCCAACCTTACCTGGGTTTTCTGGCTACTGTGTGAAGGTGTCTGTGCTGAACTACCCTTCCCTTGGTGTGTTTTGGGTAATCCTCTCTGGTGACTAGCTCCAGTGCCTGCTTCTGCCTGGAAATACTAACAGTATATTGAAATAGACCAAATTCTTGTCATTCCTTATTCAGTGTCCTGAATAGCTGTGAAAAAGGACAGGACTCTGGTCAGTTTTCTCTCTGATGCAGTTTGGGGAGAAATGTGAAGTGCATCAGAGGCAGTAGAATTGCTTGCAGTGCACCAGATTGCATCAGTTTATGCCCACGTTCACAGTTTGAAGGTTGTTTTGGTAGTCATAAGGGCTAGAGACTTTAAAAAAATAAAGAGTTTAGATTCTGTTAAAGTTGATGGCACTTGCCTGAAAGAGCTAATTACACAGTCTGGGCAAGTGGCGTTTTTAAGTCCTGCTATTTGTGTTATAACTGCAAGAGACCCAGTTCAGCAAAGAATTTAAGTGAATGCTTAACTTTAATCATGACTACTCGTGTGTGTCACTCCCAGAAAATACTTAAGTGCTTTGCTGAATTGGGGCCAGACTGAGAATTTGTTGGAAGGAATATGGGAAACTAAACTACAGCTACTGAGTTGAAAGTTTGTAATAAAAGACGTGTGTCGGTTTAAAAGAAATCAGAAGGGCAATGTGCCAAACCTTTTGCACTATTTTATTTGCATCTGTTTTTCTTGATAAATCATTGTCTGTAATTACGAGTCTTTCCTTTATAGCCAATGGAATTTGGATCATGATGTTCCCTTTCTAAAAAAAGTTAGATCAGTGAATACAGTAATTCCCCTTTATCATTATGGTGATTGAGATGATAGGTAGGGTAGGCATAGTTCATGGAAGGCCTTGAAAGTGAAGGTGAGCAATTTACTTGATGTCATGGACAATGGGGAAGCAGAAGAGGGATCCAAAGGCTGAGATGGCCAAAGTGATTGGTTAGGAATATGATCCTAGCAGCACCATTCTGAATGGGTATGAGCAGGGCAAGGCTGCATTTATCAAGGCCACAGAGAAGGAAGTAGCAATAGCTGAGATTTGAGATGACAGCCTGGATTAAAGTTTTAGTTGTGTGAATGGATAGGAATGGGGGTGCGGCCAGGTGGTTATACGTGCTGTCCCATCCTCAGGCACCACCTATATGGAAGCAGTGGCATGCCCCCTGTCCAGCTCCTACATGGAGGCATGGCCAGAAGTTTCTGCACACTTCCCCATCCACAGGCGCCACTTCTGCAGCTCCCATCGGTCATGGTTCCTGGCCAATGGGAGCTGCGGGGGTGGCTCTTGGGGCAGAGGCAGCGTGCGGCGTCTCCTGGCTGCCCCTATGCATAGGAGCCAGAGGGGAGACATGTCGCTGCTTCCAGGAGCTGCACAGAGTGGGGCAAGTCCCCAGCTGGAGTGGGGCAAGCCCCAGACCCTGCTTCCCAGCGGGAGCTTGAGAGCTGGATTAAAATATCTGATGTGGTGGACGTGGCCTGCAGGCTGTTGTTTGCCCACCCCTGAGCTAGATGTGAGAGAGACAAACTGAGATTTTAGTTGGGACAGAAAGACCAGTCTAGAGTACAGAGGTTGATCTGTGTTTCATCAGCACAGATACGGTAGGTAAATTTTATGTTTATGGATGAGGTTACCCAGAGAGAGGGAACAGAAGGGGACCAAGGATAGAGCCATGTGCAACATCTCCAAAAGTGGGAGGGGGGGTATAAGGAGAATCCTAAGTTGTTAGAGGAGGAGGAGGACCACCGGGAGACACGAGTCAGAGAAGTCAAGGGAGAGTGAGATTTTAAGAAGAATATGATAGATGGGCTCACAAGTAACTAATGGTTCAAGAGGAATAAGGGGAGTACTAGTTCTGAGCTTTGGGTAGGAAAAGGTCATTAGAGACCTTGGCAGGAGTGGTTTTCAGTGCAGTGGAAGGGCGGAGGGAGGCAAGAAAGCCAGATTGGAGAGGGTCTAGGTTAGACTTGGAGCACAGGAACTTTACATAGTGATTGTAGACAATGTCTTCAATAAGCTTAGAGATGAAAGGTAGATGGGGTGATAGCTGGAAAGGAAAGTAGGGTCAAGGCTGGAGTTTTTAATGTGGGAGACTTTAAAGCATGCTTGTATTGTGAAAGGAAAAGAGCCAGACGAGGGAGAGAGAGGCTGTAGTCAGTGGGTAAGTGGAGGGGTTAGAGGAGTAGAGCAAGTAAGAAACTCTGCTTATAAGGTTTCCAGGCGGTGTGTTCCACAGCATGAGAACTGGAGTGGAGAAAGTGAATGTTAAGGCTGAGCCAGAATGACGGGTTGGCAGGTGGTTGCAATGTGGGAGACAGGCCAAAGAATTAAAGGCGGAGGAGAGTGAAGCATGAGAGAAGAGAATCAACGACCACATCAATGGAAGAGAGGGCAGGGATGATTTAGTTGGGGTTGGTCCTGCTTTGAGCAGGGGACTGGACTAGTTGACCTCCTGAAGTCCCTTCCAACCCTGATATTCTGAGAGGGCTGAGATCAGATGAGAAGGCATTAATGCTAATGGATTGGAGTTCATGGAAAGGACAAGTGAAAGGGCTTAAGGAGGGAGGGGAGAGCGAAGCTGAATGAGACCACCCAGTGATGGTGGGAAAGGAGGAGCTCTGCAAGAAAGAGATCAGAGGGAGAGCGAGCAGTGCTTGATGAAGACTAAGTCAAGCGAATGGCCCTCTTTGGTGGATGGGACAGTTGAGCCAGCGGTGCAGGAGGAATACAGATGGGAGGGCGAGGAGACTAGGGCCTGATAAACTGAGCCAGCAGAGCAAAAGTTTCCCAGCAGCTGGGGAGGGGTGTCCAGCTGGAACAGGGTTTGTGCTTCAGGGAGAAAGGGCAGGGAAACTGCTGCAGAGAGTGGAGGGAACAGGGGACATGTCACTGTGGCATCTTTTCTGTCCAGAACTTCCCCCCTTCATCAAGCTCTAGCCAGGATCAGTAGCTCCCCCAGCTGTGTCTGAAACACAGGATTGAAGGAGGAAAAGGTGGAGGCAGATTCCAGACCTGGTGAGATGCCTGGAGACTAAAAGTGCTGCCTCCTTTAATTTGTTGTTTCATACTTTGTGTTGAAACGGTTTGGATGTCTTGAACTTTTGTACCTTAGTGGAGGTAACCATAGAGGAGATGTATGGGTTGGGGTGGGTCATCAGCATGGAATTTCAGGTCCCTGAGAATGTGTGTGGGAGACTGGGAGGAGAGGCAGATAGTGTTTTTATGGTACTATAGTGTACTCTTGCAAAAGAAGGTACCCTTTAACTGATTGTGTGATAATGTGATGACTTTTGTGCTTTCATTAAAAATGAACATCTCCAGGCAATGTGTGCCAAATATTTATTTTGAGAGCTGATGCTCTAGAGAGCCCGCAGCTTGTGCTTAGTTGTCCTCTATCCCTTCATTAATTTTTGAATTACACATTCAGAGGCTGCATAGCTAGGTACCGGAGGCTGTTTCCTTTTACAAAAATGTCATAATATTGTCTTTCTGTCGGAACCATTTGGCATATCAAATATGCATTGTGTTAAAATATTAATATTGGACAGATCCTTCATTGTGGTCTCCTTACAGATGAGGTGCCCAGCAAGACAAAGAAACAAAAATAAAAAGCAGACTAGTCTGAGTGAGTCTGGAGCTTGCTGTGTTACTCCACTATTATCTGATCTTGCTTGATTTTAAGTTTTCAGTTGATGGAGGAGAGGAGAGTTTCTCTTCCTCCTGGGTTGGTTTTTCAGAATGGCAAAGATTGAGAAAATACCTGGAAATCAAAAATAACAAGCTGTATTTATGAGCTTAGGCCAGATCATGCAGTCATGCTGAGATCAAGCTCCTCTTGAAATCAGTGGGTGTTTGCTCTGAGTGAAGATTGCAGAAAATCGGGTCCTGGTCTGGAAGGGACTTGAATAGAAGGAAAATGTTGATCACCCTGCTCATGTTTTAGTACATTTACTTTATAGTATCAGTATTGCCAACCCTAAGAGTTCAGAAATCATGAATTGGGGCTCCCCAAAGTCATGATACTTTTTCTCTCTTTGGATTTCTGAGCCTACAGGATGCAATCACTTTATAGTTTCAATCTTTTCTCTGTTGCCATGAGTACTAGAAACATCCGGGTCATCTTTAAAATGAAAATTTAAGTACTCTTGGTGCCACAGCTGGAGTTTTAAGAAAAACACCAAATATTGCGAGATGTGATTAAAATAGCAAGAGCTGGCAACAAGGTACTATATATGTGTTAGCCATTGAAAACTAAAAAAGAAATTTAAAAATTGTAGAAATCAGGTATCAGAGAGGTAGCCGTTAGTCTGGAATTGCAGACATGACAGAGTCCTGTGGCACCTTAAAGACTAAAGTATTGAAGCAGAAGCTTTCGTGGGCTAGTACCCATCTCGTCGGATGCATCTGATGAAGTGGGTACTAGCCCATGAAAGCTTATGCTTCAATACTTTAGTCTTTAAAGTGCCACAGGACTCTTTGTCACTTCAGAAATCAAGTAGTTGCATTGTCTGGGATTTTTGTATGTATAGTACAAAGATAACATAGTAAACTATGCTGAAAGTCTGATTTAGATCCCAACTATTTCAGAAGAAAAAAATAATTTTTCCTCTGGTTACTTGTGTGATTGTGTGTCTGCCCACGACTCTGATTGAAATAAACCTGTGGGGTAGTTAGCACCTCTTGAGGAGAGGCCCCATAATGTGCTGACTTCTTAAAAACTTTGAAAGTAGTTAGAACGTGGCCTCCTTCCCCCTCTTTGGTGTATTGGGAGGGGGAGAATATTTTACAGAAACCATGTTTGCTGTACATTGTGCTCCTAGACAAGTAGATCTTGTAAGTTCTAGTAAAATCTTTGATTGTAAATTTATAAGTTGCAATGGGAGTCAATATCCCAAAGAATGGGGCACTGGCCTGGGAGTCAGATCTAGGCTCTGTTCCTGGCTCTGCCAATAACCTGTAACATAACCTTGAGCAAGTCACTTAACCTGCTTGAAAAATGGACCTAATGATGACTCCTCCTCCATTGGTAATGTACTTTTGTAAACTGTAGATGAAAAAGCATTGCATAAGAATGATTACCTCATTATTATAATAATAATGAGAAGAATGCAATCATTCACTTTAAATCAGTTACTGACAAACTTTTGGATGTTTCAAGTCCTTTGCCTAAATATAGGTGTTGTCTGAAGTCCTATATGTAATATAATAGTCTTTTATTGCGAACTACTTGTACAGCTCAGAGCTCAGTCTGGTATAGGTTCAGAAGGTTGCCGAGATATGATGGCATCAATTGTTTGATAAAAGCTACAGAAGGTGATTTTTTCTAATTTGCTTTAAAGAGTGAAGCACAAGTTAATAGAAAGCTGTTGAACAGATATCAGTGTGTGGAGAAGGGAAGGGAGGTGAGAGAGAGTTAGTGCATTCGAGGACAGAGTCTGTTTTCAGAAGCATGTAGCTTTTAGAAAAATTACCTATTTCTTAGGCTTGTTCTCTGTCTGAAGATTGTTTCCCCTTCACTGAAAAATTGAGTTAAATTTCTTGTTTCTTTAATTATCCATGAATCTATCAAAGTACGTATAACAAGGTGTTAATTTTTCCAGATGCTAATTTATGTACTCTTTTTTTTTTTTAAATCAGGAGCACCTTAATTTGTAAAGTTTAAATGTACCATGGACCTTGGCCTCCATTACTTTGACATGTTTGAAAAAATGCCCATTAGGTATAACTACGCTATAATTATTTGAAAATCACCTGCTGGGCCCTATAATTTCCTGTCATGTTTTTAAGCATCTGCCATCATGGTAAGAGGTGAGGCTGCAGCTTCCTATGTTGAGAGAGGTGCATTGGTTTAAGGAAGTGGGCATTCAAATGAATACACAGCTATATGAATGACTCTTGGTCAGTGGTTCTCAGCTTTCAGGCAGTTTGCGGCACAATGGCACACACTGCAGCCCACGTGACATCATCTGGCCTGTACAGGTAGTGTATATATTGTGTAGATGCGGCCCACATCGCACATAAAGAGCTGTATATGTGGTCCACAATGGTAAATAGTTTGAAAACGCCATTCTAGATAGTCATTATATTTAATTTTTGCATTTCAATGTATGACCATTGCACTAAACACAGGTGAAGTGGAGGTAATAGGCAGGGGTGAAAGTAACTTAAAAGGATTTACCGGTACTCTGTAGCCCTTAGGAGGGGGTGGGGCCTCAACTGGAAGAGGCGGGGCTTTTAAATCAGGTTTATACCCTGCTATAAATCACCTTTAAATGTGATTTAAAGTGAGCGCTGGTGCTTGAGGGTGATTTAAAGGGCCTGTGGCACCAGCTGCCACTACCTCAGCAGAGCCCCAGGCACTTTAAATCACAATCGGAGCCCTGGGGGTTCCCGGCTGCTGCCATGACCCCAGGCTTTGGCAGAGCTTTAAAGGGTCCGGGGCTCCTCCGATGCAGTAGTGGCAGCCGGGAACCTCTGGCCCTTTTAAATCACCACCGGCGCCCCACTGCCATTACCCCAAGGCTCCAGCAGCGGGGTTCGGGTGGCGATTTAAAGGGTCCCGGAGGTCCCCCGGACATCTGCACTACCAGGAGGGATGAGCTGGAGTGCCGATAAGAAGTGCAGTCAGGAAAGTAACAAATTCTTTCCTCATGGATTGTATTTTCTAAATGGACAACCAATCTAGTTCTCAATTACTGAGGGGCAATCTCCACTCATTGATGTATTTTGCTTTCCACAACCAAATCTCTGTACAACTTTTCATGAGTGTTGTACTAGAGTATTTGGATTCTCATATCTAAACTATAGTATTAAATCTATTCACCTAAATCTGGGTTATTGCTGATTATGCACTCTATCGTGACTCCTAAAAACTAACTTTGTATTTGTGGATAATGTAAGCGCTATATGCAGATGTACAGATACTCTTTTTTCCCCAACCTATGTATTATATAATTTTTAAACATTGGCTTTAATAACATTTTTATTGTTTAGGAAAACTGCGAGGAAGGATCAGCCAGTGCCCTTTGTTAGGAACTGATGTCATAAGAGGTTTGCTTTATTTCCTGTCTGAAACTTCTATTAAAAAATGTGTTATCCACTTGTCTGGCTGGCATAATTTGAGTTCTTCAAAGTTTTTTTTATCAGTTAATCAATTACCATTTAGAAATTTAAGGCTAAAGAGGCTTCTTTTGACCAGTTCAACAATACAAAGTGGTGAGATTGGATTCATGTTCAGCAGCTGTACATATCCCCAAACACTCCTAGTTACCAGATGCCACAGTGACAAAGAACAAATAGCTTTGGGAATTATTGTTAATGTGTACCCAGTCATAGCACTGCTGTGAGCTTGCCTTGACTGTAACTTTTGTCAGCTAAACTTCCGTGAAAAGTTGTCGGTTCTGAGTATTCTAATAAGCCAAAGCTTCCTTTTGGCATTCTCCCAGAGCTTGTTTGCCAAGTTTCTGAGTGGAGGGTAAGAAACATCTGTTGAGTCAAGCATCTAATTGACCTCGGGACCATTTAATTACTAGGACATGCAGATTTTAATATAGAATGCCTTTTGAAGTATATTTTGTGAATTTTTATTATATTTGAGTACTGTTTGAATGGGCCTTCTGCAGATAATATATGTAAAAAGAAGCCATAATTTGGAAAAAAACTGCAAATATTCCATATTTTTAACCATTTTTTAAATTTATTTTTTCCTATCTATATCTGTACATGAAAAACACTCACTTATTTACTGTAGTCATCTTAATCCCTTCCCTCTGAAATGCCCCATATTCTGTATGACTTGCTTGTATCTTGGTAATGCATCACAACTTCATAACTGTACAAAACATAACAATGTTATGTGATTTTTAACTTTCCATCCTGCACTTAACACTTGAATTCAAGTGCCTTACAATTTCTGGAATTTACAAAGGGTTTTGTGTTTCCTTCTATTCTCCAAAGGGAGGGCTCTCTCACTTAAAAATATTATTTATTATTATTGTAGGAAAGCTAGCTCAAAGAAGTGAGTCAGGTCTGTCATTATTCTGATAGTTTTGGAAGTGATGCCCACAGTTGGGGTACAGGTAGCTGCCAAGAAAGCCACGTCTATGATCTTCAGAGTCTTACCCACACTGCAATTGAAAGGTGCTGTTCCCAAAGTGAAATCCCTGCAAGCTGGAAACTTTTAAAGATACTATAATGAAGGCCCCAACTACATGTATGCCCCGAATTAAAAAAACAGAGGACCAAAAAAAATGCCACCATGGCTAAACAACAAAGCAAAGGAAGCAGTGAGAGGCAAAAAGGCATCCTTTAAAAAGTGGAAGTGAAATCCTAGTGAGGAAAATTGAAAGGAGCACAAATCCTGGCAAATGAAGCTTAAAAATATAATTAGGAAGGCCAGAAAAGAATTTGAAGAACAGCTAGCCAAAGACTCAAAGTAACTGATTTTTTTTTTTTTTTGAGTACATCAGAAGCAGGAAGCCTCCTAAACTACCAGTGGGGCCGCTGGATGATCGAGATGCTGAAGGAGCACTCAATGTGGGGATAAGGCCATTATGGAGAAGCTAAATGAATTATTTGCAAAGATGTTCACTGAAAAGGATGCGAGGGAGATTCCCAGACCTGAGCCTTTCTTTTTAGGTGACAGATCTGAGGAACTGTCCCAGACTGAGGTGTCAGTAGAGGAGGCTTTGGAACAAATTGATAAACTAAACAGTAATAAGTCATCAGGAACAGATGGTGTTCACCCAAGAGTTCTGAAGGAACTCAGATGTGAAACTGCAGAACTACTAAATGTGGTATGTAACCTATCATGTAAATCAGCTTCTCTGCCGTATGACTGGAAGATCACTAATGTGACACCAATTTTTAAAAAGGCTGCGGAGGCAGTCCTGGCACTTACAAGCTGGTAGGCCTAACATCAGTACTGGGCAAACTGGTTGAAATTATAGTAAAGAATAGAATTATCAAACACAGAGCTGTACGCGGTTTGCTGGGGAAGAGTCAACCTGGTTTTTGTAAAGGGCAATCATGCCTCATCAATCTGTTAGAATTCTTTGAGGTCACCAGCAAGCATGTGGACAAGGGTGATCCAGTGGATATAGTGTACTTAGATTTTCAGAAGGCCTTTGGCAAGGTCCCTCACCAAAAGCTCTTAGAGTTTGTTGTCAAGGGACAAGAGGGAAGGTGCTTTAATGCATCGGTAATTGGTTAAAAGATAAAAAGAACAGGAGTACTTATGGCACCTTAGAGACTAACAAATTTATTTCAGCATAAGCTTTCGTAGGCTTATGCTGAAATAAATTTGTTAGTCTCTAAGGTGCCACAAGTACTCCTGTCCTTTTACAGATACAGACTAACATAGCAGCTGTTCTGAAACCAGTTAAAAGATAGGAAACAAAGAGTAGGAATTAATGGTCAGTTTTCAGAATGGAGAGAGGTAAATATTGGTGTTCCTTGTGGGTCTGTACAGGAACCGGTACTGTTTAGCATATTCATAAATGATCTGGAAAAAGGGGTCAAGAGTTAGGTGGCAAAATTTGCAGATAGTCTATTTAGGATTTAACTGTGAAGAGTTACAAAGAGATCTCACAAAATTGAATGACTGGGTAACAAAATGGCAGATGAAATTGAATGTTGATGAATCCAAAGTAATGCACATTGGAAAATGTAATCCCAACTCTCTGTATAAAATGATGGGGTCTACATTAGTTATCACTCAGAAAAGACATCTTGGAGTCATTGTGGATAGTTCTCTGAAAACATCCACTCAATGTTGAGAATCTTTAGGAAAGGGATAGATAAGGCAGAAAATATCATATTGCATCTATATAAATCCATGTTATGCCTACATCTTGAATATTGCATGCAGATGTGGTCGCCCTGTCTCATAAAAGGTATATTGGAATTAGAAAAGGTAGAGAGGAGGGCAGCAGCTTCCAGATGAGGAGAGAGTAGTAAAACTGGGACTTTTCATCTTGGAAAAGAGACAGCTAAAGGGGAATATGATGGAGATCTATAAAACCATTACTGGTGTGGAGAAAGTAATGAAGGAAGTGTTGTTTACTCCTTCTCATAACACAAGAACTAGGGGTCATGAACCGAAATAGGCAGCAGGTTTAAAACAAAAGGAAGTATTTCTTCACACAATGCGTAGTCAACTTGCGGAACTCTTTGCCAGAGGATGTTGTGAAGGCCAAGACTGTAACAGGATTCAAAAAAGAACTAGATAAATTCATAGAGGATAGGTCCATCAATGGCTATTAACCAGGATGTGCAGGGATGGTGTCTCTAACTTCTGTTTGTTAGAAGCTGGGAATGAGCGACAAGGAATGGATCATTTGATGATTACCTGTTCTGTTCATTGCCTCTGGGGCACCCAGCATGGGCCACTGTTGGAAGACAGGATACTGGCTCAGTGGAACTTTGGTCTGACCCAGTATGGCCACTATTGTGCCATGCCTCGTTCATCACCTATCAGAGGATAGCCCCAACTGGAATGCTTTCTGCAGCAGGCCATAGCTCTCTGGTTTGGGTTTGATAGCATGCAAACCTGTCTTGCTGCTCTCTTGTGTTCAGCCTTCTCCCATGTCCCAAACATACAGTCTCCTAGCTGGTTTCTCTCTCTCTCCTCAAGGAGGGCAGCAGCTCTCCCTAGAGATGACCACGACCATCACCTCCTCCAGTCTCCTGACTTTTCTTGACTGACACACTAAATCTCTCTCTCCCTGACCTTTTATAGTCCCCTGATGCTGCCCTGTCCTCTTAATTGGCCCAATTGGGAGCACTTGCTCTGGCACAGGTGAGCTGGACGTGCCTTAATCACGGGCACCAGCCACCCTCTGACAGACATTTCAAGCATACTGGATCTTACAGACTTAAATGGCATTTTTGCTGAATTATGCTGTCTGTCTGTTTTGTACCACAAAGGCAGGCAGTGTCCCCACAAAAGAGACACATTATTTTCCTAAATACTCTAGCCCAGGGGAAAGTGCCCTGAGCTGGGAGCCAGGAGAGTAAGTTCATATCTCACCTCTGCTGGCTGTTTTTTCCTTGTGCTTCACAGTCCTTATTACTGACTAGCCTTTTACCCAAAAAGTGGTCAGGTATTAGCTCCCTTCCCTCATTTTACGAACAAGTTAACAGAGAAATTGCACCAGCTCACTTGAGGTAAAATTAGGACTAGAACATGGGTCTTTAATATGGTAGACCTAAATCTTATCCACTTAGCAATGCTGTTTTTTGGGGTTTGTTTGTTTTTTACACTGAAGTGCCAGATCTATGTCCTTTGATTTGTCCCATATCTAACCACTACCTCATACACCACATCCATGGCTATGGATACAGCTGAGGAGTCCTGATTTTCAATATTCTATTGCAGCCTAATAAATAGGGGTATAACCTATGAGCAAAGTGTGTGTTGAGTTCCTCTAAAGTTGCTGGCCTGTAGAGAGGTTAGCAGTTACTCCTTAATCCAAGCGATAAAGGTCTGTGCTGAGTATCTGGAGAGCCGAAGTTCAAACCCTTCTGGTGACCCATGTGCAGGGTTGGAATATGACCGAACTAGTTTTTCCTGTTTGCTTTTTCCAAAACTGGTTTATTTGCACAGTGAAGAAACATCTTTAAAACAGGTATTATAGTCATAAAGCATTATAATCTGTAAATGATGGTGCAATATACAACAAAATACAGGCCTTCTGCCATTCTGTTTGTTTGTCACCTTTTTAATTGCTGATGTCAGGAATTGGTAGGTGAAGAGAGACACCATCTACGGAAAGAGTTTGTGAGGAGGTCTCAAAATTTCATAAAAATCCTAAACTTCCTTTTTCTAAAGCTGAAAATTCAATTTGTGATTAGAAGAATAGATCTCCACAAAGTTTTTGCTGAGTCCCACATCTTTATCTCGGGAAGTGATACAGTGACAACTTTCTTTCAAAGCAGATTGGGAGGAAAAAGGAAAGTGTGTTCCCATGAACTCATGACAAAGAAAATCTGGGGCATTCATCAAAATGGTTGGGAGTTTTCCCCTTCCTGCTCTGTTCCTAACACTTTTCCCCCTCTCCCCCAATAGGTGCAGGGTGGGGAGTGAGAAGGTATATTCTTAAACAAGAACAATCTTGGTTGATCTGGTGCAGGAGATAAGAGAAGAAATACAGCAACCACTCCTTCCATGAGAGAGGTAATTTGGTGGAAGACAGGTAGGGCTGTATAGGAGCAGATCTTGTTCCACCTTGCAATGTTCTAGTACAAATACTGAGGAAAGAGACTTAATCTGAGAAAGTGCCAAAGGATCCTGGAGATCCTTCCTGTCCTGCAAATAAAGAAAACCAAAAGGCAGAAGATTCTGAAAGTGAACGTTTGGCTGGCTAAGTGGTGTAAGATGGAGGGTTTGGGTTTTGTGGAACACTGGTCCACCTTCTGTTGGGAGGAAAAACTGTATAGTTTGGATGGCCTCCATCTCAGTAGAAGGGGAACCAGTCTCCTTGGGGCAGGCTGTCTAGACTAGTCAGGAGAGTGTTGAACTCCTAACAGAAGGGGAAGGCTAAAAGGACAAAGATATGAGCATTCAGTTGGTGTAAAGGGAGATAATGAGGACAAAATTAATCAAGAAACCAGGGGACATGAAGAGAAGAAATTATTGAATTGCCTATATAGCAGTGCTAGCAACCTGGGTAACAAACAGGAGGAATTTAATTTATTCTCCTAAATGAGCAATTCCATTTAAATGGCATTACTATAACCTGGTGGGATGATTCAAGTGACTTAGGATGTTAAGATCAACGGTTATAACTTCCTTAGGAAAGATCTAGTGGTCAAAAAGGGACGTTGTCAAAAATGGCATTATCTGTTTCTGAGCCACTGACAACTCAGAAGAAAATAATCTTGGATCCATAAGCATTCATGTTCTAACAGATAAAGGACAAGATGGGTTATTAGTTGGTGTCTGCTACAGATCACCAAATCACCGGGGCACAGGATGACTGGCTCGGTAAGCACTGTCTGTAATGTGTAGGTAAAAACTGTGTGATCATTGGGGACTTCAATTTCAGGGACGTATTCTGGAGTTGTCATGCTGCCAGTACTAAATCAACCTTGGAATTTGTAAATATTATAGATGAGTTTCTTAACTATCAGTGTTTCATCAAACCCAGGGGAAATCTATATTAGACCTTCTTTTGACAGATAGAGTAGTTGCTCACTGAACTAAAAATTAATGGTAGCTTAGGTACAGATGATCATGACTTGATCACACTTTTTGTAAACTAGTAATATTTATGCTCAGTGCTTAGGGCTTGTTTTCACCAAGCTGAAAACAATTATGAGCTAGTTCAGCTGAGAGGAGAATGTGAATGATAACTGGGAATTGTTTAAGAACACTTAACTAGATGCCCCAAAACCACAATCAATAAAGAAGTTAAAATACAACCTGGTTTAAAGGGGAAATGAAGGCAGCTCTAGGGGAAGAAAAAGAAGTTGATAGTAATAAAAATAAATAGGAGGCTAGGAAATGTAGAAAACAGAAAAGGAAAGCAAACGGACACAAGGAGAAATCTATGGCAAGCAGAGTTAAGGAAGATAAGATTTTGAAGTGTATATAAGGAACAAAAAGAATCCGAAGAATGATATTGGTCCATTGCTAATAGAAATGATAGCATTATCAATAATAATGCAGAAAAGGCAGACATGGTCAATAAATGTTTGTGTTCTGTATTTGTGTGTGTGTTTGTAAGGGGCGGGGGATGATATATTCATATATGATGACACTTTTCCATTTCACTAAACAGCAGCTACAAAAGTTAGATATTTTAAATCAGCAGGTCTGGGTAACTTGCATCCTGGTGTTTTAAAAGAACTGGGTGAGGAGCTCACTGGATTGTTAATGTTGATTTTTCAATAAGTGTTGGGGCGACTGGGGAAGTAAAAGCTAATGTTGTGCCACTATTTAAAAAGGGTGAATGGGATGACCCTGGTATTTATAGGCTTGTCAGTCTGATATTGGTCCTTGGGAAGATAATGGATTGGCAGATATGGGCCACAATTCCTAAAGAATTAAAGGAAGGTAATATAATTAATGCAATCAACATGGGTTTATAAAAAACAGATTCTGTCCAGCTAACACATCTTTTTTATGAGATTACAGGCTGTGATGGGCGGGGGGAAGGGGGGGAATTGATGTTTTGTTTAAACTTTTCTTTCATCCGCTTTAGAAAAATACTGAATAAGAGGAAGGAAATTTCAAGTATGTATTCTTTTGAGATGAAGGGCTGCCATTTGTTGGCCATGGGGCTAAATGTTAAACAGATCAGATGAACTTAACTGATAGCTTAATATACTTCCTTTCCCACAGGACTTCTCTCCTCATTTTGTGTGTGTGTGTTTCCTTTTGTTCTTGCAGTGATTGCCAGGTGGAAGCTGCTCCTTTCTCTTGATTCATGTTTGTACAGACTACAGGAAAGGGTCAGGATGAAGCTTCTCACTCAACTATCCCTAAAAGAGGGAGAGAAGCACCTGATACAAGAGTGTTGTTTCTCTGACTGAATATACCACTTCCTGCAAATACAATTTCTAGGCGTTTGTCTTTCATGGTAGATTTTAAATAGGTGGTGATAGTGGTTGTTGGGGTTTTTCTGGTCTGCTTCTACCTCTTCCTCCTCCTCCTCCTCCTCCTCCTCTCCCTCCCTCTCCGGAATAATGGTTCCTCCCTTTCCCTCCCCACAAGTCATTTCTCTGTTGACATGTTTTTCATGAAGCTTGTCTTTCCTGGCTATTATCTATGGGGTGGGGTAGAAGAGGTTGGTAGGCTGCTCAGCTGATTTCCTTTTAGTTGTTTTCAAGACATTGTTATGGCCACCTTTGGCCCTTTATAACCAATCATAGAATCACATAGGTTTTTCTCTTTTCACACACCTCTTAGGTACATGTTCAGCTTTCTTTACTCGGGCAAAACTTTCTTTCATTTCAGTGGGAGTTTCCCTGAGCATGTGGTGTATTAAGTACACAATGCGGTGTGGTTGTGATATACTTTTGCAGAGAGAGCCTCTAGCTTTCACAATATATTCATGTTTAAAAAATGAAAAATTGGTGTGTAACCACTTGTCGTTATGTCCTAAGTACAGTAGATGGCATTTGGAGAGAACTTTTTTGCTTTGCTGTTGAATTTCACTTTGTATGAAGCATCTTTTGATCAATTTGTTACTGTTGGCCGTCAGTCCTGAGCATTCTGTCTGAGCTAGTTATTAGGGAAATATAGTCTATGATGTGGTCTAGTTCCCACTGCATAACTTTTCTGTATTGATTTCCATTCACATTTTCATTCCATTGTCCTCTCTCTTTGCATAGTTTAACTTTTATATTCTAGCTTTTCAGAATGAATATCTGTGACTCATGAATAGAAATGAAATACTGATAATTGCATTATGGTAGACTGTGAAATAACTGAGTGAGGCAGTTACATGAGCCTTTTACGTGTTAGACTTTCCTGCAAAGATCGATAGCATGCTGCAGTGATCAGGGATAAAAAAAAAATAAGGTGTTGACAAATTTCAACATTTCATTTGAAGAGCTGTAGAACTAGAAACTTGATGTAGTTATTAGGCTACATTCAGATATGAAAAATCAGATGTTAATTTTCAGTGATTTCTATTTCCAGTAATAGGGAAGTGGCAGCGCTCCCCTGCAGAGCCAGAAATGACAATGTTGGTAGAGTATCAGCCTCGTGTTTAAATAGGTGGTGAAATAAACAATGCCAGAGAATATGCACTATTCCATTCCATTGTAAAATGTCTGACTATTCAGCATTAAGCAGCAAGAGTTTAAAAAGACTTCGGTGTTTTAAAACAACATTCAGATATTTTTGAGAGATTAATAATTAAGGCCCACAGAAGCATTGTCAAGCATGGACCATTACATCTGCTCTGTGACCCATTGACTTCATTGGGACTGCATGCAGGAATAAGAGTCCACGCATATAGATTGCTTTGTAGATACAGGGTCTCCGAGGGAAATAATTCAGTGAAATGGGTGAAGAGTGGTTTATATACCTGTTTGGGGATCAGGGAAAATGTAATGGTAACCATTGGCTTAGGAGATGTTTTTCATAATAGCTGTATTGTGACTATGGATCATGGAATGCAGCTGCTGAGCTTCCTTAAAATGGTTTGCAGTAATACATTTCTCTCTGCTTTGTAATGTAATAATATCTATAATGTAATCTAAATATTTTATAAGTTTTGGTAATTAGTTTTCAAGAGAAAATTCTTAGCTATGCTTGCCATCAGTGAGGAAGGAGTAACTGGTCTGGTATCAGATTACTTGCTGTAACTGCCACCTAAACCTTTGAGCCTCATAGGGGCATTTTGAAATACTCCTGTAGCATGAATAAGCATCATTAATATATTATCACTCTGTTAATATTTCATAGTTGGATTGACATTTATATCTGACACTTTTTATGCGCTGTTTTCTAACACATAATTTGGTAAGTCCAGACTCTTTTACTCAGAAGTTCATTTTTTGTGACTTTCTGTGGTTTTTAAACTTTTTGTTACTCAGATGGAACTTATTTCTGGTCATTCTAAAGTGCATTTGGAAGGACTTTAGAAAGGGTTTCCTGTCCATTGGATTAGAGATTGGTAGTTATAAGGCAGACCTTTTTAGAAACAGGTTTTCAAAGAGGTGAGATGGAGTTCTTTGGAATCTCACTGGGGAAGGGAGAGACATATTTGCTTTGTGCAATGTCTAATAGGTTTTAAAGTGCCTCTGTGTATTTCTTCAACACAGCAACAATTAATTGTTAAATTACATTTGGATAAGTGGACAACAGGGCCCTGTATTTTTAATAGTATTTGCCAGCTGCTGTAAGTGCACATTGCACTTCCATAGATTTTTAAAGCCAGAAGGAACCATTATGATCTGCCAGTCTGATCTCATCAAAAAGACACATTACCAGCCCTGAGAAACCCAACATTTAATTCAAACCAGTACTGTACATAGGACAATTCAAATGCACAATATCGTGGAGACATCTTTGGTGAGGAGATCCATGGAAAACTAGCTCTGTGGATACAAAACCAGGCAATATTAAAACATGCCTGAGTTAAAGTTCTATTTTCAACACCCCATGAGGTACATGGGTGGTATTCCCATTTTACAGATTGGTAATTGAAACACAGGATAATAACTTATTGAAAAGTGCTCAATTCCATATGGAAATAAGAACTAAAGAGTTCCCATCTCCCAACTGTGTGTTTATACCATGCTGCATCTAACTTCTATTGATCTGAATAGTTGTATTAGAGCTAAACCGGGGCATCCCATAATGAAAATCTTCATGTAATTTTGTGCTTTAATTGCTCAGACACATCATACAGCATCTTATCTGTCGAGTGTCTTAAATCATAGACACATTCAAACCTGAACATTTCTTCAGGTTGGTAGGCCTGTTACAGTTTATCATGTGGCTCACGCACATGACATGTTGCTATTTTCCCCCCTTAAAACCACTGATAAATAGGTAAAAGGCTAACATTATTTCTTCACAAGCTGGAGAAGAATCCACCTTGGATAAATGGGTGCAAAAGTCAAGATAAGAGCAAGTTCTTTTATGCTGATAAATGAAAATAATGTCATCTGGAGGGAAAAATACAACCTACTAGTATATCTTAAAGGGTTCTAAACTAATTATAACAACCTGAGAAAGGGACCTGGGCTTCACTGGTGGCAGCTCCATGAAGACCATGGTTCTGTGTGCAGCTACTGTCAAAAAGGGTAGTAAGATGTTAGGATGCACAGAGAATTGGATTAAGAATAAAGCTAAAATATTGGAACACATTTATATAAATCAGTTCTGTAGTTGAATCTGGAATGCTGTTTGCAGTGTTGGTCACTCCATTCCAAAAAAGGATATTGCGTAATTTGAGGGAGTTCAGAGAGACAGTTAGAATGATTAGGATCATGGAAAACTCTCATATGAAGGAAGTAGAAAGATTGGGATTGTTTACCTTAGGAGATGACATAAGGGTATATCAAATGGAGAAGGCTGATTGAGACCCTAGGTTCTCCCAGTCTCATAATATAAGAACAAGGAAACATTTACTGAAATTAAAAGTTGGGAAACTTTTTAAAACTGATAAAAGGAAAGTCTACTTTATACAAATACAGTTAAACTGTAGAACTCATTGCCAGGAAGTCACTAAGGCCAGGAACTTGGCAAGATTCAAAATGGATTGGATATTGATGTGGATATCAAGAATATCCAGAGTTGTAAAAAATTGTTGGAAGGGCTATTAAACCTCATGCTTCAGGGTTTAAACCAATCTCTAACCTAGTGTGGGAGCAGATTGACCACACCTGCCTACACCTTCTTCTGAAGCATCTGGTGCTGGCCAGTGTCAGAGATCTGATACTGGAGTAGGTGGACCGCAGGTCTGATCCAGCATGGTAGTTCCTAAGAATATACAGGTAGTATGGCTGGAGCAGCTAAGAGAGCCTTATGCTTCATGCAGTGCTGTGAAGTTTGTTATAGATGCCCATATCTTTGACTAAGTTGCAAAAAAAAATGAGAGTAAATGATAAAGTAGCAGGCACTGAGGTGTACCTTAAATATCAAAGGGACAGAAGGTTGTATGTGTAGCAGGAAAGCCACCTAACAAATGGTCAGATAAGAGTTCTTTTGTGTATTCTGAAGAGCAGGACAGTATCTTAAAGCAGATGTGCAATTGAGTGGGAAGGCAGTGCTGAGTTCAGAACACCTGGGGTATGTGCCAGACCTGAAAGGGGCACACTTAGGACACAGGCTGTTGTGTGATCCATCACTTTTCTTCATCTTCAATCCTAGACATAATCTTTGAATTGTAACCGTGTTCTACAAAATAATATGCTCGTTGCACACCAGTTGCATGCAAAATTCACAGGATACACTTTCTAGAATATTCTTTGAAGGAAAGAGGATTCTTTGCTTGGAGTGGAAGTGAAGTATGAAACTATCTGATTCAGTTGTCCTTTCCAGGGAATGGTTAGTTAAGATTAGCATTTCCATTTCTGAAGAGACAGATTGGGGTAATGTTCTCTCTCCTTTGCTGTGGGCAGAATAAATGTATGACTGGGTTCAAGCATGAAACCTGTGACTGCAATCTTGCCCTGCTCTTCTGTTCTCTCCCTCATTCCATCTATGCTTTCACTCATTTCTTTCTCCCTCCCCACTGCCACATTCTTTCATCTTCATCCCATAATGCACGCTAGTTCTTGTCTCCCCTCCATCACTCCTCCTTTTGCTTTCTCTCGCCCATTCTTGTTCTCTACATGCACGTACGCTCTCCCTCACTTCCCCTGTTTATGTAAGGGGAAGAGAAAGCAAGATGAGGGAAAAAAGTAGGGGGTGGGGAGAAGGAAATTGGTGTCCCTTCCTCCTCAGGCACCCTCTGCCCAGCAGGGTGTATGGCTTAGAGGGGGGGGGGGGGCCTTAAATGCTGCTCAAACGTTAAACACTGACATGAAGGGTTAATTTGGACTGAGGAAACCCTCATTTATTTTACCCTCTGTTGAAAAGATCCACCAAGTTGCATTACACAGCTGATCAGTTAATGATTAACGACTGTTACTGCATGCCACAGTAGACCAACCTGGAAGTGACAAAGGACTTAAGTGTGTTACTTGAGCAAAGTCAGATCCTGGTGAAAGGAAAGTGGTGTACTTAGACTAGGCAATATTATAGATATCAATCCTTGTCCATATTCTAAAATATAAACTTTTCTTATTCCTGTGCTGTGTTGCTGTCTGTCCAGAATTATGTAATCTGTGTAATCAAAATGACTGAAACTGTAAATGTATCCTATCCCAGCTATTCATAGAGTTTATTTAGATAATTTGTGTTTGGTTCAGCTAGGTGTGTACATTTAAAGCCATAGAAATTCCCCCTGCCCTTGTTAGCTTTATGGATGGAGAATAACATTACATGGCTCTAAATCAAGTGGGTATAGATAACACGAATCTTCTCTCTTATAAACAGATGCAATTCTGACTTCTCTGGTGTTATCTACAGTAGTGTAAATCAAGAGTGTAAAAGACTCTCTTTAAAAATTCTTTCTTTATAGCAGTTGGTCTCCAAAGCAATACAGTGTGGTTAAATATGACTGTGGTGTCTGAAATGCTTGCAGATGGTCATGATTCAAAATAAGAGGTTAGAGTTTGTGTGTATGCAAATATATAAAGAACAATGACCGTGTACACTATATTTTTAAAGTTGGCTCCATGGTCCTTGCTTAACTGTTTTTGCTGAAGAAGCATTGTTGCCTGTGTGTGTGTGTGGTAAATCTCAATAAATGCCTTTTTAATAATTCGTCTAACAAAATTAATTCGGGTACAGCTCATGCCATTTTGCTTTAACATCCACCACTTCATTCTATTAATTCATAACAAAAACAAACCAAAATAAATTTCCTAGCTTACAGATCATTCATTAACCAAAGTTACCCCTGGTATCAAAGTAAAAGCGCTATGCATCCCTGACCCCCTTCCCTTGACCATTTGAACCCTTTTGCAAAGGCACTGTCTGTGGTGGCCCACAATTCTGAGAGATAATGCTCCCAGTCCCACTCCTATTTATCCCTTGGCCTCACAGATGTCATGCAAAGTAGAGATGGCATTTATCACACGAGGCACATAATGATGAGAGACCTCCATCCTTCTCATAAGGCACTGTCATTTCCCTTTCAGCCTTCCAGAAACACACTCCAGTGACTACAACTACTCAGGGTAAAGTTTAACCTTTCCTTTCTCTTGTCCAAGGATCCATTGTCAGTCTTCCAGAAAAGCCAGGAAAGCAGAGGGTAAGATCAGTCCCCCAGAATGAGAGGAGGAATCCTTAACTCTGTTAATGTCCGCAGTGTTCTAAAGAGCGAAAGTTCCCATAGTCATTTCAGCAAATAGCCGTGAGTTGCTAAATATCCTTGCATCATGGACCTTTCCAGACCAACCCACATGAATACTGGCAAGTCTTTTGGCTTATCACCAGAGGCCTTACAGCACCATGGAAATATCCTGTTCTGTTGATAATTAAGGTCACGTTTTAGTCACAGGTATTTTTAGTAAAAGTGATGGACAGGTTATGGGCAGTAAACAAAAATTCACAGCCCATGACCTGTCCATAACTTTTTTACTAAAAATTCTTGTGACTAAAATTTGGGTGAGGATGCTGTGGATGCTCTGGGAGAGGGAGGGTGGTGCAATCTGGGGGTGCTGCAGGTGCTTGGGGAGGTGGTCCAGGACCTGTGGGGGTGCTGGCAGGGGGAGGGCTGGCGGGGGCTCTCTACCCAGCTTCATGTCCCTGCAGCTCCTAGGCAGGTCAGGCAGCCCCTGAACTAGCACCAGCCGCTGCAGAAGTCAGAGAGATCATGAAATCCATGACTTTCTGTGATAGACTGGCAGCCTTATTGATAATCAGTGCCTTGGAGTGAGGGGGGCAGAGAACAGGCAACTATGTCCCATCAGTAGCCCCTGTATAGTTTGGGAGTCCCATTCATGCAAAGTGGTTAATAGCCTCCTGCGCATAGCCAAGCTTTGAGCTGTCACAGCTGCACCATCCTGGCATTGCCAGCCTCTGTGACAACAGCTCTGACAGCTGATCTACCAACACCAAAATGGTTAGCTACTGGCTGGTAGCAATTGAGAGTGGCGAGGTTTCATATGTTGATAGCCACACACTTCTCCACATTGATAGGGAATTCTCATGCTAGTCTTCTGCAGCTAAGGGTGAGCTCTGCACAGATTTGCTTTGTAATCCTGAAGTTCTGTTGCCATTGCTGATCCATCCTGGTTTTGTGTCATTACCCTTTCCCATCAGCTACTACTAGTTGGTCAAGCCCAGAGGTAGCACTCTAAGAATAAAGATGCTCTAAGAATATGCTCTTCAGAAGTAATTGCTCAATTTCGTCCTTATTTTTCTCTCTCAGCTGTATCACTGCACCATCAACAACCTTATGAAACTGCAGAGCAACATCCATGCTTCTGTGTGACTCAAAATGCATTTGCATCATCTTATTCATAATGACTTTCATGACCACAGCACTCAGTACTTGGTCATCTACGCTGCCTGTCACCAGTTCAAAAATGGTGCTGGCAACATGGGTGAAGATCAGGAGAGGAATCACTGAAGTTGGTTAGTTTGGCCCCAAGTACCAGAAGATAGAGGAAGTAACTTGCAAAACAGCCATTTTAGACTTGATTCAGATTGACAACCACTTTTTCCCTGTTAATCTGAAGGTAGAAAGCAATTTGGCTGCAAATGATCATAAATTGATAGATTTAATGATTTTAAGTGAGAGCAGCAGAATAAGGATGTTGGGCATAAAAAAAAACAACAAAAACAAAAACACCCCACACTTTAACAAACTTGGAGATGTGGTAGGTAAGGTCTGAGGGGAAGAAAATCTAAGGGAAAAAGGAGTTCAGGAGAGCTAGCAGCTCGCTGCTGGATGCAATTTAATATGGTTTCTGAGAAACTATCTGGATGCAAAGGAAAGATAGGAAGTAAGGGGCCAATATAGCTCCACCAGGGGCTCTTTAATGAGCTGAAAATCAAAGGAATCATTCACAAGAGGAAACATGGACAAATTGCCAAGGATGAGTACAAAAGATTAGGCAAGCATGTAGTGGCAAAATGAGAGAGACTAAGGATTTATGTACACAGGGACACTCAGGAAAGTTAATCTGTATTAACACAAGGTTTAAATTTAAAGTGGATAAGTTAAACTGTATTCGACACCTGTGGTGGAAACTCTCATTCAGAATTAAAGCATCCTTAATTCAGTTTAGCTTACTTCGCTTTGGCAATGAAGACAAACCCCATGTAAACAAATTATATTAGGCGCAAAATGAGTTACACCCAATAAGGGACATAAAAGGCAATAAAATAAAAATACATCAGAGGAAGAGAAATATGAGTGAAAGTGTAGATCCCCTACTTAGTGGGGAAGGACTGGATGACATCAAGAAGGCTCAGGAGTTTAATGCCTATTTTGGTGGAGTCTTCATTTAAAAAGGTTCCTGGTGGCCAGATTCTTAACAACAAAGCGGAAGGAACACAAACCAGAATAAGGAAAGAACAGGTTAAAGGATATTTAGGCAAGTTAGATGTTTTCAAGTCAGCAGAGCCTGATGAAATTCATCCTAGAAATTTAAAGAACTAGCTGAAACAGTCTCAAAATGATTAGTAGTTACCTTCGAGCACTCATGGAGGACAGTCCCATAGAACTGGAGAGGAGCAAATACAGTACCTATCTTTAAAAAGTGGAACAAATTGGATCCAGGGAAAAAGACCAGTCAGTATAACTTCAGTTCCTGGAAAGATACTGGCACAAATTATTAAAAAATCAGTTGTAAGCATCTAGAGCAGAGGTCTTCAAACTTTTCCCCCCGTGGCCCCTTTCCGCAGAGGGAAAAGTCTGGCAGCCCCTGGGGAGTACGTCCGCCGAAATGCTGCCGCAGAAAGTGAAAGCTTCCGCTTTCCATGGCAGCATTTGGGCGGGACTAAAATAGCCCACCTGGGAGTTTGACAGTCTCCCGGGTGGGCTCAGCGGTTGTGTCGGGGGCTCGCGCAGCTCCTGGGGTGGGCTCGCGCAGCTCCTGGGGTGGGCTTGTGCACCCCAGTTTGAAGATGACTGATCTAGAGGATTATTGAGTAAAAAGTAGTTGCCAATGTGAATTTATCAATAATAATTCACACCAAACCAACTTAATTTCTTTCTTCAACAAGGTTACTGTCCTGGTGGCTGGGGAAGCAGGGGATATGATGCATTTTGATTTTTAGGAAGGCTTTTGACAAGTCTCACATGAGTCCCATAAGCAAACCAGGGAAATGGGAACCACATGAAATTGGTGCCCAAGTGGTTGAAAGGCCATCCTCAGAGTATTTATCAGTGGCTTGCTATTGAACTGGGAGGTTGCAGCTAATGGTGTCTTAAAGGGATCTGTCCTGAGTCCAGTACTAGTCAACATTTTCAATAATGACTTGGATAATGGTGTGGAGAATATGCTTATAAAATCTGAAGATGACACCAAGATTGGAGGGGTTGTAAGCATTCTGGATTAAATTTCAAAATGACATTGATAAACTGGAGGATTGGTCTGAAACCAGCATGGTACAAGTCAATAAAGACAGACTCAAAGCTCTACACTTAGGAAGGAACACTGAAATGCACAAATACAAAATGAGGAATAACCAGGAGTGAAAGTAACTTAAAGGATTTACTGGTACTCTGAGGCCCTGTCCCCTCCTAAGGGCTGCGATCAGAAGAGTGGGACCTTTAAATCCCCATCGGAGCCTCGGGGCCACTACCCCAGGGCTCCAGCAGTGGGACTTGGGTGTCGATTTAAAGGACCGTGGAGGATAGCGGCAATCATACTCCACCTGCTGCCGGAGTCTGGGGTAGCGGCAGCAGGGCTCCGGTGGCAAGTTAAAGGGCCAGGGTCGTAGCGGCAGTAAATGTAAAGGAATCATTTATTTTTTTTTACTTCAGATACAGGGGTTGCCAGCCTGAAAGCACTGAAAAACCCTTCTCTAGGCTGTAAGCTCTTCAGGGTAAGGACTCTCTCTCTCAGTATGTTTGTACAGTCACTAATACAATGGAACCTGTTCTGATTGAGTCCTCTTAGCATCGATCTCCTGCAGGAGGGGCCAGAATTGTATTATTTGAGAGTTGGCAGCATTATAATTAT
The DNA here is from genome assembly GCA_007922305.1 of Dermatemys mawii. Taxonomy (NCBI): domain Eukaryota; kingdom Metazoa; phylum Chordata; order Testudines; family Dermatemydidae; genus Dermatemys; species Dermatemys mawii. The sequence continues at coordinate 32,857,368 of ML677341.1, forward strand.
CACGCACACCTGTTGTAGAAGGTCAGGGGAGTTAGAAATAGTTCCAAAAGTTCTCTCTCGTGCTCTCTCTCTCTATATAAAAAAATATAATTTTAAAAAATCGCATTTGTGTTTGGAGGGACTTTGTTGTGATTTTTGAACTTTTGGTGTTGGCTAAAGTGGTCTGTAGAGAAGGAAAGTTGATAGCTGATGCTGACCCTTTCAGAATTAAGTTTTCAGGATAGAGCTTAACAAAGTTGATATTGAGGTAATTCCACAAAGAACATCTGACTCCTCCCTAGCCAAAGGACTTTCACAATGTTGGTGGAAGGGTAATAATGCTGTGGAGCTATCCTTCCTAGTTGTGTGTTCCCTGTCTTGTTGGCTTCTTATCCCCTCTGATTGAGGAAGCAGAAAGCACACCCGCAGTGTTGCCAACTCTTGTGATTTTACTGACTCTCTTGAGTAATGTTATGTATTTTTAAGTCCCAGCTCCTGGAGACATGTGATTTGTGAGAATCTCAGCTTTCGTTTAAAAAAAAAAAAATTGGCTGTCTTGTTTTCTGAGCCTTCAGAGTGCACTGGGGTTATGTTATGTTCCCATGTTTTTCTTTGCAATCATAAGACAAACATGAAGAATCTGAAACTGAATTTTTTTATTTCATGATTTTTAATCAGGTCTCATGTTTTGTATGGGGGGGCTGCCTTGTCACTTTTTTTGAACACATGAACAATACTGTGTAGAAAATGTGCCTTTTTCTTTTCTAAAAGGTACATAGTGTGAACTGATGTAGCACCTTTTAGAGAGCATCAGCAGGGTCTAGAATTAAAGTGCAGCACTTCAGAGCATTCTACAATTGATATCCCTGTGGTTTGCATTGCTGCACTGCATAGACAAGCCCTAGGTGAGGAAGGGGGAATTTCTTTATATTTCGGTAAAATTACAACCAAGACATTTACTTATTTTTATTTCTCAGCCTCTATCTCAGCTTCTTAATGCAGCTCACACATTAATAAAGAGCCAGTTTGGATTACCCACAGTTTGAATTGTCAGAATAAGTGAATGGTCTTCAATGGATCAGATTTATCGGTGTTAGGTGATGAAAATTATAGAAGGTAAAAGACAAAGCTAAATACTGTGTGATCTTACTTTAGAGAGGAGAAGCATAAATTGTCAGACCCACATAGCAGAATACACCTGGCACCCCATACTTTGTTTTAGCAGCTAATTAATTGTTTGTACGAACCCTGTCTTGCTGTAGTTGATCCCTTCCTTTCGTCGCCAGAGTTGCTGCTGCTGTTACCTCATCTGGAGCTGCTGAGGTAAACTGAATCCTGTCTTTTTGCTCTGAGGATTATACACATTTTATCGCTATTACACTAGCTGTTAATGATTGGGGATATAATCCCCTGCTTGAATTTCTGGTCATGAAGGCTATGGTTAGGTGTTTGTGCAGAGAGTTCTTGATCTGTTTGCTCCCTGCATATGTAAAAAGCTGACACCCAACTGTTTCAGGCCCTCTGAGAATGTACTTGAGTTTATATAGGACTTACAATACCTTACACAGCCTGGGGTTTTTTAATGTAACCTATGTTTATCTTCACAATGACTTGTCAAATCCATTATTAGTTGAGCACTTGAAGAGGTTAACTTTTGGGGTATAATGTAGGATATTTTTCTTTCTAAGAATTGCTTTTCTAGAGAACTGGGAAGCCGGTGCTCAAAAAGCACAAAAAAAGCCCTGTTGAATAAAACTTTTTTTTTAATGAACACACCATTTTAAGCAATTAATTTGACTAAAAGAAAGCTGTTACTGATGCTTTCATGAACCTTGGTTTGTGAAGATCTCTCTCTGTGTGCCTAGTAATTTCCTGTATTAAAAAAAAAAAAATGCACTTGCTGTGGAGAAGTCAGTCTGTGACACGGGGGTTAATACGTCTCACACCCTTGTATGAAGCCTTTATTGCCTTCTGTTCAGATGGAATATAGTAGAGTAGGAAACTACAGAAATTACTACAGTGACCCTGCCAGTCTACATCCACAGCATGATGCCCTGAAAGCTGAACTGCTTTGGACTCTACTGTAGAATATTGCATTTCATCCAGATTTGAAACCAAACTTAACCTTTGGGGAGACTGAATTCCAGCTTTTGTTCTCATTACTAGCAATAACTCATTTGGATCTGACTCCAGCAGTAGGTTATAATTATTTAAACTGGATTCTTGAAAAAGAGTAACAGGCACATTATGGGCATAATGCAGAATTTCTCTTGGTTTGCTACTCCTTCGGTTTGCCTCACATCTGAAACTGAGTTTGTGCTGGAGAACATATGAAAGCCTTTCCATCAGTTTCCCTGCCTCATTTAAGGTTTTTGTTTTTTTTTAACTGTTTTCTGTGTGTTGCCTATTAGCACAGTCTGCATCTGTCTTCCATCATAGGAGTCTAATGTAGATAGAAAGATGTATACAGCATAATCCTCCTCCTTCGCAGAGATACTTTTGATCAGTTAACAGCTCAGAGGGTGAGAAATATTGCCCAAAGTCCTATAGTGCAATGGTTTTCAAACTTCTTTTCTGCGGGTGCTGTTGAAGAAAATTGATGCCTGTGACCCAACGAAGCTGGAGATGAGATGTGGGAAGGGCTCAGGGCTGGGGCAGGATGTTGGGGTGGTGCTGGGAATGAGGGGTTCAGGTTGTGGAAGGGGGCTCTGGGCTGAGGTGGGGGGCTGAGGTGTAGGAGGGGGTCAGGGCTCTGGGCTGGGGGTTCAGGAGGAGCTCAGACCTGGAATAAAGCATTGGGGCACAGGGTTGGGTGCAAACTTACCCCCGGCAACTACTGGTCAGCGATGCAGCTGGGGTGCAGAATTAGATTTCCTGCCTGTCCTCGCACCATGGATCGTGTTGTGCCCTGGAAGCCTTGGGAACACGGGCCATAGTTTGCCCATCTCTGGTATATAGAGTTAGTATAAACAAGTCATTGTGTGAATAAAATTTTAGCTTGTACTGAATTCGCTAGTGCTTTTTATGTAGCCTGTTGTAAAAGTAGGCAAATATTTAGATGAGTTTACATACCCCCGGAAGACCTCTGTGTACAATTTTTAAGGCGCGTGGCATTATAATTTAGAATCACTTGATTATAAATCATAGATGATTATAGCACGAGAAGGGCAATTTATATGTGAACCATAGAATCTAATGTACCTTTTTTACAGTTCTTTACCTACAGGCAACTTAATGGAAATAATAAAAAAAAAAAAATTGAGAGGTTATTGTAGGTGTTGAGAAATATGTGAAGGTATCCAATGGCCCAAATTTAGATTAGGCATAGTATATCTTGTTATGGTGGTACACAGTACATAATAGGTACATTTTGAGAGATGTTTAAGGAACAATGCGCCAATATAGCATGCATATGTAGGGTGGCCTCTCATACATCCCGAGAATACTGGACATTCCAGTACTTCCAGGAATGGTTTTGGACATCTCCCTTGTGTGACTCCGCCCTTGCTGGTGTGACCTCACACACAAATCATATCAGCAGGGGCGGAGCAGCGTGCTTGTCAAGATAGCATCCCCCTACAAAATAAAATCTGGTTTTGTTTCTGATTTGTTCAATATATGGTACAGACCTGTTTTTAAATGGTTAGTATGGCGTAAAATCTAATGCGTAGCCTGCTTATGCATGTCAAGAAAATTGTGTTAGTAAGTAGTCCAATAAACCTCCATATGCATTCAATTTTTGCATCACTAATAATCTGTTTCTTAAAGGTTTTTAATAATCCAAATTATGTGCAATCTGACAGATCAGTTACTAACTCTGCCTTGTCAATGTGCTTGTGTATGGTGGGGTGTTTTTTTTTTTTTTTTTTTTTTTTTTTAAAAAACCTCAAACTGTAAGTGAAAAATGGCACGAGAACATTGGAAAAAATGTAACAGAGCCATTAAACTCTCAAATACTCTTTTTATAAATGGATAGTAAACACCTCGTGTTGAACATGGGAGTTTCATGAAAAGTTATTCAAGAGTATTTTGAAAGTTTTCGTAAAGTAATTTATTTGCAATGTAGTCACTTCATGCTGTGCTTGCTTGTTATTTATAATCAACTGTCTGAGATAAATCTTGTTTACAGTAGCATCCTGTCAACAGAGTTTTCTCAATACAATACTACAGATGTCAGATACTCTCCTTGTTACAGACTTACTGCAGGATTGAATTAGATATTCACTGTAAGCAGGTCCATATATTTCAGTACGAACTTGATGTTTTGTATACTTTGGGCCCAATGTTGCATGAACAAAGTGCTTATTTTCAAGAAGAGAGAGGCTGCCATTTTCTAAGCACTATTAGGTCAGAGGAAAAAAATCTAAAGTATACGCAGTGCTAACATACATTATACATATTAAACAGACTTTTTTTCCTTATTGAGGAATTAACTAGCATTTTCTTGTGATCCTGTTTCATCAGCTTTTTTTTTTTGTTTTCACTTACTGGCCATGCAGTAGTATGCACATAGGACACACAAAAATAGACACAAAACCTGGACTGATAAATCTGTGTAGTACTTGAAGGATAATCCTAAATATTTCACAAGAAATAAATAGTTAAGTTACCTTTGCCTTTTTAGAACTATACGCTTCTTGTTCGTCCTCCATGCTGCCTGGGTACTAGCAGGTAGATTATTGAAACCACAGGAGAGACAGTCTCCCTGCACTCAGTTCCAATGCCCAGCCTGGAACAGCAATTTCAGGGCAGGTTTGGCTTCACCCCTGTAATCCTGGGTTAGATAACATTTAGTTGCTTTGTGGGATGGGGCAATGGATGCACAGGCCAGTCACACACACACACAAGCTGAGAGAGGCTAGAACACACCATGAATGGAAGTGTGTGTGTGTGGCGGGGGGGCGGGCACGCTGTTTAGGTGTTAACATCTAAGTCTCCACAAAACATGTGCAAACCTCCCCCCCCCCCCCCCAAGTCTGTTGGCCAAATTTGGGCAGATTTACAGGATGGTAGAAGGCACATCCCTGACACACAGGCCAATCCATGCTTCAAAGCATGTATTGATAGAGCTGTTCAAAAAAGTGTTTTTCTCTAGTCTTGTTTGTGTGAGTAGGTGAACCATTTGGCTTAATTTTTCCACAAAATATTCAGTCAAAAGAAGACAACTGGTACAGAAGATGTCTGCCCAAATGGTCAAAGTTTGGCAAACTTATTAACAGCTTAAACAGGATCTTAGAATGCAAAGTATTAATAGTTATTGCTACCAGTGTTGTGTGTACTACTTTAGCTTTTTATACATCATAGAAAAACATGAAACATATGGGCACACCAGGGTGATTGACTATATTCAGCTCTCTCCTTTATATCCATTTGATACATCAGCAGATAAATAAGCCTTGATTACTCCTTAGGCTGCATTTTTAAACCCCTTTTCCTTCTGTTTTTAAATTTAATTATGTTTTTGTTTCTATGGTTTGGTTAGATTTCTTGACTGAATTTTATATTTTTTTATTTTACTGGGAGACAAGTAGGGAGTCAAAGTAATGTTAAATCTGGTGGCACAATGTTCTTTGTCTTTCTTGCCTCTCTTAGAAAACAGGCAAGCAGTATAAATAATGCAGGGGAAAAGAATACCAGGCTGGAGAAAGGGTGGGATTTTAAATCTTTTTATTTTCAACAAAGGCTTGAGACAACTTTTTTTTTTTTTTTTTTTTTTTTTAAATATAACATGGGAATCGGGGAATACATTTGTAATGTGTAAAGATTATTAGTTTAATATATTGTTACAGTTCTCATGGTTTTGTTATGGCTCTGGTGCTTTTTTCTGATTTTAATATTCTAATCTTAATTCTGAAATTGGAGAAATTTGTAAAATGGCCAAATCTTGTCTGCTCTACTTATACATGGGACCTGGCCCTGGCCCTGGCCCTGATAAGGGCGGAGTTATCCCAGCTCCTGTAGAGCACCTCAGCATCTTGTAGGTAGGAACTCAGCCATAAGTAGACTCTTGGTATTTGGCAAGGACCTAAGTTTTATGTAAGGGTTAAGAGTGACTCTTTGCTTCCTGCTTTCAGGCTTCCTGGGGATAGGATGGGGGGGGGGGGGCTACAGTGTGGGAGGGATCCCTCCTCCACAACTTTCAGCCACTACTGGAATTGGAGGGAGCAGTTGGAGGCTGCTGTTCAATGCATTTGTGGTCAGCAGCTGGGGTGGGAGGAGGTGGGGCCGTTCTTTTTTGCTGCTGGGCTGGCAGAGGCTTATGTCTGGCACTTGCCTTGGCGTCCTTTCAGCCTGTCCCTTCCCCGTGGTCTCAGAGTACAGAGGAGGAATGATCCACAGGACTGAGCTGCTGATGCCCAGTGGCAGCTTTTGTGGCTGCCCTACCTCCTCTCTCTCTCTCTGCCCTTGAACCAGGCTTGGGTGTGAGCTTGTGCCATGAGGAGAGCAACTTGAGGGGAAGGAATCAGGAGCCCAGCCTGGTTGGGGGTGTGTTCAGTGCTCAAGCATAGCAAGAGCCCAGGGGGAGGGGTAGGGATTTGTGCGGAGCACAGTGGTAAGAGGCAGGGTTAACTCTACAGTTGAAGAAATACCCTGCTTGAGGCACCTCAGTAAGTTGATGCTGTTTCCTACTGGTGATCATTTTATGCTCTAGAGCAGTGGTTCTCAACCAGGAGTATGTAGAGCTCTTCTGGAGGGACATCATATTGAAATATTTGCCTCGTTTTACAAGTGGCTTCATAAAAAGCACTAGCAAAGCCAGTACAAACTAAGGCCTTGTCGACACTGCCACATTACAGTGCTGAAACTTTCTTGCTCAGGAGTGTGAAAAAACACTCTTTGAGCAATTCAAGCTTCAGTGCTGTAAAGTGGCAGTGTAGACAGTGCACCAATGCTGGGAGCTACTCCCCTTGTTGGGGTGGGATTTTTAGAGCACTGAAAGAGCGCTCTCTCCGTGCTGGTGCCGCCACTACAGAGCCACATTAAAGTGCTGCCATGGCCGTGTTTTAACATACCCTAAAATTGTACACAGACAATGACGTGTTTCTACCACTATTTATACTGTACATTGAGATGTCAGTACAATATTTATATCCCAGTTCATTTAATTTAATATTTACGGTAAAAATGAGAGCATAAGCAATTGTTCAGTAATAGTACGCTGTGACTCTCTTGTATTTTTATGTCCTGTTTTGTAAACAAGTAGTTTAAGTGAGATGAAGTTTGGGGGTATGCAAGACAAATCACTCCTGACAAGGGGTACAGTAGTCTGGAAAGGTTGGGAACTGCTGCTCTGGAGACAGGGCTAGAAAGATTAAGGCAAACTGGGACCCTAAACACATCCAGACTCCAAAAAAAATGGAGTTTTATTCTTTATTTCAGTTGTGAAAGTTTACTCAAATATATGAAGTTCTATTATGAAAATATGATGGTTTTCCGATGCACATCTCTTCTCACTTGAAGAAAAATCTTTAAATTATGAGTAGTTTAAAATCGTAAGCTGTTTTCTTGCATTTATTGCAAAACACTTTTAGAAGGATTTAAATATTAGAATAATTCCAATTAATTTTCACTAACTGAAATGACAAACTGTATCTCCATTATTTAATGTAGCCACTTATTCCCTCTCTCCTTATTTCTCCCGTTCTCTTTTCCTGTTCATGACTCTGTCTCATCTCACACTGCCCTGTGACTAGAACAGTCACTTCCTAACTGTGAATCAAATGAGCTGCTTTATTTCCATCAAGTTCTGTTTCAAAAATTCACTACTTCCTGCTAACTTTCCACTGCTAAAGAAAAGAGAGCTTGAAAATATTATACATGGAGTCTTCTATGCTCAGATCTCAGAAATAATTGAAATCCTTCAGTATTCTTGCACAAGACTTTTTTTCCTTTTTGTTTCTCCTCTCTATCTTAGAGTTTTGTCATTTCTTATTGTTCATAGTAAATTGGTGCCCTGTACTACAGCCCTTAGTCCTCTGAGTCAATAAGAGACTTATCACTAAGGGCTAAAGAATTCAGTTACAAGACTCTAGGGTACATCTACACTACCCACTGGATTGACAGGTAGTGTTTGATGTATCGGAGATCAATTTATTGCATCTTGTCTAGACATGATAAATCGATCCCCGAACACACTCCCCGTTGACTCCGGAACTCCAGCTCCGCAAGAGGAGTAAGCAGAGTCGACGGGGGAGCCGCCCTGGTCGATTTGCTGCCATTAGGACAGCCAGATAATTCGAACTAAGATACTTCAACTTCGTGTAGCTGAAGTTGCATATCTTCATTCAAACCCCACCCCCAGTGTACCCAGGCCTAAGCTCCTTGGGGCTGGGATTTGATTCTTGGTCAAGTGTCATGTACATCTGCCATTTTATAAATAAGAGGTGAGCCTGTTACTTGTGATATGAACTTCCTCAAAATTCAAGGTGTAGTAGGTTCTGTCCATTTAACAATAAATAGTATATTTTCCCCTTAAGTTCTTCAGTATTAGTACTTGTGGTGGTCTTTTTTTTGTGACACTCTGTTCAAGAAAATTTACTTTAAACACTGAACATTTGGCTCATCTTTAATAGTTTGCATTTATATGCAGGCTCTGACTTTCTTTCAAGCAAGTTGAGTGTGAAGAATGCTGATAAAGACATAATTAACTGGCACTTCCCTGTAAGATAATAGTTTTGGGGCTTTATAGCTGCTTTATGCTGAAACTTGGAAAAATGAAGTGATAGGGTCTTAATCCTTTTGTGCTGTTCCTTCATAATGTGTCCATTGTATGTGCTGGATTTCACACCAGGAAATTGACTACTGGGCCAAAGGACTTTAAGTAACAACTGACCTTCATGAAATCCAAAGACTACAGAAGAGACACAGTAGGCTCTCTGAGATTGCAGTTTTAGTTTAATATCAGTTTGCATCACAGTACAGCATGACAACATGCAATCTGATACTACTTTTTAAGTTACAAAAATAAAATCAAAAGCCTAGTGCAGCTAGATCAGATACACATGCATATTGCATGAATAGGGGGCAGGGATTGTTACTTTAAGTTTTTATACAGTATTTAGTGCAATCAGGTCCTGATATGCTTGTTCTTGCACCTCTATCACAATATAAATGTTAGAATTCATGGTTGTAAATGAAATTGTAAACCTCTTGTGTCACTACATTTATGGAACAGTGCTTGAGTAGAATTTTTTAGCAAAAACATTTTGGGGTGGTAAAAAAGTTCCATCTCTAAGATCATGGTACATCCAGTGCCAACTCTTGCAAAATTTATTACAAAGCAGCATGATTATTGCCCTCTGCTGCAGGAGCTCTCATGGAAACATTATAATCTTTTGGTTCCATGTAGTTTTGGAGGGAGAAAGGGAAGAGTGAGACGAACCACTACATGTAATGCCCTGAACCTTTGGGGAATATGCACTGAACTGCTAGTCAGGAGACCATAAATTCTAGTCCCAGCTCTTCCACTGAATGGTGTTAATACATCTTTGTTTGAATCCTTAATATTAACCAAGGCCACATATCACTATCTTTAGGGAGGTGACTACCATTCACATATAACTAGAGCTGGGGTGGGCAAACTTTTTTGGCCTAAGGGCCATATTGGGGTTGAAAAAGTGCATGGAGGGCTGGGTAGGGAAGGCTGTGCTTCCCTAAATAGCCTGGTCCCCATCCTCGATCCTCCCCCTCCCATTTCCTGCCCCCTGACTGCCCTCAGAACCCCCAAACCATCCAACCCCCGCCTTTCCCCCTGACTGCCCCCTCCCGAGACTCCCCCAACCATAACCACCCTCCCAGGACGCCACCCCTCATCCAACTGCTCCCTATACCCTGATTGCCCTGATCCCTATTCACAACCCTGCCTCCTGATAGGCCCCCTGGGACTCCCACACTTACCTAAAACCTCCAACCCATCCAACTGCTCCCTGTCCCTTAATAGTCTCCTGGGACCCCCTGCCCCTTATCGGACCCCCCGCCTCCCTTTCCATGCCGCTCAGAGCAGCATGTCTGGTAGCCGTGTTGCCCGGTTGAAGCCAGACACGCTGCCGAGCCGCTCCTGGAGGAGCGCGTAGCCCTGCCCCCCAGAGCGGCGGCATAGCTGCGAGGGATGGGGAGACAGCAGGGGAGCTCAAGGGCCAGGCAGGACAGTCCCACAGGCCGGATGTGGCCCATGTGCCATGGTTGGCTCACCTTTGAACTAGAGTAACTGAGAGTTGCATAAAGTCACTTCAGGCAGTGTTAAGAATAGAACTCAGGTCTCCAATATAACAGATTTCTCTCACCTACTTTGCCACAATGCCTCAGAAAGAACACTCCAAATTATGTGTTCGTGTAACGTAAGATAACAGCTTGGTTCTGTCACCATCTAGTCCAAGAGGTAGACTTTATGTAAGGGTTGACTCTTTTAATAGTGTCTCCAACAGACATGATTTTTTAATACACTGATGGAATGCACAAGCATATGCATCTAACTTTATTCCCATAAATGAGTTAGAGGGGTGTGCTTTGTGCTTGACTGTGTTGTCTGTTACCCTGAAGCCACACTGCGCCAAGAAACAGACTCAGGAGTTCTTACGCTCAAGATTCCAGTGCTGTCCCAGGTTCCAGTGCTGCCTCAAATACTTGTGTAAGCCACTGGCAAAGTGAATGCGGCGCTGGTAGCAATTACTATTATAACTACAGTGGAAGAGGTCTGAGCTGTGGATCTGAAGGTTGTGGGTTCAAACCCTGATGAGGATTCAAGTGGTGGTGGGGGAAAAAAGAAGCGTAACAGCTAATGCAAGAACTTTGTAGTAATTGTTAGAATGATTTTTATGCTCTGTTTAGAAGTGGGTTGAATGTTGTATTAATGTGTTGATCTATTTTTAGTGTCTATATATTGGTTAGTGGGATTTTTCCTTTTTAGATCAGGATAGGCTACTTTATTGTTGAATATGTTTTGAGGCTGACAGCAGTGCCTAGTGCTCTGTATGTATCCAGCCAATGTAAGCATCAGAAGGTCAGAACTTGATGTAATATACTGATTTTTCCAGAAAAAGAACTTCATTCTCAAAGACTTAATCTTAACACTTTCTGGAACTACATACCTCAGGAGATAGCTAATGAACTGCAAAACCTTTTATTTAATAGGCAATAAATTTGTGAGAGTTGGTAACACTCTAATTGTCTCTACTAACAGCTGCCCCTGTGAAAAGTTGTTGTAGGTGAGCAGTAAGGTTGCTCTGAGGCTAATGAAGGGGAAATAACTTATGTTGTATTTTTGCTTCTTGGAAGAGATCTTTCTGAAGGACTCTTCTTCCATGTCCGCCTTCAGTCTGGAGATTTTGTTTTTTGGGATGGTGTGTTTTCTGCTTACATAGCTGAATATTTTATTCTTTCCCTTGAAAAAGGAATGGTCAGTTGAATGCACTGGATGAATGACTCTTCTGATCTGCACCCAGAGGGGTTGAACAAGTGTAACTAAGGGCATTTTAAAAAGACAATAAGGGGCAGAGGAGAAGAATTTTTGAAACTGTCAAAGAAGAGACTATCTACCCAACCATAGGTTATATGGCGGTAGGTCTAGCACAGGCCTGCACAACTCGGAAAGCAGCGAGGGCCATATTACTGCAAAAAACCCAGCTGCAGGTCAAAAAGCCCCTCCCCCATCCACTTTCCCCCACCCCAACTCATCCCCTGCGGGCCGCATGTTATGCAGGCCTGGTCTAGCACATGCTACATTGGGGTGGGCAAACTTTTTGGTCTGAGGGCTACATCGGGGTTAAAAACTTGTATGGAAGGCTGGGTCAGGGAAGGCTGTGCCTTCCCAGACAGCTTGGCCCTGCCCCCTATCTGACTTTCCCAGTTCTTGCCCCCCTCAGAATCCCAGACCCATCCAACCCCCCCCCCCCACTCCTTGTCCCATGACCGTCCTCTCCAGAGGACCCCCCCACACCCTAACTGCCCCCCCAGGACACCACCCCCTTCCTTAACCCCTGACTGCCCCGACCCCTATCCACAGCCGCGGCCCCTGACAGACCCCCAGGACTCCCATGCCTTATCCAACCTCTCATCCTGTTCCCCATCCCCTGGCCGCTCTCCACCCAGAATCTCTGCCCCATCCAACATCCCTCTGTCCCTGGACTTCCCCCGGGACTCCTTTCCCCTTATCCAACCTCCTGCCCCACCCCCCCTTACCACGCTGCTGGTGGCCCGGCAGGAGCCAGACATGCTGCACTGCTCTCCTGGAGGAGTGCACCGCTCCGTGTGGCGCACTGAGGCTTCTGGAGAGCGGGGAAAGCAGGGGAGGGGCCAGGAGCAGCCTTCCCCCATTGGGAGCTCAGGCATGCTGAGGCTCTGGGAAAGGGGGAAGGCGGGGAAGGGGCCAGAAGCAGCCTCCCCTGCTGGGAGCTCAGGAGTGCCAGTCAGGGCAGTCCCTTGGGCTGGATGTGGCTGGTGGGCCGTAGTTTGCCCACCCTGTGCTACATCCTCTGCATTGGTTTCTGTAGTAATCAGGGATGAACAATGTTGCTGATGGAGCAGGTCTCACAAAGGGTGACTCTAATGGAAATTATCTGAATAACGTTTTCTGACAAAAGTACCCAGCTCCCTTTCTTTCCTGTATATATGCACACAGCTCAGGTCAGTAGTGCTTACTTCACAGTACACAATCATAGGCCGATTCAGGCTTCACTAACATTACCTTTAACACTTCAGTTGGCTATCAGTATATTAATCTTTCTTACCTTTCAAAATAGCCATATAATTGCTCTCCCTGAGACTCTGGGTTACTGCAAATACCCTGTGCCTTTTTATGTAATGTCTACACCGGCAGAGTTATATCGCCAGCAGTTACAGTGCTGCTCAGAGAGCACTGAAGGGAAACTGCTCTAGTGTGTTCACACTGTCAGCTGCCCGCACAATAGCGTGTTCATGCTGAGGCACTTGCAGTGGAATTTGGAGTGGTGTACTCTGGGCAGCTATCCCACAGAGTATTTATTCCTCTTCCGCCGCTGAGAGTTGTGGGAAGATGGAGGGGGTGGCAGGGCATCCTGGGTTATATCCCAATGCCCCATGATGCATTGCTTCACATCCCAGCAATCCTTGTGCTTCTGTCTGCATTTTGACACTTTCAGCGGTTTGCGTACTGCACACTCTGCCTCTTAGGTCTGCAGGAATGGATCCCACACTGTCTAATATGCTGCTCGCTCTCATTATGTGTGGCAGTGGAGTTATTCCTTCACACTACAAATGCAAGAGGAGTTTGACACTGATCTCATCATGCATAATAGCTGACATGAGATTACTTGTGGCATTCATGGAGGTGCTGACTGCAGTGGATTGCCGCTTTTGGGCTCGGGGAAACAAGCACTGAGTAATAGGATCACATTGTCATGTATGTCTGGGATGACAAGCAGTGGCTGCAGAACTTTCAGAAGAGGAAAGCCACATTCATGGGACTGTATGATGAGCTGGCCCCAGCCCTGCAGTGTGAGGACATGACAATGAGAGCTGCTCTGCCATTGGAGAAGCATGTGGTGAGTGCATGGGGAAGCTGGCTACACTAAATGGCTTCTGATCAGTCGCTAACCAGCTTGGAATGGGAAAGTCTACTGTTGGAATCACGTTGAGGGAAGTCTGCAGGGTCATTAATCGCATACTGCTCTGAAAGATTGTGACTCTGGGCACCATGCATGACACTGTGGATGGCTGTGCACAAATGAGCTTCCCTAACTGTGGAGGGGTGATAGCATGCATTTTCCAGTTCTGGCACCAGGCCACCTAGCTACCATATATGTTAATCAGAAGGGATATTTCTCTATAGTTCTCCAGGCGCTTGTGGATCACCATGGGCATTTCATTTACATAGGGTGACCAGACAGCAACTGTGAAAAATTGGGACAGGGGGTGGGGGTAGTAGGAGACTAAATAAGAAAAAGACCCAAAAGTCAGGACATCTAGTCACAGTACGTGGACATTAATGCAGGCTGGTCTGGAAAGGTGCTTGACACACCCACCTTTCGGAACACTGGCCTGTTCAGGAAGCTGCAAGCAGGGACTTTCTTCCTGGACCAGAAGATCTTCTTAGGGGAAGTTCAGATGCCCATTGTAATTCTGAGAGATTGTGCCTAGCCCTTAATGCTGTGGCTTATGAAGCCATACACGTGGAACCTTGATAGCAGCAAGAAGCGATTCAACGACAGGATGAGCAAGTGCAGAATGACTGTTCAGTGTACTTTTGGCTGTTTAATGGCCCGCTGGCGCTGCCTATATGGGAGGCTGGACCTGGTCAATGACAATATTCCTATGCCTATAGCTGCATGTTGTACGTTCCATAATATTTGTGAAGGGAAGGGTGAAAGCTTCACTCAAGGCCAGACTGCTGAGGCTCAGTGCCTGGAGGCTGAGTTTGAACAGCCAGAGACCAGGGCTATTAGAGGGGCATGCACAGGTCCATAAGGATCAGGGATCTCTTGAGTCAGAAATTTGAAGGTGAAAGCCACAAATATTTGTTGCTATGCTCAGGAGTACCGTGCTTGTAATGCTAGGACGTTCGACTGCTTAGTGCGGACGATGTACTGTGAAGGTTTAAGAAAATTGCCTGTTGCTTTGCAGGGCTCTCTATTCCATTAATTGAAAGCAAAAAGATTGCTTTCAAACCAAAACAATTCTTTTATTGAAAAACAACCTTCGGAGGAGAGAGACAAACAAAAAAACCATATCAGCACTGTGGGAGGAAGGGGAGTGTCGTAGGAGGCTTAAAGATTTGTGCATGTCCGGGTATCACATGCAACCTTGTCCTTTGGAGTAGAGTGCAGTGGGTACTGTACTTCAGCAGGGCAAAACTGCAGAGAGATGAGTGTTGAGAGTAGTGGGTACTGGGAGTCAGCAGGGGTGGACTGTCACAAGGGAGGAGTGGAATGCAGCAGGTACAGACTGGAGCCAGGAAGTTTATAAGAGTATACTGGCAGTGTCTGGGGGATGCATGGGAAGGAGTTTTGCGACAGAGTCTGTAGAGGAGGGCAGGCACAGAACTGCTCAGTTTGCAGTGATGGTAGCACCTGGAGCATGTCTGCGTGGTGCTCTATAACGTTTGAGCTGCGCTGTGGTTTTGTTCTGGTGTGCCACGTTCTCCTTTTGGTCGCTCTTCTTGCTGTCCTGCCACTCCTTCAATTCTTGTTTTTTGTCTGCAGGAGTGCATCATGATATCACACAAAGTCCTCTTTAGTTCTTTGTGGTCACGTTCTAATTCTACACAGCTGTTCAGCTGGTGATAGAGGGAGGCTGGGCTCCCAAGGTCATCTGTGAAGCCAAACTGCGACATTTTACAGAAGCAGCATTGTTTCCAACACACAAATCATTGATGATTTAAAACACAGCCATTGTCCACATACGTGTCACTAACTGGCTGACCCCAGGCAAGCACACATGAGCCACAAGACCCCTAAAATGGTAAGTAACCACAGGGGCAGGGGCAATCAGTTTTCCAGGACTGCACTGTACACTGGGCATGTGGCTCTTGGGGAGCCAACATTATAAGGGGAGCTTATTATCATTATTGTCCTCACATTTTCCACAGGCTGTGTTCATTATGGAAGATGTCTCGCTGCTGAGGGTGAACAGAGTGTCAAGGGAGGGTCTTCTCCAAGACTGCAGCTTCAACCCTGCCCTTATGTGGATCGCCTGTGTGCATTAATGGTCTCCTCCATTCCCCATGATGGCAGAGTGTCTTGGGAAAGTTCCCTTAATAGGGCAAGAAACAAAGCGGTTCTGCTAAAGAACCCATGGCAGTGGATTGCCCAATATCTCCATGAAAGTTTCCCGGAGATCTCTGAGGTAAATTCCTGTGAAATGAGGGAGTCAATCAACACCCTTTTCCGCCGCTCACAGTAGGCTTGTGGTGGTATGTGCATCATACAGACACAAGCCTGCTTTCTGCAACCCCCCTGCACCCAACAGCTCACCTTCTTGGTTGGGTGCAGTTGTGACTAGCTAGCCGCCTCCAGGTTAGAAAAGAGCTCCTGGCTGCCCACATCTGACCTCCAAGTCATCCTCTGCCTTTGGGTCCCCCTTTCTCCCCACATCCTTGTCCAAGATTTCCTCCTTCTCGCGTTGTCCATTCTCAACTGGCACGCAATCCACTGAAGTATCCATAGCGGCCTTCAAGTGAACATGGGATCGCCACCGAGTATCGTGTCCAGCTCTTTGCAGAACCAGTAGCTCGTGGGCGCAGCACCGGAGCAGCGGTTCGCTTACCACAAGACACAGAAGGCATTCTGCAGCTCCTTCATTTTGACCTTGCACTGCACTGTGTTCCAGTCACGGCCCCTTTCTGTCATGCATTGTGAAATCTGTCCGTAGGTATTCTAATTCTTAGGGCTGGTGTGCAGCTAGGACTGGACAGCTTCCTCTACCTAAATGCTGATGAGGTCCGTCAGCTCCAAGCCAGGGATTGATTGATGCGTGGAGCAGGCCCAGACACCTGGAAGGATGTTTGAGACCACTGCACGCATCACCGAGTAAACAAAAAGGGCACTTTCAATATTCTCAAGGAATTTAAGGGGTGGGGGCTCATGGTCGCCTGAGAAATGGATGACCAGAGAGGCAAGAACAGGCATTGTGGGACATCTTCTGGAGGCCAACCGCAGTGCTGTAATTGACCAGGGTGTCTGCATTGGCACTGCGGTGCTGTAGCCCTGACGCAGAAAGCTGCATGTTTCTCATTGGGTGGCTTTTTTACAGCACTGCAACTGCATAGTTTGTGCGCACTAAGTAGCTTGGCGGTGTGTACACCTTGGGAGTTATACAGGCATGTTACGTCTTAGGTATATTTAACATACGCGATTTCCGCTTTATGCGATCTGCAAAAACAAAAAAAGAATTTGTTTTAAAAAACTTTCTGCAGGGGGCGCAATTTCGCCTCCCATTGAAGTGAATGGGTTCTGGCTATACGCGGTAACCACGAAACGGAACCCTCACACAAGACACGACATGCCTGTACCACAGAAAGCTGCTTTACTGCACAGAAACTTGCTAGCATAGACAAGATTTGAGGGGTGGAGTAAGACAAATTTGTATGCGACATTCCACATTTTGCCTTCCAGGAACAAAATTTGAAATTTCCCAAATACATCAGACTTGGGCTCAATTATCAATATATAGTTTTACTTCAGAGGTTATTTTTCCTTCAATAAGCAAATGGAATTACACATTTATTGATGGCAGAGCAGAACTGTAATGGTTGTGACGGAGTCAGACCAGAAGGGTATAGGAGAGTGCTGGAAGGCAGGTATATCAGCCTCAGGATGTGCAGGTCCTTGTTCCCTGGATAGCCAAATAAAGGCTACTCCAGGCCAATCAGGAAGCTTCTAGAAAGGAGTAGAAACAGCTAGCCTGATTGGCTTCATGAGTCCTAATCAGGCACTGGCTGAAACCAGATAAAAACCTCCCAGTTAGTCAGGTGGGCTGTGGGTGTCAGGAGCTGTGGAAGGAAATTATGCTGTTGGTGAGACTGAGTGTTGGACAACATATCATACAGAAGGAAGGAGGCCCTGAGGTAAGAGTGAAGTGGAGTTTGAAGAAGCGGGGACTGCTGTGGGGAAGTAGTCCAGGGAATTGTATTATGTTTTGTGGCTAAAAGGTCAGCCATCTTAGCTGATACTATTAGGGTCCCTGGGCTGGAGTCGGGAGTAGAGAGAGGGCCCGGGCTCCCCCTCTTTCTGTCTCCTCTAATTACTTACTGAGAAAGGGTGGTCACTCTGGGGCCTAGATGAGTTTCTGAGGCCCTTAAATTTGCCAGGAAGTGCAGGACCCACAAATACAGACTCGGAACTTTGTCACATGGTAAATAACATGAGAGGTAGCACATGTCGTATGAAATGGAAATCCATCAACTTTATGAAAAAACTCGTACAGATACAGACAGACATCATCTTCCTTTCCATATGTAGGGATAGTTACTCTAGGAATCACTCTGGGGAATAGAAGAGGGGAGAGGAGCTACAGCTAAATCTTCTCTGAGGATCAAGAGGGCAGGGAATAGATATGTTGGTTCATGACAAGAAGCATGTATGTTGTGCTAGAAATGGATCAACTGGTGGTTGATGAGAAAGGAACATTAGTAAGCAGAGGAGAAAAACAACAAAAAACAGATTTTAGAAATGATTATATGAATAATTCTCCAAGGTAGTTGGTGAATTATCTCCCTGTTCAGCAGTGCCTGGTAGTACAATGTAATAAAATCAAGGCTATGCAGCAGTTCCTGTGTTCAAATATAATATATTTCTCTAACAAAGTAAACTAATAAGGTGATCTGTTAATATCTTAACATCTGTTAACAACAGATATCTGTTAATACGTGTGGTAAGAGATGCGTCACATTACAAACAGACACATTACTTCTGTACTGGCTAAATGCTAATGTAACACAAATCCAGACTGGAAAAGGAAAAGAAAAAAAATTCACATGAATCACATTTGATTAGCCTTTTGCAAAAGTTTGTTCCACCAATTCGTTCCATTTCCCCCTTCCCATCAACGTGCACGCTTACAAGCAAGTCCTTTGAGTGGATTATTTTTAAGTAAGCGTATTAATATTGCTTAAGTTAAGACTTTTTTGTTTTTCTGGGAGCTATATGCTCATTAGCATAAACAGCTCTGCAAAAGTCACAGCAGTGGCCATGGCTATTAATCTTCACTTTGGTGATCAGCTTTAATAAATCCATATCGGCAATTTAAAAATATTAATTGTTTGAGCATTGATTCTGTATATTGCCACTTATGGGATATGCATCTTCTCTAGTCGAAAAGCTTTGGGAGCGTCTAGAACAGCAGCAGTTGTTGGGACGCTGTGAGGGCCTCAATGCTCAGGCTTGGTCTACACTAGGAACTTGTGTTTGATATAATTGTGGCTCAGGGGTGTGAGAAGTCCACACCTCTTAGCAACAGTAGTTTTACTGATCTAACCCTCTGTCTAGACAGCACTGTGTCAATGGGAGTGCTTCTCCTGTTGACATAGCTACAGCCTCTTGGGGATGTGGAGTACCTAAGCTGACAGAAGATGCTCACCTGTAGGTCTTCGCTAAGCATTCGTGCCTGGAGTATTTTGTTTCATTTTTTGTAAACTTCAGTTGTTTTGTGGTGTTGGTGTATTATTTTGTTGTTAATATCAGTACTGCCATTTAGCATACAAGTTTTTTTTAAAGGTTTCTTATGTTTGCATGAGTTATAGCCATGAGTTGGTCTGCGCCCCAAGAATGCGATGGCTAAATCAGGATTTTACCACTGACTTTAGCAGGATCAGGATTCGATCCCTAGTTTTAAGTTACTATTTATTGTTTGTATCCTCTAGGATCTCTAATCATGAACCAAGGACACCTTCTGTTTATCTAAGATAAGAGGCAGATGATCATTTCTTTAATATGCTTTGGTGAAGGAATTTCATTCCCCTACCATAGGTGCTGACTTGCGCTGGTGGGTGCTCATACCCCTGGCCCCTCCCCAACTCTGTCCCTTCCCCACCCCCATTCCAACCCTTTCCCCAAATCCTCCGTGCTGCCTCCTCCCCCTGCATACCGCATTTCACCTCCACCTCTCTCCCTCCTTCCCAGGCTTGCTGTGCAAAACAGCTGTTTGGCATGGCATGCCTGGGAGGGAGTGGGGAGAAGCGGAGCAGTAGCGCACTCAGGGGAGGAGGCGCATCGGAGATGAGCTGGGGTGGGGGGTGCACAGGGAGGGCTGCTGCAAGTAACCGTAGGGGGGGACAGAGAGGAACTGCTCCCCGCCCCAGCTCCCTCTCCTCTGCCTTCTCCCCCGAGCGCACTGCCACCTCTCTGCTTCTTCCTCCTCCCTCCTGGGCTTGCAGTGTGAAACAGCTGATTTGTGGCAAGCCTTTGGGGTGTGTGTGTGAGAAGCGGAGTGATGGTGGTGCGCTCAGGGGAGGAGGCAGAGCGGAGGTGAGCTGGGGAACGGGAGCTGTTGCAGAGCACCCACCAATTTTTCTCCGTGCCTGCACCAGCCCCAGGGCACCCATTGAGTCAATGCTTATGCCCCCTGTAGTGTTCTTCATGCTTTGTTCTTACACCTTGAGCCTGATGGGAGAGGAAGGCTTGGCTGCAAACTTTTCTGTTGAAGAAGGAAGTGAAAGACCAGTTTTCTTTGGATCGGAATCTTATCAAGGTCAAAGAACCAAGTAGACCTCTGCTAGGACAGATAAGTCTCGTCCTTAGACATGAGGCATCGAAGAATCCAACTTCTTCTGGAATTTCCGGATCAGAACATTAATATTGTCCAATTTGCTGTAGAATAAAACCTTACCATGAACAGCAGTTTGAGCTCTTGTGTAGTAGTGCAGGGACAAACACTTGCTGAAGAGATGGAAAGAATTATAGGGGGAACTTCAGTAAATACTAGTTTTTTAAGCAGAATCTGTTTTGGTGTCCAAATTTTGTCTTAATTTATATTTGTGCAGCTAAGTTCTGCTAAAGTCAGGGGAGATGTGTATTCTGACTTAGTGGGATTTCTAAGGACTCATCACCTCTGAAAAATCAAGCCACTTACTTAGATGCCTAAATTTAAGCACTCAGGTTTGTAAAATATGGCATAACGAACCTCCTGTTACCCAGCTCGGGGTAACAGGAGGGTAACTGTTGTCAGTAGGTACCGGTGTGGTGCTTTGCTCTTGTTCGATGATGATGATATAAGTCGGCTGCGTGTGTGTTCCCTCTGTGTGCTGTCTCAGCTCTGCAGATCGCTGACACAGCAGACCCCAAGAAACCCCCCAAAGACCACAGACTCTAGTAAGGTATGAAGGCACCCGGGCCAGGTTTATTGTCAATTGAAACAGTCTCTAGCTTTGCCAGATTAGAGATCAACAGGTGTGCTAGTCCCTATATGCTCCCCAGACAATGGACATAGCTCAGTTAGTGGCAGGACACGCCACTTTCCCCTAGGCTGGACAACTGTGTGTCCCTTGGCTCCTACTTTTGTACAGTGCAAGACCGATCACTCATCTTTCCTGTCATTGAGGTACAGTCCCTTGCCCAATTAGGGTGCTGTCTCCCCTTTTGATCATGCTGGTTCAAACACACAGATCTATCCATCATGCTGTCCTTTTCACCCTGTCTCTGAGGTGCACCTGGTTGTTCCTTGTTATCTCTGTGTAGTGTCTTCGTATCAGGATGTTCAGGTGCCATCTTGGCACAACTTACTTATATCATTAGCGTGTACTTTCTAATAGCCCTTTTCTTGCCAAGTTCTTTAATTAGGGCCTGCCTCTGGTTCACAGCCCAGCTTTTTGCTTGGCAGTGCCTTTGCTTACTTTGGTTCAGGCCTCAGGCCTCAGACTAGGCCTCAGGCTAGGCCTCTGATACAAGAGTTTGTTTCAGGACTTCATCTTACTACGACTGTATTGTTAGTGAGGCAGTGTCAGGAGCAAATCAAAGGGAGGACACGGCACATTCATCTGATTGAAGATTGGCACAAGCCCCAAGTTCTTTCATCTTAACTTACAATTTTATTAGATCTGAAGCACGCACTAATATGCAAAAGGGTTAGAGTGCTCCCAAATAATAGATACCCATGGATCTCGAGTGGACAAACTACAAGATTCAAGTGGCCAGCTATCCATGTGTCTGGGGATTCCAAGAGATGTCCAGAAGGTCAAATCCAGAAAGTCACTCAGACCGCTTTCCCTTCTTATGCTCCAAATGTCACATAGCTCGTCAGTCACCAATACTGCTGAGCAAGTAGTTTTGACAAGCAAGAAGTTTCAGACCCTTAGTTATACAGATTAATTTTTGCAGAGTCAGCAGTCTCATGGGACTGACACATGGGTCTGACAGACCACACCAGAAGTCAAATTTGGAAAGACAGGAAGTCTATTTATGACTGCATACTTCAGCAGTTTGAAAAATGCAAGATAGGATGGTGCAGGATCATGCTCAATTCTTGTGGTCATTCCTCCTCCCCTCCTGGGCTGTTCAGTTATGCTAAGGCTGTTACAAAGGCCTTATGGGTGCTTTTGGCTGTAGGCATAATAGGTGATATTCCAGTACTGGCAGTGGCATAGGTATTGTTATGCTCCCAATGTCTCCTCTAGCACCCCTCCCCTCCACCAAAGAAACAAATCTCTGGACTCCCAGTTCTTAAGACTAATCCACCAATGACTCCTAGGCAAAACGTTTACTTAATTAACATCCCCACGTAGAGAGGGAAATAAATAATCTACACATTTGTGGATCTCAATATTTTTTTTGTATATTGTTTTAGGTAGGATGTGTTTCCTTTGTCTTTTATTGTGTATCTTCTGTTTTCTTATTCATCTTCTCTTGTAAAGTACATCTAGTCATCGCCTTTCTCTTCCCCTTGAGATTTCATATCTTCTCTTTTTCTACCCCACTGCCCCCGATATTGTATCTCTGCTCTAAACGCTGCCAGCAAGGAGACCAAAAAAGCAGTGGTAACTTGAAGGTTTTATGATCTGATATGTTGTTAACCATCAGGATGAGAAACAACTATATACCAATGAAAAGGTGAACCCCCCGTCTTACAGCATTACAACTTCTTAATTTTTACTTATGTCAGTTTTCAAGATATTGGGGATTAAAATCCTATCATTCTGATTACCAATTTGCTTTATGTTCCCATTTACATTCATACTGATTTTAACTGTTGATATATTGTAAACTGCTAAAGTTGGTGATTATATCTAAGGCTGTCTCTTTCATGGGGTGGGGAAGTTAGTAAGCCTATTTTTCAAAGAGAAGAATGGCTGTATTTTATGGGCAACATTAACTTTAATATTCAGAATTTTGTAACAAGTATAACCAACCAATGATTTACAAGATGCTAGAGATCTTTCAGTGCATAAGAAAGAAGCAAAGAGAGCTTATAATTAGGGCTTTTTGTTTTGCTTGGTTTGTTTCATTGTTACGGTTTGATTAACAATTTGTGAGTTCTGTGTAGATGTACAAAAATAGGGGTATTTGGGAGCCTTCTCTTTATTTATACATGTAATATATTTCAAACAGCACTATAGTAAAGCACACTAGAGAACCTTTAGTGTGCACCAGCAAGGTCTATAAAGATAAATTAATGTGCAACATGTTTGTGTGCTTTAGAAATCACAGTCCTGCAGTCCTCATTGCTTCACTGTGTAGACAAGCCTTCAGATTCAAGCTAGAGAGCAGGGATATTGCCTATATAAATGAACTGCATATATTGAGTAAATATTTCTGCTGTTTGTTACAAAAAATAAATTTGTATTTATCTATCAAGGTTTTTCTATTGCTGTTTATCAGTTAAAAGCTAAAATCAGAAGCTATACTTGTAATATTAAAAAATGGTTTAGAGGAAGTGTATTCTGTACTGTTTACCCTTTCTCATAGTAAAAGAACCAAGAGAGTATTCAGTCACTAAAATACTGCCAGAATTCAAGTGTGGAGAACAAAAGTAAGATAAGCTATAACGTCATTCTGATCATTATGACTATCAGGGCTAATCGATCTTTGGATGAGTAGATACCTTCAGCAGAACTAGTAAAGTTTTCAAATACTGGGCCTGGACAAGTGATCTTCTCTAATAATGTATACATGTGGGATTTATAAATGTGTAATTTCTGAGTTGTCCCTATAAATTCTGTTAGAATGATCTGTGTTTAAATGTTGCATTGGTTTTGTATTACAAATTAAAACTTGCAAACATTTAGGCATGAATAACTTTACATATGTGAATAGTCATCTCCTTGAGTTCATTGGGCTATAAATGTTTGTAGGATTGGGCCTTCAATTTGTTAAATTCACTTTTGAATTCATATTGTTTTGAGTAGATCGGGAAAGAATTGTTCTGAAACAAAAGTAAATCAACTGATGTACTAACTTCTAATATTACCTTTTAGTGATTTGGAAGGAGAATAAACATTTTTAAGAAAAAGTTTAGATTGGGGACTGAAGTATGTTATGCAGTATTCAAAATTTATCTCTGATTAATTCCTTCTCCTACGATGACCTCCCTGCACTGCCAGATTTGGAAAATTCATTAACTAATTATTGTACCTGTTTTGCAATTAGCTTAAATGCCTTTAATGCATCTTTTCAAACAAACTGATAGATCATTGTCTTTTCCTTCTGTTAATGAGGGTCATAATGACTTCAGTTTTCCTCCAATTTCCTGTAAAGAGATTTGTGAAGTGTTCTTGCCATAGCAATCTTAAAAGAAGTGTTTGGGTTAATAACATAGAACTGAAACTACTTAGGTTAGCAGCTAGATCTCTCTTAAGATTGACTTTTTGTTTTTTTAACTTTTTCTCTTGAGACTGAACTTCATTTTGGAAATGTGTAAACAGGGTTACCCCATTATAGAAGGGAGTAGAACAAATTAGACCAGATTTCTTGCAGTTCTTTAAATGTTTTCTAAACCATGAGAAGAAAAAAAGAACACTTCTAAATAATTAAACTTCCTGGGGTGTGTTTATCACTAATATAATCAGGTTTTGGAACTGAACAACCCACCACTTCTTCACTTAATAAAGGTTATTGCTGTACTTTTTTGTTTAAGGGCAGCATCCTTGTATAATTAGTTGTATTGACCTCATTAGAACATCTGTTTCCTCTAACACTTTATTGACCCTTTAGATGGTTTAGTTGCCTGAATGTTGAAATGTTTAAGTAACTGGGTGTCTGAGCTAAGCTAATACCCAAATGGCTGCACTATGAAGGCCAGCCAGAGATAAGGTGCTTTTCTCTTTTTTTTTTTTTTTTTTTTTTTTTTTTAACAACTTGATTACATGTTCAGTGTGTGTGTATATATGTAGATTAAAAGAAAGCTACTTGGGTTGCAAAGGTAAGGACTTGAAAGTTAGGAAATGTTAAATTTAAAGTTGCTTGTTCAGCCTGATGGACGTTCAAAAGGACAGCAATCTTGTACACAGAATGAGGCAGGGTTCCTATGGAAAAAGTATGTGATTATGATAATCACAAACTATAATTATCACTGTGATTATCGTAATGCAAATGCACAAGTGGACTGAATTAAGATTGGAACATAACTTTGTATGTTATTTCCTGACTTTTGAGTCTTTGGCTTTGCAACCTAAATATTCTTTTAATGTAGATTTTTAAATATAATTTCTAAATTTTTAAAAAGAAAATGTTTTTACAATTTTCAATCATCATTGTAACTCCCTTTCCCCATCATGTATCATCAGCAGAGTTTGAACCCTGAACCTTCTTTGCTGCCTCACACACTTCTACTGTTTTGAGCTTCAGGACTATTTCCATTAGCTGGCAACAGAAGATTTGTATTCCACTCTGGGAATGGGCCATTAGTGATGTGCAGGATCTGGGATAGTAGTGGTAGGAGACAGGGAAGTCTGGACAATCTCTCTCTTCCAACCCCCCACTCCTGGATGCTATAGCAATTCACTAGGTGTTCCTACTTCAGTGTGTTGCTGCAGATGCTTTGGCAGTGTTTGGGCCTGGTTCTTTAAAAAGTTCAAGCCCATGTAATTATTTTGAGACGGTGTCAAAATATTCCTGAGCATTGCATGCAAGGGAAGAGAAACAACAATTTTTCAAATGCTTATAATAACCCTGTTAAGCTGAATGAAATTAGATATGTCAAGCAAAAGTCATGTTTCCAAACCCAGGGCTGGGTCCTTGATGATTTTTGAAGCCCGGCTGCAAACAGTAGAGGTATCTAGGAGGTTGGGGGGGGGGGGGGGGGAAGGTTGCGAGAATCTTTTGTAATGGAAACTTTAGATTACCCAAATGCAGGGATCACTGCCAGCTTCCTCTGTACTGATATTGTTGAAAAAGTGTTGAAGATGTTAAAATAATTAATCGATATAGGTAATATTAGAGAGATTCTTTTTCACTATGCAGAGGATTAAAAAACACTGTAGTCCTCCTAGAGCACTAGCAAGTTGAATTAATAGTCAGATGGTCCATCTCTCAAATGTTGACTCTAGAAAACAGGGACCACATCGCCTTATCTGCAGCACAGCTTACAGAAGAGGAACAGATTCTGATCTCAGCTGCAGTTGTTCTGGAAGTAGTAGTAGTATTTAATTTATTAACTTTTTTCTTATGTACTGTAATGATGGGTTCCATTTAAGTATCTGAGCACCTCACAATCTTTTAAATGTATTTATGCTCACAACACTGATGTGAGACAGGAAAACATAATCTCTATTTTTAAGGATGGGAAATTGAACCACAGCAAGGCTTACTGACTTGCTCATGATCACACAGATAGTCCATGATGGTGCTGGGATTTGAATTTGGGTCTTCCAAGTGCTAGGCTGATGCCCTAACTACTATACCACTCCTCCTGGACAAGCTTACTGCCGAGGGAGATGCAAGAAACCCTGAGAGGGGAAGTTTCTTCTTTACCCTCCTCTTGTGGAGGTTGACTTGTGCCCAGAAGCACAAGGTTTGTGTGCCTTGTAGCATGACGGTTTACCTTTCTGCAAATGGATAATTGTGTTGATTTCCATAGGTGTTTGATGTTGATGTGGGGAGTAATTGGAGCAGAGCTATTATATCAGCAGTCAGAGTGGCTGCAGTGCTTCTATTCCTTAACTTCCTGGCTGGTAGAGCTTTCTACAAGTAAACTTGGAATGTCGGATTCAGCTGTTACTACCAGTAGTACAGGATCCTGAGGGCCTTTCCAAGGTGAGTCTCAGTGCTTCTGCAACTTTTGTCTCTTTCATAGCAGTGGAGTAGCTAACAACACTACCATGTGGAGACTGCTTTGCTTTGGTAATTCTGGATATCATGCCCTTGGCCAGCGTGAAAATACAAAACTGGGGCTGTGGCCAAAGTCGTCACCACTATCAAAAGCTAGTTTTCATCAAAGAACACAGGAGACTCTGACACCTGAAGCTTTATTACCTGTTGTTTCCTCATCTTCCCTGCTCCTGAATTGGGATTCTGACCTGACTAGCCTGGAAAGGCAAGCTCTCCGCCTTTCTGTGAAAATAAAAACTCCTAAACCGACAAGCCATTTATGCATATTCCCTAATATCCATTTGTCACTACTGTCTTCTCCCACATGCCAATGATTAGGGAGTTCTGCAGGTGTCTAGGTACCCGGTAAAACACACATCATCAGCTGATTGCCACCTTCCTCTTTCGTATTTCCCCAATACAAGTCATAATGGGAGGAAACTAAGGAACACCAGCCAGTGCCTAGAAAGAAGATCACCAGAATGCTGCTTAAAATCCTGTACAAGCATTAACCAACTTTCCCATGCAAAGCCAAAAACAAACACCTGCGGGTCTCAGCCTCTTGCTGATCTCTGTGTTTTCAGTGATGGTCAGATACTTCACTGTCTTACAGTCTTCTCTCTGATGAATTGCCCATCCTGACTTTCATCACAGAAATTTGGCGGAAGCACAGGCCCAGTGCTTGCTCCCGATTTCCCCTCAAGCTGCTTTCCATGCTACAGAATAGGACTCCAGAAACTCTCTTACAGGAGTGACATCCTATAGACTAACAGACGTACTGGAGCATAAGCTTTCGTGGGCGAATACCCACTTTGTCAGACATGCATGCGTGTCTCTTACAGGGTTGATTGCAGAAAAAGTTTATTTAAAATGAAATCTTTTGTGCGTCCACTTACTCCTTGAGTCCAGAGAGAAAAACAGTTTGCCTAATGTGCAAATCTACAGACATCTAAGGCTTTCCAGAGAAGGTGGTAGAAATACAGTCTCATATGATGACTCAGGTTCCCAAAACACCATTTTCCTTGAAGACTTGAATGTACATGCAATGCTTCTAATAGAACAACACCAAAACTCCTATTTGATACCTGACCTATGTTACTCAGAAGGAGCATGGAACAGAAATACCTGGATAATTTTGGTTTACTGACGGTTTCAAAAGAAATCTTTGGCTCAGCTCGAATTGAATTAAACCTTTGGGAAACTGAAACAGTCTGTTTTGGGTCAAACAAAACTTGTCATTCAATCCAAAATGCTTTGTTTCTGGGCATTCTGAAAGGTGGGGGTGATAAGTGGTAGCGCCCAGCTTAACTTTTAGCATGGTGGTTGGGGTGCTCATCTTGAATGTGAGACCCCCAAATGTAAATCGCCTCTCTGCCTCGTGTGGAGCAGGGATTTAAACTTTTGTCTCCCCATCCCTGCTGAGTTCCCTACCCACTGGGCACCTCCTCCTCTGACTGTTTTGTGAACTAGCGCCCTCCTTTGGTTTTTTTATTTCATTTTATTTTTTTTTATTTCACTAAAATTATTTATGCCAAATTCTCTCATAGTTTCAGGTTCAAGAGAACATAATTTTTTGGCAAAAGTTTTTACAAATTTTGTCCACTTCTACTCAGAAATTATCTCCAGACCTTCACGCAACAGGAAACACCCTGGAATGACTCTCCAGCCTGGATGCAGATATAAACACAAGAACTGCCTCCTTGTTCTGTTCAGAGCTATTCTTTTGTTTGGAAATCTGAATTCTCTCTGTCACAAGATAAGCAGCAGCAGTCAGTCCTCTTCCAAAAACTCGTATAGACTTCCAAATTCCAACCTTAATGCTGGTGTCTGTTTTCATGATTGCTCAAATAATAAAGATAGGCCAAGAGAAAAATGGGCTGAAGATTGAGAAGTGGGCTGAAAATGTGTATGGAGGAGTATAGGGGGCAAGAGGAAAGGAGTTATAAGAGGTAACACAAGACTGAAGCTTGTAATGGAAGGGAATGGAGAAATGGGTCATTCTGTTCTATCATGGGCCTCATTTAATATCTAGAGTGAAAACTGCACAGCAGTATTTATCTTTCTGCCTACTGGTTTTTACTGATCTCTAAATCTAATTATAGGTCCAATTGTTCCTTAAGGTCAAGTCCTGCTGCTTTCCTGTTGTGTTCAACCTTTTAATTAAAACTTCTTTGGATGTTGTGCCACTGCAATTTGGAAGTTGCTACTATCTTTCCTCCTTTTTTTTGTCTTGTGTGTTTAAAAAGATATCACCAAAGTATAGGAAAAGTAGTAATGCAGTGCATGTTGTTGAACTAATATGAAAACTAACTAAAATATATTCCCTCCACACTATCCAACCTGAGCTAATTTCTGTAGGTACGCTCAGGCCTTTTGCTAAAGGTATTCTGTGGGTGTGAACACCACATTTTAGGTGCAAAACTGAACTCAACCTAAATTATGGAATCACCACCATAATAATCCTCAGAAGACTTGAAAATTCTTTATCTAATAGGTTAATGTTTTGAAGCCATTTAGGATATGTCTATAGAGGGATAAATGACCTTTGGCTTGGTGGTGGCTGGCCTGGTCAATGGACTTTAGCTTGGGCTGTGGTGCTAAAACTTGCTGTTTAGACATTTGGGCTTGGGCTGGAGCCTGAGCTCTGGTGTCCTCCCCTCCTCACAGGGTGCCAAAGCTCAGGCTTGAGCCTGAGTCTGAACATCTACCCAGCAACTTTTTAACCCTGTGACTCTGAGTCAGCTGACCTGGGCCAGTGGTGGGTATTTTATACCTGTGTAGACTCACCTGACTGTTCCACTACTTGATTTGAGTGACAGATAGTAGCAATCAATCCATCTGGTCAGTTTTGATATACTCACTCCCAATTTGGTGGCCATGATCCTCTCCCCGCCCTCAACTCTTTCTGCATTAGTTAGAAACAGTCACAATGTTCACCTATGGTTATTCATTGTTTGCATGGGAAAACTTTGCTTCTTGGGCAACAGAAAACAGAACAAAGTTCATGTGAGAGAAAAGCACTGTGATGAATATGGAAACCCCTTTTTGATTCATTATACACTGGACCCTCACTATAGTGCGGGTTAACGTGTAGCGCGGTCGCGGCGATGGATCCCAAGTTTCAATATTTAAATTTGGATCCATGGCAACACGTCCTCCTGCGTTAACATGGTCCCTGCATTAACGCAGTGGGGATCCTGAACCCCGGGCTATAGCGAGGGTCTGGTGTACTAGGGCCTGTTTACATGCATTACTAGGCTTATATTGGGAGTTTGATTGAAATTGTAAAGAAGGAAACAGGGCACCTGGATTTCTACCACCACCACAATCTTTTCTTCTGCTACACCTGGAAAGTTTAACATCAAGGACACTTTTAAAAATAAGGGCTTTATAGAGTTATAGTAATACTTAGCTCTTAAAAGCATAGAGATATGTCTTCTACTTGACAGTCTCCCTTCCAAGATACATAGATTAGTGCAGCTGAGTGGGGCTAGTCAAATGTTTTTGTTAGCATTTTTGATGGAAAAAAGTCTTTTTGAACTAAATGAAAATATTCACAAAAGTAATTTAATTTCATTTGAAAAAAAAATTCCCTATGAGAAAATCTAAAATGAATCAGAACTTTTTTTGTTTTGGCTTTGAAAAAGTTCTGGTGCTTTTCTTTCTTCCTGGGATCCTCATACCTGATCGTGGACCATCTTTGTTTGTTCCTGTGAATACCCAGGATTTCAGAAGTTATGATGGCAACATTTTAGGTGAAAGAGGGCTCTCACCTGAAGCAATTTCTGGTATGGGCCTTTATCAAAGACCTAAAAGGAACTTACTTGATAACATTGGTAAATTGAGAAGAGTTCACTAATGATGTTGAAACATCTCATAAATTCAGGCATGGATTTCAACATGACTAAGTGAAATGGTTCCCAAGGGGGCTTTATTGCATGTTCAGAGAGAGGAATTAATTAGCCTACCTAGGCAGGATATGACAACTCCCAACCTTAAGACTGTAATTGCGGCTGCCATCTCTGTGTGCTTCCTGAAATCTTTGTGCTGCCCTTACGATCCATCTCTCTGTGCTTGTCGCATTCTGGTCGCATTCTTTCGCATTAGAGCTCTTTGTCCAGCAAATGCAGAGAAGTGTCACATGCTTGCTTCACAGCTGCCCATTTCCTGTGCCATGAAACTGTGTCGTTCTGATGCCTTGAAACTTTCTGCTTTGTCTAAGCAGCTAGGTATATTTCATCTATATATAATTTTCCTGTGTCTGAAGGCTGAGATGAAAAAATGGTAACTTACCCAAACATAAACTAAATAAAGTAATATGCAGTGTAGAGTGGATTGCCAGTTTTAGGTGTCATTAGGATCTATTGAATTTGATCAATGACACTAATGTTTTCCATGATTCATTTGCTCCCACTCGCTCCCCATAAAAAGGTTTTCAGGAATGCCTCAGAAAGGAAAAACTGGGGCTGGGAGGGAATCTGTGATCTTAAACTATCTGTGAACCCTTTTCCACTTCATAACTTTTTCCTTCCTTCACATGAAAGCAAAGAAACATAGCCAGAATAGAATACATGAGTGCATACACACTCGTGTAGTGGATGCTTCCTATAAAAAGAAGCCAATAGGAAAGGTGTAACATACTAGTTTAAAAAGTGAAAAGGGGACAAGTACAAGATAAGCACAAGTCAAAACATGGCTGGGGAAAAAGGCATATTTTTAATTGGGTCTTCTGTTTTTTTTTGTTTGAGCCAAAATGAGCATCTTAAAATACAGCTGTCCTGTGCTTTCTCAGCCCCTATTTTAAGTAAAATTAATAGGTAATTAGATCCGAATTGCTTATTGTATCTTTAGGAACACAGATATCTTTCAACAGTTATTTAGTTGTTCTTCGGTATTCTCTCTCTGTATAGATTTTATGCTCCTTCATTCTGTGTACTATGCAAATGAGTGTTCACTGTATTTTCTTTAGATTTCCTACTTTGTATGATACGATGTGCTATTTGCTGACTGTTTTGTTATCCAGTTTTCTTCAATTTGAAATGTAACTTTGATATTATTTTAATCTTGATTTCACTCATGTATTTTCCAGTGTACATAGCTTATTAAATGAGTGTATTCTGGAGCACTGAATCAAATAAGTTCATTTTTCAAACTTTAATGTAGTCTCTGTGGCAAACTAATTAGGGACTAATTAGGCAAACTATTGATGGCAGTACATTAATCTGATATAGTTAGGAAGTCCTATTCTGTCCTTTGAATAAAGTGTAAAGTATTTAATTAGTATTATAAAATCTACTGGAACTTTGAGCACAAACTCCTGCTTTCTCATAGGTTAGTATATTGGTCATGAACTGCTAGATGAAGACTGTTGCTGTTTTTTATAAAAAAACAAAAAATCAAAGCTACCTCACAACTACCAAATACATTTCAAGAAACAGAGTTGAGATGTAACAGACACAGGGAATAATAGGAAATGAATATATTATTATGAGTTGGGCATATCCTGGAAGCTGAAGTGGTTGATTGTTCGTTATCCTGAGTGTCGATTGTTACAGTGACACTAATGTGTCTAGCTGAAGGATCACTGTTCCCTTTATCCTTAATGACTTGGCCGCTGACAAGCTATGACATTGCTTACCATTCAAAACATGATGGCTTCATTCATATCATGTCCCTTCCACCTCTGTCTTTTGTCCATCTGTTGTATCTTTTCTGAAACAAGATTGCACAAGGGGGTTTCTTGCTATCACAATATAATTTTTTTTAAAATTTACAATCTCACCCACTTCTTTCCAAAACTTATCAAGATGTTTGTACACTGCTGTGTATATTTTAATATGCTGTATAATTGACATACCAAAGCAGTGCAGAGAGAGAGCTCTCAAAAACAGCAAGCTCAAATAAGTCCAGGATTTATGAAATGTGCCCTCTGTGTGGAAAACACAATATCTTTTGTCTGGGCATCTCAAAAATGAACGGAGTGCAGACCATATAGATTGTTTTTGTTTATGAAAACATGCTTGTATTCATGTGAACTAACTTGATATCTCTAACTTAATATTTTTTGTATTATAGTTTATGGCTGTGATAATGCTTTGATATTTTTCTTGAACTATGCAAATACTTGAAGTGCTAAATAAGGACTAATAAGTAAAACATACTTGTATGGCATCTATGACTGAAACTACATTGGAGGAGATAAAATGTTAGTATATATTCTTTACTATATTACAAAAGACATAAGATCATTTTTAGCAGGACTGTAGTCCTTCTAGTAATGTAGCTATGCTACTTTATTGCAGAACAGTTGGATGTACTTTTGACTGTATTCTCTTAATCCATAATACAATAAAGATGAAACCCTCTTATTGTCTGCGGTTTGTTCATTTGGTTTGTTCATTGAGGAGTGTGGGTTAGCAATGCATCTTGCATTGTGCAAAGTCATGTTTCAGTTGGCAGACATTTAGTCTGCCTTTGTGGTGATCATTCCTTTTTAGTATTCAGTGCATGGAAAAAATGTGATATAAGGGAATTGGTCTGCTGTCTTACAGACTGATTCAGCCATTTATTTCTGTTTTCATAAGGTATGAAACACTGCAATAAAAGTTTCCTTTACCAAAAATGATTTTGCATAGAAATGCATATTAATCATAATTATTGACTCTTGAAAAAACTGGCATGTGAAAATATAGTAAAGGAAAAAATAGAAATAATGTATCTTAATTGAGCTTCTATTTTATATTTTAAACTTATTCTTCAGAATACATTTTATTAGTATTTTAAGGCTTTAAAGTTATGCATTAGCATACTTGCAGAAATGCAAATACAAATTTTATAATTAGCAAGGAGAGATTCTTAATGTTGCAAAAATCTCAGTTAAGAATATTTAGCTTTTTTCACAAAACATCTATTTCCATCAATACTTGACATGATTAAAAATAATTAAGTAGGAATTAAATCATGCTGTTGAGAACAGAAATTCTTGTGAGATTGGCAAAATGTGGGGGGGGTTTGTTTTTTTTTAAAAAAGTATGAAGCATTGCTCTCTAGCTGGTGGTCCTGTTCAGTTACACAAGAGCTCTGTATAGGAAATGGGCTTCCAGTATGCAACTGTAAAATAATTTTAGATTTCAGGGAAACAGTATTTAAGAAGTTGAAAGAATATGGGGCTAAATCTTACTGAGTCCAGAGAATATGCATGGAAGAATGTTAAATGACCTAGAAAACAAACTTACTACATTGTTGATTTTATTTTTTTAAAGTAACGGATAACGGAGGTACTTGAATCAGGGGTTCTGGAATTGGGGGCAAGGGTCCATGCCCCCCCACTTTTAAAAGGTGGGAGGACTATGCCCTCCCACTTTTTAGCGTTCCATAAGGAGAAGCGATGGAAGGCAGCACAGGAAAGGGACCTTGGGGTGGAAGGGGGTGGGTGGATGGGTGGGTTTGGGTGCCGGTAGCTAAGAAGCTTTTGCCTCCCCTCACCTGAATACAGACGGAAAAGAAACTGTTGCACTCATTTTGGCCAGTACTATCCCATAATTGTCTAACTTCTTTTCTTTGTAAAATAATTCAATACTAATATGAATTGGGGAATGGGGGAGAAATCACACCACATTTAGAAGATAGTGGAACCATGATCATTAAGCAGTATGAGACAAATTCAGAGCCAAAAATATAGTCTCTGTGTTAGAGTTTACAATCTAAGTAGAAGACAAGAGGTGGACACAACAGGCAGGAGCACTAGGTAAAAATGAGACAAAACTTGTTACCTTGAAAAGTGGTCACAGGACACCAACCTCCTAATTGCTGTTGGATATTTTTTAAGCATTATGGTGGAGGAGAGTATTTTAAGGAAGGATTTGAAGGTGAACAAGGAGGTGCTTGCTTGTGTCTCATGGGGAATGCTTCCTAGGATTGTGAGTGTGTGTTAAGCTTGTCCCCATTGGAAAGTAGAGGCAGGTGTTATACCAATAAAAGTAAGCAGGATCTTATGAGGGGGATAAGGCAAAAGCCACATTTATTGTAAAGATAATAAACAACGTTGTCTGCTTTTCTTTATTCTTTAACTACTTATTCCTATCACTACTTAACCCTTATACACACGTGTATATATGTGTGTGTATGTATGTAAGTATGTATATGTGTAATATAATTGTGTGTGTGTGTGTGTGTGTGTGTGTGTGTATATAACATTCATTCAATCATTCATCCATTCATTCAGGTTCTGGGTAATTGTTATAGTTACCAGCCTGGAAGTTGCTTGTGACAGAATACTGGCCAGGTATTCTATACACAGGTCATGGTAGTGGGGAGCGAAGTCCTGATCAGATGCACATCTGAAGCTCCTGGTAGGTTGGCAGCAGAACCTTGGACTCTGACTCCATAGTCTTTTGGTCCAGTCTTTATAGGAATTTGTTCCTCTGCCAATCTATGGGAATTGCTGCGTCATGCTGATGTCTTCAGGGTGGCTGCCAGGTGCTTGTCAGTGATCTCATAGGGTGGACCTCCAGTCTCCAGTTTTTCTCCACTTGACATCTTTTGGTTGCACTGGCACCTGACACCTTCTTCAGCCCTTTGATGCTGCATTTTTAGGCTGGAACCTCTCAAACCATTCATTCATTGTCCAAGCACACTCTCTCTTACGTACATTCCCTAATTAATGTTTTACATACAGTATTTTGTATAATAATAATTTTACACATACGAGAGTTGTAGTTACAAAAAGTTATAAGTTTCTGGGTGGCATTTCTCAAAACATTCTCTCTCTGAGTGCTGAGTTAGGGTATGGTTACACTTACAAAATTATAGCGCTATTGCTTATAGCGCTCGCCTTATACAGCAATAATAATAGCGCTATTGTATGTCCACACTGAGCTGCTCCAGCGCTATAGCATGGCCACATTTGCGGCACTTAATACGGCATTAAGAGCAGCGTATTAGGGCAGGTATCCCACAGTACACCTCTTCCTGATCTGGCGCAATGGCTTGTGGTAGGGGGGGGCGTCACTTGCGGGGCATTCTATATCCTGTTTGAACTACCCATGATGCTTTTTGGCATATCCCAGCAATCCCTGTGTTTCCTTCCACCTCTGGCACCATCTTTCAAGGGTTTCAGCAAGGCACGCTCCGTCTTCCATTGTCGAGTGCTGCAATGAATCCAGAACTGCTGAGGGACATGCTGACGACTGTCGCCAGCACATCTCTGTGTGCAGTGGAGTTATTCCTTGACATGCAGGATGACAGTGATGATTCTGAAGACGAGATCGAAGCGGTGAATGCATTCGACACACAGCTTCTTGTCTCATTAACGGACATGCTCACGGCTGTTGAACGCCGCTTCTGGGCACGGGAAATGAGCACAGAGTGGTGGGATCGCATCGTCATGCAAGTCTGGGACGACGAGCAGTGGCTGCAAAACTTTCGAATGAGAAAAGCCACTTTCATGGGACTGTGTGCTGAACTCGCCCCTGCCCTGCGGCGCAAGGACACCAGACTGAGAGCTGCCCTCCCGGTGGAGAAGCGGGTGGCTATCGCGATCTGGAAGCTGGCTACCCCAGACAGCTACCGATCGGTGGCCAACCAGTTTGGGGTTGGAAAGTCGACCGTTGGAGTTGTGCTGATGCAAGTGTGCAGGGCCATTAATCGCATCCTGCTACAAAAAATCGTGACTCTGGATAACGTGCATGACATCGTGGCTGGCTTTGAAGAAATGGGTTTCCCTAACTGTGGTGGGGCGATAGATGGGACCCATATACCCATTCTCGCGCCCGCCCACCTAGCTGAGGAGTACGTTAACCGAAAGGGGTACTTCTCCATGGTTCTCCAGGAGCTTGTGGATCACCGTGGGCGTTTTACTGACATTAACGCAGGCTGGTCTGGAAAGGTGCATGACGCACGCATCTTCCGCAATACCGGCCTGTTCGTGAAGCTGCAAGCCGGGACTTTTTTCCCAGACCAGAGGATCCCCGTGAGGGAAGTGGAAATGCCCATAGTGATTCTTGGTGACCCTGCTTACCCTTTAATGCCCTGGCTCATGAAACCGTACACAGGGAGCCTGGACAGCAGTCAGGAAAGGTTCAACTACAGGCTTAGCCGTTGTCGAATGACTGTGGAGTGTGCTTTTGGGCGTCTCAAGGTGCGCTGGCGCTGTCTTTATGGGAGGCTAGATTTGGCCGAGGGTAGTATCTCCGCGGTTATTTCCGCATGCTGTGCCCTTCATAATCTTTGTGAGCGGAAGGGCGAAGGCTTCACTCAGGCATGGTCCTCTGAGGTTCAACGCCTGGAGGCCACATATGCCCAGCCAGAGAGCAGGGTTCATGGAGGGGACCAGCGCGAGGCTGTTAGGATCAGGGAAACCTTGAGGGAGCATTTTGAGGCTGAAAGCCAGTTCTAAAGTGAGGTGCAGATGGAGGGAGGGAGGGAGGGAGCATTCTTTTAACAGGAACAGGCATTTGCTTTTCTGTAGCCTGTAATAATGTATGTACACTTAATAAAAAAAACCCATTTATTAAGAAGACAATTCATTTATTGAACAGGTACTTCGGTTGCTGAAAGAAAATATTGTGATGCATGTGAGGGGGAAGCCAGGGGAGGTACAATGGGGGTGTCGTGGGGTCAGTCAGAGATCGGAGTATGTCCGGGTCTCTGAGTCTCCAGTGCCCTCACAGTGGCCATGTCCCCCGAACCCCATCTGCGGTGGCCAGTAAGGCATGTTATTAGGGGTAGACTGCAGTGAATAATGGTCTGGGGTCTGGGGGTTGTTCGGTGAAGACAGAGGGGTTGGAGGCAGCTGTGGATGGTGATAACCATTTGGCTGATGATAGTGGCCTGGAGGGTACAGAGGCAAAGAAGGGGAAGGGAGTTGGGGCAAACGATAATTGGGGTGGTGGGTGCGGAGCTTCTCCTCCTGATGGGTGACAAGCCGCTGCATAGTCTCCAATTGAAGTTGCAGTAATGAGAGCAGCTTGTCGGTGCTTTTCCGGCGGTGAATCGCGTTCTCCTTCCACGCCTTCTCCCTCAACTTGCTCTCATTCTCCCTCCACCTCTGTGCAACTCGATTCTCCGTTACAGCCTGTTGCATTACTTGCTGTACAAGATCCTCTTTGCTCCTTCGTGGCCGCTTCCTCAGTCGCCTGAGCCTCTCAGCTGTTGATAAGAGCGATGGCGAAGGGGTGAAGGACGACCCTTCTAAAATAAAAAGATACATTTCACAGTGGTTCCCTTGTAAAGAGCAGACATGCCTATCATTCCCCCGCATTCCCCGTTTGCCTGTCCCGCAGACAGCACAGATACAGCAACGGAGCCCCTGCCATGGTGAGTGGACTCCAGAGGCAAGGGAAATGATTTTTTCCCTGCCCTGAGAAGCTGTGGCAGGGGAGGGGGTGGGGAGTGCCGGTAAGTTGCAGGAGCCCCAGTGTGAGCAGCAGGCAGGGGGAAGGATTTCTTCCCTGCCCTGAAAAGCTGTGGCGGGGGTGGGGTGTGTGTGTGGAGTGCCGGGAAGTGGCAGAAGCCCTACTCTGAACGCTGTTCCAACATTCTCCGTAGGTGTTTGTCCTGGAAGATATCTCGTTGCTTCGAGTCACTGAGGAGCAAAGGGAAGGGATTTTATTAAGATGCGGCTTCCGCCCAGGGCCATATGCAGCGTGCCTATGTGCAGCAATGCTCCCCCCACCCATTGTAGCACAGTGGCAGGGACTAGTGACCGTGACCGGGACGGGGACCATGCTGGCTCTCCCGGGAAACCTGCACAGGCGCATTGCAAGTGCTCTTATTGAGACCTTTGAAGAGATTACTGATGATGACTACCGCGAGGTGATAGACTACATCAATGCACTATTCCACATGTAGGCAAGCATGCAAGCATCCCCTTCTACCCCAAGCTGCCTGCCTTCCCCATAGAAAAGCAGCTTTACCGCCACAATGCACTGCTGAGCTGGCCCCTGCAACTGCCGGACGCTGTGGCTGGCCGCCCTCCTCCTGGCTTTAGAGGAGAGCTCCTGGCTGCATGCCCCCCTGCCCTCCTCCTGGCTTGAACAGAGCACCAGGTGGAATGCCCCCCTCATCCCTTTCCACCCCAAGCTGCCAGCCTTCCCCATAGAAAAGCAGCTTTACCTCCGCAATCCGCTGCTGAGCTGGCCCCTGCAACCGCCGGACGCTGTGGCTGGCTGCCCTCCTGGGTTGAGAAGAGCTCCTGGCTGCATGCGTCCAGGGACTCCTCCGTGCCCTGGATCGCGGCTGCCTCGTCCTCCTCCTCCTCCTCTTCTTCATCCTCCTGCTCTTCGTCCTCCTCCTCACCCCCCCCTTCACTGGTGGGCTGGGAAGTGTCCGTGGTGGTCGATGGAGTGACCGTGGGATCACCACCAAGTATCGCGTGCAGCTCCTTATAAAATCTGCAAGTCACCGGGGCTGCCCCAGAGCGGCCGTTTGCCTCGCGGGCTTTGCGATACGCATTCCTAAGCTCCTTTACCTTAACACGGCACTGCAGAGTGTCCCGCTCATGGCCTCTTTCTGCCAAGGCCCGTGATATCTGCCCATAGGTGTCAAAATTCCTGTGGCTAGACAGCAGCTGAGACTGAACAGCCTCTTCCCCCCAGCAGCTGATGAGGTCCAGCACCTCACTATTGCTCAATGCTGGGGATCGCCTATTGCGAGGAGGCATGGCACGTGGAGTCATGATGATCAATCAGAATGATCACCTGCAACGATTCCCTGAGACCACGCCATGCAATCAATCAGATCAATGAGAATGATCACTTGCAAGGATTCCCTGAGAGCACGCCACGCTTGGCTGGAGCAAACAGGAAGGGGTTTTTCAAATTTCCCTGGAACTTTAAAGGGCGGGTGTGATGTGTGGTCACCTGAGGACAGGACAAAAGAGTTTGCAAGTGATGACCAGAGTGGCTCGAACGGGAATTATGGGACAGTCTGGAGGCCAATTAATACGCAGTGGGTGTCCACATTCTTCCTGTAGCGCTACAGCAGGTGCGCTACAGCCCTTATTCCCCATGAGGAGGTGGATTTATAATAGCGCTATAACTCCGCGGTTATAGCGCTATTAGTGCCTTGCCAGTGTGGACGGAGAGTAGGTTATAGCGCTCGTAGGGGCTTTATAGCGCTATAAAGTGCCAGTGTAACCATGGCCTTAGTTACTGTTATAGTTACAATGTTTCACTTTGCAATTAGAGTTAATTGGTTCACAATGCTTTGAAGAGAACTGGCGTCAATTGTGTAACAATGCCCTTAATCAATTACAGGGCTTGGCTCCCAGAGCCGAGTTAGTGGCTTGACAATGCATGGTTACAATGTATTGCTGCAATGTCAATTTCAAGTAGCTTCTTGCAAAAGTTTGAGCGTGCCCTGGGACAGAGAGAGGGGAGCTGTTTCTGGCTACATAGTACAATTTCAAGTTACATGACCTAATATTAACAAATTATATTTTAAAGGGGCAATAATAATAAATCTAAACATTTAACAATCTTAACAAATAATAATAATCTAAACACTTATCAAGCTACTTCTACTTAACAAACTTATACTATGTAGACCTTCAGTTGTGGGGAACAAATTATGGGGAGTCACTTCCACTTGGGGAATGATTTTTAATACTTCCATATGTCATTCCTACACAGGGATCAATTTCTTAATAGTATGAAAAAGATGATAAATGGAGCAGAAGTAAGCCGTGAATAGGAGTTTGTGTTTTAGACTAGAGCCAGTGGGAGCCAGTGTAGGGCTGCAAAGAGGTGAAATGGCTGAAGCAACGGTTTGGGAACATGATTACACAGCAGTGTATTTAATAGATGGTGGTTGCAGTAGTTGATGTGAGATGAGGGCCTGGATGACAGATTTGGCTGTGTGGCCTGAAAGGAAATTCTGTATCGTAGAATACAGAATTGCATTCTGCAGGAAGAAGCAGCAAGATTTAGACATTACTAGATATGAAGATTTAGAGAGAAGTTTGAGTTGAAGATAAATCCTAGATTGGGGACAGGAAGTGACAGGGAGAAGGAATGGTGTCCATGATAAATGAGGAAAGAGGTAGAGGAGAGGTTAAGAGCTCTGTTTTGGCCATGTTGAGTTTAAATTGAAGGCTGGACATCCAGAAGGAATTGCCCAAATAAAAGGCTGAGATTTTAGCTTGGACCTGTCTTTTTCTGTGGAAGGTAAAACTGAGAGTCATCTGCATAGAGATGTTAGCTGAAATAGTGTTTGTGAATGAAATCTCTTCCTCTGTCTTATCCCTGGGGAAAGAGGCGAGGGGGCCAAAGATAGAGCCTATGGACCCTCCTCCTCTGAATTGGAGGGAGGATGATGGAGAACTTCCAAACAAAATGCTGGTAGTGATTAGAGGCGTAGGAGGAGAATTGGGAGAGGACTGAAACATCAAAGTTGGGGGAAAATGAGATTTCAGGAAGAATAGTATGGTTGATTGTGCCAGAGGCTGATGGTCTGAAGAAAATGAGGATGGAATTAGTGGTTTGGCT
This sequence comes from Dermatemys mawii, assembly GCA_007922305.1. Taxonomy (NCBI): domain Eukaryota; kingdom Metazoa; phylum Chordata; order Testudines; family Dermatemydidae; genus Dermatemys; species Dermatemys mawii. The sequence goes on from ML677341.1 coordinate 32,898,538, forward strand.
TTGTCTGGAAGAAGTAATTAGAGATCTTAATGAGAGCTCTTTAAATGGAGTGAAAGGCATGGAAATTGCAAGGTTGATTGGAGAGGGTCTAGGGTGGAATTGGAGGAGAGGAAATCCAGAGATAGTAGGTGGCATGCTCAGTGACCTTAGAGAGAGTGCATCAGTAGTAGAGGAAAGTAAGGTCAAGGGTGGGATTTTTATGGTGGGAAAGACTAAGGTATGCTTGTATTGTGAGACGAAGGAGCCTCAGGAGAGTACAAGGCTGAGGAGAAAGGTAAGGAAAGGAATGAGTGTACGCGTCAGGGAAGATCAAGAGATGCATGGAGTTACTGAGGCATGGGGGTGGGTTAGAGAGAAGAACACACGTGAAGTTATTCTTTCCTGGCACTGATAGAAGAGGGACTGACAGGCATGAACAACGGGAAGGATAAGCTGTGGCCTTAGCCCCTCACAGAACTCCTCTGCCCTGGCCCCAGGATAGGGAGAGGTGAGATGTGAGCTGGAGAAAGGGAACTCCTCCAGTCTCTCCAAAAGCAATGAAATTTAAATTCCTGTTCACACAGCCCTAGGGACTGGTGTCGTAATGGGAGGGAGGGGGAGAAAAGAAAAGGGGAATGATACACCAGACTTTTTTTGTCAACTTTTTATAATAAAATTCCAAAAAGAAGGGAAGGCAGTAGATTCAGTGTTTGCGTTTTAGTAAAGTATTGATTGCATCATGAAATCTGACATTCAAAATTAATTCCAATCAGCTGTCAGATGAACACTTGTGCAATAAAGACAGGTTGAAGATCCATAACCAAAGGGTTATGAAAAAATGAATGGCTAAGAATCAGTTTGCATTTAGGTAGGTGTCTAGCAGGACCCAGAAAAATCTCTGTTGGATTAATTCTTTAATGAGCTAGAAAAGAGTAAATAATATATAATGAAATTCACAGTTGATAATTGAAGAGAGCTGTGAATATGAATAACAAAAATGGACATCAAAAGGTCAGACAAGGGGAAAAAAGTAGTTTTTAACTTAGTTTAATGTAAACGAATTATATGAGAAAAATATCCAAAATGCAAATTTCTGGACTTTAAGTTTCTTTCTCCCACTGGTTATTTACAATGTGAAGAGTTATCAGAATGAGCAAACAAAAAAACAGCCAAACCCCACAACACACACAGCAGCAACTTTATAGAATGATTTAGGAGGTTGATGGTTTGGCAAAGAAATGACCAAGTGGGGACATGAGTTCACAAAGATTTGAAGGATGGGAACATCAAGGAGGGAGAGAAATTAATTAGCATACTAAAAGGAAACAAACAGAAGAAATAAGATAAAATTGCAGTAAGAAAGTGACAGGTTTAAGATTAGCAGTCGTGTTAGTCTGTATCCGTAAATAAGATGAGGAATGCTTGTGGCAACTTAGAGACTAACCAGTTTATTTCAGCATAAGCTTTCGTAGGCTATAGAAAAGTTAAGAAAGTGAAAAATCCAGCTGTTAGTGGCAAAATAATCGGCCAAATTTGGTGGTGGTGTAAATCCCATTGCGTGGTACGTTTAAAATTGGCCTGGCCAACATTTATATTTGACACGTTTTCAGACTGTTTAATTTTTGTAGGTTTTTTTTGATGGAGTTTATTCTCTTGGCTCTAAAAGTTATTTGACATAGGGAAATAATAAATTAAATAGAATTATCATAACATTTCTTCTATCATCTCTTAAAATCCTTAAAGTTCTAAGGTTTAGAACTTTATCTGGAATGTGAAAATTGTATATTTTGAGCTATAAAGACACCATTTCTTTCCATGTTTATAATGTCTTGTAACCTACAATTCTCCAGTGATAAATTCACTTTCCTGGAAAGATGGTCCAATTTACAGTAGTTACTAAATATACTTTATCTGTTGCTATTCATAAGATTATTGTAGGTCAGCAAGAATTGTATGGTATGTGTGCTGTCTGAAAAGTTTGCATAATAAAGTCGCACTTCTACAGAAGAGGAAATAGTAATAATATAATTAATATGACCTAGATGATCTCATGCTAAATCCTTGATCATGTTCTCAGTGTTATGGATGAGCAAGGCCACATATCTTGCAAAATTTTGCTATTGTGTCAGTATTCAGTAGCCACACTGGTGTGCATCACTGCATGTCTTTGAATCTGAGGATAGGATTGAGTCCTATAAATTTAGACAAGTGACAAAACACACATGTGTGATTGTAACATGCTTTCACATCATAGACATTCCAAAAGAAAAGCACAGATAATTTTTATCTAGTCTTTTGTTACGATCAAGGAAAGGAAATTTGGAGCATTAATTAAGATTGCAACCAAGTTCCATTGTAAAGCCTATTTTTAGGCTCCATCTTCCCCTGTAATTTTGGGTATGAAAATTATTTAGGCTGGATGAATTCCAGATTTATTCTGCTGCAAAGGAATAATTATTTGCAAAGGCTGAAGAATACTGATTCTTATATTATAAGGCCAGAGGGACTGTTATGGTCTAGTCTAGTCTTCTGAATAATACAGGCCATAAAAATTGACCCAGTAAATTACTACATCAGGCCCATATTGTCTGAGCTAGAGCATATCCTTTATCAAGAGTCTAGTTTTGATTTAAAGATGTCAAGTGGTGGGCTTTGACACAGGCACAGGTTCATACCAGGAGATAGCATTGCAGGTTTGGTGCCTAATTGTACATACTACATTTGTGTTAGATTGTGTTAAATGATCAGTCTTTTGGAATCTGGGGTCTTATGGCAACTATTGGGAAGGTGAACAGGGAATGTATATTGGCATTTTAGTCCATATAAGGAAGGTAGCTGGAGTAGACAGGCTTTTCTGTCTCATAATAGAATTGTGGATAAGGTTAGGGTGGTGGTTCAGGTTAGATATGGCAAAGAAGAAGAGCCAGACATGTATGATCTCTTGACCAAAGTGAAAAATTGATCTAAAGAGGGTCCAGTCTGTGGTCTGTATATGGAGGATAGGGACAAAATCACATGTTTTGGGGAAAAAATGACCTACATCTTTCTATTCCAGGAGTAAGTTGACTAGTTCACTCCTCCCACTCTTCCCTGATCTTGAAAAAGGCCATATACCCCTTCATGTCCTCTTGCCTTCCTCATGCAAATGCACAACCACACTATTGGCCCCATTCCCACACTCATTGTTATCAAGTGTGGGACAGAGAGATCTGGTGCCCATCTCACACCCCAAGCCTTGGGGTGGGGAAGTACCACTAGGAAGCTTACCAACCCACTCACCAGATATGGGGGCTGTTTAGTTGCATCTGAGGAGGGTGGCAGGACAAGTGTTCTGATCTGGGCTCTGCTTACTTTTTTTTTTTTTCGTATTTTGAGGTTGACTTAATGTGAGTAGAGTATTGATCAGAGCTCCTGCTCTGTATCACCAGACTGCCTCCTTGCCTTCAGCTAAATGCATAGTTCCTTCCCTTTTGTCGTATTCTCCACCCTGACTTCCCCTAGGGTCGCCAACTCTCCCAGTTTCATCGGGAGTCTCCTGGAATAGCACCCTAGCTTCTGGAGGCAACAGAAGCCAAACCGAGAGATGTTAGACGCTGAAAGTCCAGGGGTGTAGTGGGTCTTAGGCAAGCTCCCTGCTACCCTGGCTCCGCACCATTCCTAAAACCAGCTGACATGTCCCTGCAGTCCCTGGGGAGGGCCAGGTGGCTCTGTATGCTGTCCCCACCCCCAGCACTGACTCCGCAGCTCCCATTGGCCGAGAACTGTGGGTGTTCGGGTTTGTGTGATTAGACAGCTGGTAACCGTAACTACCCTGCACTGGATTCTTTCTGCTCCCTCAGATCCTCTCTCCTTGCTCAGCAGTCTGCTGTTCACCAAGGTTGAATTTTCGTTTCTCTTGGGCAAATAAACGAGTGGGAGTTGTTTCAACCCTGGTCAAGATACTGATGTATGAATGATAATGTGATATTGACCTGGAAGATGGTGTGTTAGCCACATGGTAGATTATGGCTCTTGAAGACTTATCACCCATACTGGAAACATCCAGGGAGAGAGATGTGTAAGAGTGTGTTTGATCATATCATGTGCTCCAGTCTCTCCTCATAAGTCATGTGCTCCAGCCCCCTAATCATTTTTGTTGAGGGTAACAAAAATGATTAGGGGGCTGGAGCACATGACTTATGAGGAGAGGTTGAGGGAACTGGGATTGTTTAGTTTTCAGAAGAGAAGAAGGAGGGAGATTTAATAGCTGTTTTCAACTACCTGAGAAAGGGGGTTCCAAAGAGGATGGATCTAGACTGTTCTCAGTAGTAGCAGATGACAGAACAAGGAGTAATGGTCTCAAGTTGCAGTGGGGGAGATTTAGTTTGGATATTAGGAAAAACTTTTTCACTAGGAGTAGTGGTGAAGCACTGGAATGGGTTACCTAGGGAGGTGGTGGAATCTCCTTTAGAGGTTTTTAAGGTCAGGTGTGACAAAGCACTGGCTGGGATGATTTAGTTGGCGTTGGTCCTGCTTTGAGCAGGGGACTGGACTAGATGACCTCCTGAGGTCCCTCTCAACCCTGATATTCTGTGATCTATAGGTTGAGATTGGATGGGGTTATGGGGAGCAGTGGTCTTTTAATTTTTTTTGAAAGTGCAATAAGCTCTTAGAGCCTCACAGTTCATACAAACACATCTACTTCAACTTTGGGTTGCTTTTTGTGTGTGTAGCATCTCTTAGTCCTTAGGATATCTTTTGCCCAAATCTTTGGGGAAAAAAGTGAGAATTTTGCCCCCACCAGAATCATCTTTTTCTGAATTCTCGATCACTGCTGATCTCTCACATACTTCTGAGACATACTTTTACAGGAGTTCTTCCCTGCATGTTGATCTGGTAGCAGACAGTTTAGATTTTCTAAAAAATATGGCCATGACTTAAACTAGAAGTCACCACATTTATATAATAGTTTCATTTTTGCTGTACTACACCAATAGTGGTGGTGTGGGTATTAGCCCACGAAAGCTTATGCTCTAATACTTCAGTTAGTCTTTAAGGTGCTACAGGACTCTGTCACTTCTGCAATTCCAGACTAACACGGCTACCCCTCTGATTCTTCACACCAATAGTGACACGCAGTTGTATAGCTTGTGTGATGTATGTTTAGTATGAGTTCTGTGTTTCCCCACTATTCTTTGTGCTGGCAAACAACTTTTTTTGGTAGAGAATATTTCTGTGCTAATGTCAATGTATTTTCATAAATCCCAGGTGAAACAATTCTTTATGAAAAATAGTCTAAAGGTCAGTGCATGGAAACTAACCTCATAAAAGATTAGGTTACTAGAACTAAGGAATGCTGGGGATCATATTTACAAGTGCCCAGGAGAACTTCTGATTTTCATTTTCTGATCTTGCTCTGCAGCAACCAAATGATTTGTGTGTGGGAACCCCTCTTTTGCTCACTTCCACAGACCGAAAAATCAACTCCTCCATGCTGCCATGAGTCTTTGTAGCATTGGCGCTGTAACAGCAACAGCATATAAAGAATATTTAAAAGGATAACTTTGATATAGCAATGGTACATGATATAGTGATATTCCCAAAAGCATCTCTGTTCTTATTGTAGAAACAAACAAATGCAAGCTAAGACACAGCTGTCTCCAAACACCAGGTTCCAGCTTTTGGTAACTATTTTTTAGCCAAAACCCCTAGCCCTTAGAAAGATAGAAATTTAGCCCTTTCCCACAATTATTTTCTCCCCTGTGATTTCGTTATGCTCACATTCTCACACACTAGTCCTGGAATGGTCAAAAAGAATCCAGGCAATTCTTCTTTCAGGAATCTCAGCCCAATACTGATGCCTGATTCCCAGATAGCAACTCTGCCTTGAAAATGTCTTCAGTTAGAGATGAAGGCAGAGAGCAAACTCTCCTGCCTCTTGCCATAGCGTGTCTTTCTGAAAACCATTGTCTCTACACGTAACCTTGCCTAATTAAAAAACTCAACACATAGTATTTCTTCTCAAGACTGAAGATTGACTCACAACCTAAGAAAAACTGAAGATTGTCATACTATACCTATACATTTCCTTAAGTTTTAGCTTTCTTATTCATGAGATGGCACATGCACACAAAAGCTAGTTTCAAGACGCTTCCACGACATCACACTATGAAATCAGCATTTCATTTATGTAGGAGTTTTGCAGGGAGACAAGGAAGAGATTCTTTTAAAAATATAAATAGCCTATCAAAATACCAGAAAGACCCTTCATACCATGTTCCTCTGAATTCCTTATTTTCTGGTTCTACTCTTGTTTAGCAGTTGACAGGGCCTGCTTCTCAGAATGCCGTTTCTCCCTTTTAAAAATATTAGTTTCTATCCTCTTCATAACATCCTCCGCGGCCCCCAATGAATATGAATTATCTGGTGTTTTATGAGACTGTCTTCATTGCTTTATAAATTGGCTGATAGAGGGCACTGAAGAAGCTGTTGCCTTCAGGTCTTTCTCTGCAAGTTCAACTGTTATTACGCTTACCACTTGTGGCGTCTGCTAATGGTGTAATCTGAAGGTCTGTTTACAAATAAACAAACCCGTGTCTCTACCAGGAGCATTTATGAGTGTTGCTGTTAAGAATCTTGGGTATATCTCTTAAGATTCTGAAAGTATGGAGGGTTTGACAAAATGTCTTCCATGCTGTAGAGCGGTGCCCTGGATGTGGGGTCGAATCACTAAGTATTTGACTCCAGAACAGGTTGGCTGATGAGTAGGTGATAGGTAGCACTTTGATGTTGAATTGTCTGTAGAACAATACTAATATAAACCATTTAGATATGCACATTAAACATCAGATCAAGTTACTAAAATCTAATATTTCTTGAAAACGTTGCATCCTTCATGACAAAACAGATATGTGATGATGCAGTTAGAGTGGAGGTCTTTAAAGTTATTCCAAAACCAATGTTCTTCCATTTTTTTTTAAAAAAAAACAGAGTTAAGAGGCAAGTGACAGCAATATATTTACCTGTCAAATCATTTAGAAAACCCAAGCACTTAAAGCAAGGAAAAGAGAGAAATCTTATGCTACTATACAGGGTGGATTTGATTTAAATCAAATTGGTTTAAATCAGGATTTAAATCTCTAGTCAGGAAGACTCGATTTAATCATGGATTTCTACATAAAAGTGTGTTCTTGTTGGTTTTTATAATCTTAATACATATTTTTCACAGATAGAGGAGCTTCATTAAAATATTCCCAAACTGGGTCTCTTTTATGGCCTCCTGCCATTATAGGTTTTCCCATCTAGTGAGAGAATGGTATGGTAGATCTCAAATCAATGAAGTCTACACTCAGAAAGACCTCAAGACTTCTGGAATATGCTGCTCAAACAGTTTTGCTTTTGTCTCTATTGCCTGTCCCTCCCTTCTCAAATTTATCTCCAGACTTCTTCTCCTTGTCTATTCCGTCCCCAACAATCGCTATTCATTGAACTTTTTGAAACTTTGCACTTTGAGAGAGGTAAAGGATTGACTCTGTCCCTCTGCAAATTTGCGTACACAGTAGGTTTGAGGTCGGTTATTTCTCACTTCTATATATTATTTATTTTAAAACATTTTTGCTTTTAACAATCAAGTTATCTCTGGAGACACAAATCCACAGTTGGAGAACTGCAAAACTAAGCATCTCTGTTGGTATCTCACAGACCGGGGGTGGGCAAACTATGGCCCCTGGGTTTGTCCTGCCTGGCCCTCCTGAGCTCCCAGCCAGGGAGGCTCCACACAGCTATGCCCAGCCTTTCTCCATCCTACAGAGCTTCAACGTGCCGCGTACAGGGGTGACTCTGGACAGCACTGAAGTGGCGTGGCTCTGGTGTGGCCTGAGCTCCCACTGCTCAGAGTGGTAAGGGGGCGGGGCTTCGAGCTCTAGGGGCCTGAGCTGCAGGAGCTCAGGCCCCACCAGAGCCATACCACTGCAGCGCTGTCCAAGGCCACTCCTGGATACGGTGCACTGAGGCTTTGGGAGAGGTGGGAGTAAGCGGCATAGTGAGAGAGCCAGGAAGGAGGGCTGGGAGGGGGGACAATTGAGACAGGGAAGGAGGGGGTTGGATGCAGCAGAGGTTCCGGGGGAGGGGTCAGGGGATGGAAAATGTGGGGGTTGGGTGGGAGGTGGGGTTCCAGAGTGGTTGGGGGGGTTGGATTGGGTGTTGGAGTTCTGGGAGTCTGTCAGGAAGCAGGGGGTGAAAAGGGGACAGAGAGCAGGGCGGGTTGGGTGGGGTGTAGGGTCCCAGTGTGGTGGTTGGGAGGGGGGTTTTGGGAGGAGGTGGTCAGGAGACAAGGAGCAGGATGGGTCGGGGATTCTGAGGAGGGCAGTTGGGGGGCAGGAATTGGTGTGGGTCAGATATGGGATGGCACCAGGCTATTGAGGAGGCACTGCCTTTCCTACCTGGCTCTTCATACAGTTTTGGAACCCTGATGTGGCTCTCAGACCAAAAAGTTTGTCCACCCCTTTTCTAGATTGAGTACTGAGTCCCATTGGGTAAATAGAAAGATTAACATGAATAATCTATACAGAAACCGCTGGAACCTCATAAGGTTGGGTCCCTAATCCATTAACTATTGGAACTAATTTATAAAACTTTACTTGAACATTACATGAATATATTGTCTCATACTGTAGAATTAGGATTTATAATCCCTGTTCCATGATGATACGTTACAGATCAAAGATGTATCTTAACTAAAACTATCTTTAGATAGGTTTTTTTTTTCTCAAACATCATTTTGTCAAAGAAATTCAATTAAATTGAAATCCTTTTATTTATTTTTAAAAATCATTTTTATTCATCTTGCTATTATACCTATATAATAAATCCATTATTTTTAAAAGTATAAAGTATTGCATATTTCAACTCACTAACAACTCTTACGCAAGAAGGGTTTTTTAAAATTTTTGTTACCTTTATTAGAGTATCTACACTATCTGTTTAAGGACTTTTTTGCCCTTAAGAAAATATCCATTTCATTTTTTTCCAATTGAAGGATTATTTTTAGTTAAGTTCTTACATAATTGTTGTTTCTTGAGAATAATATTGAATATCCAGTGCAGCTGCAAAGAATTTTTTGATTGAAGTCACAGGAAGAACCCAGGAATAGATATTGGGTGAAAAAAATGTGAGAAATACTGCTTTAACACCTCTATAGATTTATTAGGCACAGTTTTACTCCCCTTGAAGTCGATGGCAAACTCCTTTAGATTTGGGATTAGGCCTCTAAGGGTATGGTTACACTTACAAGATTATAGCGCTATTGGTTATAGCGGTCCCCTTATACAGTAATGTATAGCGCTATTGTATGCCCACACTCAGACGCGCCAGCGGTATAGCATGGCCACATTTGGGGCACTTAATGCGGCATTAAGAGCAGCGCATTATGGCAGGTATCCCAGCATTCAGCTGGGTGCAACGTGCTTTTTAAACGAGCAGGGTGAGCGGGACGCGTTGTGTGTATGCGGAGGGAGAGAGCCAGTGATTTTTCCATTCTTCTGAAAGCCTGTCAGCGAGCCTCCATTCATAGAAGGCTTTATTTTCACACAGGCTCCCTCCTTAAACATTTGCATTGCTTATCTGCCGAGTTAAGAGAGAAACTCTAAAGAGGTACTTCCGCATTCCTCCAGCCGAGTTCAAAACAAAGGGAAGAGACGTCAATTGCCTTAAATGGCTCTAGGCATCTCCAGAGATCACTTGTAGCGCAGTGGGTGTCCACATTCTTGCTGTAGCGCTACAGCAGCTGCGCTACAGCCCTTATTCCCCATGCGGAGGTGGATTACCAGGAGCGCTATAACTCCGTGGTTATAGCGCTCTACATGCTTCACCAGTGTGGACGGGGAGGAGGTTATAGCGCTCGTGGGGGCTTTATAGCGCTATAAAGTGCCAGTGTAACCAAGCCCTAACATTCAGTCATACTGAATAAACTTTGCCTTACAAAAGGAGATGATGGGTGTTGACCTGGGGGTTGTGGGAGAAGGATTGAGTGGCTTATCTTTGGGACTTTGCTGGCTGGGATATTCTGCTCTTGGATAAGTGCCACTTCTCAACTCTGTGGATGGGGGATAGAAAGTTAGGAGCATTAATAGGGTTGTCCTATCTTGGAGGGATCGCAAGCTGCTCCTTTCTTTTTTGTTTTGGGAGTCACCCCCACCAATTGAAAGTCATGAGTCTAGACTCTAGAAGGTAAGACATGGTGGTTCTACCTCAGATTAAAGCTTTGTTCCTAGCTATGCCATAATGTACTTTTATATAAATGTTGGCAAATTTATTTAAATTTTTGTTGCTTGGTTCTGATCCTTCTGATTCTCTGTTCTGTCACTTCACGACAAAACCATCTGTCATTTTAGGGCTGCAGTCTCCCCAAAGTCCCAGTTCCGTTTGATGGCTCATTCACAAGAAAACCAAAAGCATACCTGACACCACTCTGAATGCTGGCACCTGCTGTTCCTTCCTTTCTCCAGACTTCAGATTTTTGTATGTTTCAATATCTTAACCTGTTCATCACTGTAGAACAGGCAGGTAGGATATGTTGTCAAAGGATGATGACATGTCTTGGCAGCTGAAGAGCTTGGTTGGGGAAGCTTGTCTTCATGAATAAAAGATTTTGGTAGCTGTTCAGGGGGGGATGTGTTGTCCTGGTGATGAATATGATTTTGCATTTGAGAGGGTGCTTTTGGAATGTGTTTGCTGGGGCCTGTATGGGTTGTGGCTGTCTTCATTTATTACTGGTATAATGGTTTTAGGAACCAACCTCTTCTGAGCTTCAGTATGACACTTTTCTATTTGATAGTATGTAGACAGTCTTGCACTGGACTATAGTGTTGCAGATCTTGATCAAGTATGATACATGGTTGGGAGCATCCCAGACTCTATTTCAGGGGTAGGCAAACTACGGCCCGTGGGTTCCTCCCAACCGGCCCCCAAGGTCTGGCTGGGAGGCTGCTCAGGCCCCTCCCCAGCTCTCTCCCTCCCCCGCTCTCTCCCTCCCTCCCCCGCGGCCTCTGTGGGTCGCACGCAGCAGCTCTGGGGGGCACAGCTGCGCAACCACATGGCCACCTGGGGAGGCTGCTCTGGCCTCTCCCCCCTGTCTCCCTCCCCCACGGCCGCGGGAGCAGCAGCTCTCAGGGGCAGGGGCTGCAAGACCGCGTGTTTGGCTCTGGGCCAGACAATGCGGTGAGCCCCCGTGGATCAGCGGCGTGTCTGGCTGCGGGCCAGACACGCTATTCTTAGCGGTGGTGGAGTAGGGCTGTGGTGGGGCTCGGCCTGGGGTGGGGAGTTGAATAAGGGGGCAGAGGGTCTTGGGGGGCAGTGAATGGGGGTTTGGATTGCGCATGGGAGTCCTGGGGGGCCTGTCAGGGGGCAGGGGTGTGGCTAGTGGTCAGGGGCTGTGGGGTTGGATGTGGGGTAGAGTCCTGAGGCATGATTAGGGGGCAGGGGGTCTCTGGAGGGGGGTGGTCAGGGGAAGGGAGCAGGGGATTTGGGGGGTGATTAGGGATAGGGGGTCTATGAAGCGGGTACTCAGGGGACAAGGATCAGGGGGGCTTAGATGGGGCTGGGATTCTGAGGCAGGCAGTTACAGTGGGGGGGGGGGTTCCCCAGGGGGGGGCTCAGGGGCAAGGGAATGGGGGGTTGGAAGGGTTGGTGGTTCTAAGGGGGGCAGTCGGGGGTGAGAAGTGGGAGGGGCTGGATGGGGGGCGGGGCCTTCCCTACCTAGCCCTCCATATAATTTTGTAAATTCAGTGTGGTCCTCGGGCCAAAAAGTTTGCCCACCCCTGCTCTATTTCAAATATGAGTATTCACGTTTCAGTTGAGATTGAGATGTTTTGTAGGAATACAGAATAAAATCATGTGGATTCCAATGTCGTCCTATGTTGGTAGGGGCAATATTAAATTGGTGACCAGAGGGCACTCAGGTAGGCAGCCAGTTTTATATTAAGACTGGGATAAAATCTTGGTTTCCACATAACTGAAAGGTGCATACTTGCAAAATTAGAGCACACCTCTTGAATTTGCTTGAGGAGGGCATTTTAGGATTGCAGGGCCTAGAGCAGATGATTTGTCAGATCTGTGGTTGGCCTGCTGCTGGTCAAACTGGGATGACCTCAGTATTTATAAATGTAAATACTGTGTGACAGAATACAGTATGTAAATCCATTGACTTCAATTTCAGTTGCAGATGAGACCATGGAGAGTTGTGCTCCCTGGTGTCAAGGGAGTAATGCCAGGGATGAATTTGGCCCGTTTTTCCTCTTTTTGAAAGGGAAGTTGGCAGGATAGAAGGTGGGAACTCCATGATGGAATGAGTGGGGTAATTCAGGCAATTGTCTGGGGGAGAGTAGTTTTCTGTCTCATTCTCTGAGCAGTAGGTGAAAGAGAGCTAAAGAAACCAGGCAGCAAGAATGGTATTGCCACTAGGAGCCAGTTGTGAAGTCTTCACTACTTGAACTTGACGTGATGCCTCCTGTAATCAATTGACTAGTTTCCCGGTGTATCTGTATCCTTCCATTAGCACTCTCTGATGATATTTCAAGGAAATAGATTTTAACAAATTCCGTCCATTACTTTTTACGTTATTTTTTAAAGGTCAGAACATGATTAGTATCAGAGTCTGATCCCTTACGTGATCACTGCTGAAGTGTGGCACAGTGCGCCCTATATTGATTTGGTTCAGGAGACGGAATATTAGATTCCAGACACAGGATTCCCCCTTACAATGGTTGTTACTGGGGCATTATCCTGTTCCACCCTTCAAAATCAGCAGCAGGGTCCCTCTATTCCCTTTGATTTTAAATTGGAAACAATTAACTTTTTACAAAATAAAGCCAAGTTAGAGAAAATAGTTTGTGATCATGTAACCAAAGACGGCAGAGAAGGAGGTTAAGTTAAGAGTGCACAAGCAACCTTAATTCTGGCATTTTTTAACTTTTTGAACACTTGACTGCAACTTTTATGTTCTTGTAATGCAGATGTTGTGCAATTTCCTATGTTTTTCAGGGACCATATTTGTTCTGGGTTTGTACAGCACCTGACATAACGGGGTCCTGGTTTGTGACCAATCCTGGGAGCTATTGTAATACAAATAACTGGAAAAAAAATCCATCTTGTTGCAATGTATTGATGCTGACATGGGTCCTCCCGAGTTGGACCCTTTAGATGCCTGACACAAACTTCTGCCACAGTCTTAATGTCCGGCTGTTAACAGTCCCTCTGCACAATCACACCATGTGCTGCTCCTCATTCAATCTGTGTCTCTCCCCCTGCCCCCAGTCTACCCTCCAGTAGCCACTTTGCTAATATTCCTCATCCCCATTGGCTTCCAGTAATCTTCCTCCCTGGACGCTTTCTCCAGTCTCAGTACCGCCACCCCTCCTGACTCCTTGTCCTAGTCTCTTTTCCCAGCCATTGCTAGTTCTCTCCTACTGTCGCCAGCTTCTCATCAGATGGGTCTCCTGTTCCTCTTCGCCTCCGAACCCTGCCCCCATGGAATCTCAGTTCTAGTCTCATTGCCCAGTTTGTCCCAGATCCCAATCTACTTGCTCAGTCAGTCTCACCCCTCTGACCTCAACCTTTTCCTTCCTTCCCACCAGCTTCTTGTCCCAATCTACTCTGCCACACCCCTCCACAGGTCCAACACTTGTCCTCTCTGCATTCACATCAGGCAAGTTCCTCCTTCACCCTGTCTTGGTTCCCTGTGTACGTGTGTGTGTCTGGGGGTCATTGAAAGTACAGGAGAGACAGTCTCCCTTCTCTCATTACAGGTGCCTGGACCTGACATGGCCCACAGCATTCTAGAACTGCCATTGCAAGGAAAATCCTGCTCAGCCCCAAGTTTGGAGCATCCATAGTGTGGAGGGAATCTTTGGGGAAATTTAGCTGCTAAAATCAAAGTCTGTAGGCATCTGTAAAGTGTGTCTTGATTTCCCCCCCCCCTCCAAAGGCTTATAACTTGGTTAAATTTGGGCTGATTTCCACAGGGATGGTAAAAGGCATATTCCAAATACAAAGGTCACCCACTGTTAAATTTCTAGTCCCAGATCCAAAGCATGGGGATGCTAAAGCTTTTCAAATAAAAGGTCATCAGAATTTAAAGCTGGGAAAACCAATGTTTTTTTTCCTACTCTAGGTCTTGAAAATGGCTGAACTGTTTTGGCTACAATTTTTGGGGAAAAAAAGTTAGCCCAAGACAGACACCTGGTATGGACAACTTCAGCCCATACATCAATCTATAAGCAACTGAAAAATGGGTTTTATAATGGGATGTGTCAAGGAACATAAATAGGTAGTGCTACCAACCCCACCTATGTTCAGATGTTACAGGAATAGTATGTATACTGTAACTATGGAGGAAAGTTGTCTTTTTGCTGTACTTTTCAGTCAAAATAAAAAAGAAATATTGTGTCTAGCTCTAAATAGACCAAAGAACACACACTTCCATTTATTTTCTTCTGCAAAAATCCATGTGCTAGCGGTGAAAGGAAATATTCATTTTTTATTTTTTATTTTTTTTTACTTTGGGAATGGGAATTAAGTAATTCTGTGTCACATTCATAGACACTTGCAAGTTGTATTAAGTGCACTTTTGAGTCTTGCACATGTATAGTATAATTGCTGTTTCTTTGATATCTTTCTAAACTGGCCACAAGATGGCAGTGATTCAGAAGATTATCTCTACCTTGCCATGTCTTTGGTTTTCAAAATTTCAGGTGTACAGATTTAGCCATACTCTATGCTTTATACCGTATAATTTTATGTATGCAAGATAGAGAAGGCTAGCATTTTAAAATTCAGAAATCTTATTACTTTTGTGGCATTTAGTTTTTTGTGCTATGATTTATGCCTTTGGATACCTGCAGCTTCTGCATTTTTTTTGGGGGGGGGGGATGTATTGATTACATCAATTACAGCCAATTACAAGCAAATTAAAAATGTCCAAAAATAATTGATATAAATTTTGGTTATGATCCCTCAAAGCCTTACTTTGTAATTTGGTGAAAATGTTGGTAGACATTGCTAACTGAACATGACACATAAGGTAGGAATGCCTCAAGGTTTTCAGAAACAGAATGATGTTAGAACAGATTGTGAAGGCTTTGAAATGGGATGGATAGTTTTAAAAATTAATTCTACATTAGAGTATTCATTTAAACCTAATTTCTTTATAAAAGTGTATTTTAGTAAAGGAGTTTAGTTTACTGAAGAATTTTTAAAATGTAGCAGCTGAGATTCTTTTAAATTATTTTTTAAAATAGAAGATGTTATGCAGTGAAACTAGCTCTATTTGTACTAATTCGTTTACGCAAAATTAAAATAATTAATGTAACTTGGATAAAAAAAGAAGAAAGATGTTCAGCTATGCTTTCTAAAGATGTTTTCTTCCCTTGATATTTTCTGACTAAAAGATAAAATATAAAGAGTAATAATATTTTTTTAAAAGTAAATTGCTCATTGTAGGGAGCCAGGGTGGCCCCCCTCTGAGCCAGAGGGTGAAGAAACACTCTCAGCCGGAGTGGGTGGGCCCAGACCAAGCTGGCCCCACCCCCAGGAAGGGGAGAGGTGGAACAGGAAGTACAAAGGGCGAGGCCCCTAGCTTAGTCAGGGCAGCACCAAGGAGGGAGACCGACGCAGGCTGCTGGCTTCTCCCTCCACACCTGGCTGCTGAGCCGGGGAGGCCCTGGACCAAGGAGATCTTAGCCTGGAGGAAGGACTGGGGTTACCCGATCTGCTGGCCACAGAGTACCAGGAGGAGCTACCGGAGCCCAGCAGTGATCCTGGCCTGCTGGAGACGGACACTGAGGGCGAACCGGAGGCGCCGCCAGCGGAATACCCTGACTCCTGCTGGTGTCCCCTGACTCCTGCTGGTGTCCCCTTGCCAGTGAGGTGCTCCCTTGACTGCTGCCGGTGCTCCCCTGCACGAGGGATGTGCCATCGCTTCCTGCCACCCGCGCTCCCCTGCCCAAGGGATGTGCCATCGCGTCCTGCTGCCTGCGCTCCCCTGCCCGAGGGGCGCGCCATCACCTCCTGCCGCCAGCGCTCTGCTGCCCGGGACCTACTGACCCTCATACACTCATTTACTGGATATCAAGTTTTACTGCAAAACTTGATATAATAAGAATTAAACTTGAAGATGGTTAATCTTCTTTCCAGGAAATTTGTTCCTCCCCTATCTTGACTCTGCCTCTTGTAAAATGAATAAACTGAAGCCCAGAATAGCTGGAATTCAGCTCTGTTCAGTTGTGAAGCAGTGGTTAGCTGTTCATTGAATAGCTGGAATTCAGCTCTGTTCAGTTGTGAAGCAGTGGTTAGCTGTTCATTGAATAGCTGGAATTCAGGTCTGTTCAGTTGTGAAGCAGTGGTTAG
>ML677341.1:32914906-32948987 GCA_007922305.1 Dermatemys mawii
TTGAATAGCTGGAATTCAGGTCTGTTCAGTTGTGAAGCAGTGGTTAGTTGTTTGTTATATGTGTAATGTTTACAGTTTGGGCACTGTGCAGAGAATCATGACTGAAGTTTATTGCATGTCTTGTTAATTCTTGGATTTTTGTCTGGGGGTGTGGGAGTCAAGACTTTTTAATCACCTAGATTAGTAATTCTGAGTAGAACTACGAACTCAAGAACTGTTTTAAGGAAGAGAGTAATAGAGCATGGCAGACCAGGTAATTAGAAGATGTTCCACATGTGAGAGCAAGACTAAGGAGACGAGTAGCTATGTGGCTTGTTCAGAGTAAAGGGGACATGGATAACAAATACCTTTGGGCCAGTTTGTATAAACTCTTGAAAGAAAGGACAGAGGAACTTAGATTTGCTGTGGAAAGTGAGAGGAAGCCAATGAAGGGGATTGAAGAGGTGGTTGGATGACTTTTGCAGCCACATTTTGAAGAGATGGTGATCTCTCTAAAAGCATACAGGGCGGATGGCGATGCTTTGCTTCATAGTTCGACCCATCCTCTCTTCACCTCCCCTTCCCTCCACTTAAACATTGATTGATATGGAACTCCTTTATTCCCTGAGGCAGCAGTCCATGGGACTCTTTGGCAGCACTGTCTGAGCATGATCACAGTGCCTCTGGCAGATGTTCCCCAGATTTTCGGTGTGGGGGATGGGGGTGTCAAACATCCTGCCACTCATATGGTTGGAGGAAACCTCGCTTCCTCGGCAGAAACTGGAAGAACTCCCCACAAGTTCCAAGCACCGATGTAGAAGTAATGTGTAAAGAAGCATTCGGCTCTTCATTTATTAAAGTGCAAAGGTTTAAGAGTGCATCTCTATACTGCCTGAGTGAGGGAAAGGATATAATAAAAACAGCAATAAAACCTTAAATTTTTCTGAATCTCACTTTCACCTTATGTTCCTTTCATTTATCTCTCTCCCCTTTGCTGAGAGCTTCTCCTCACTCCCTCTTTTTGTGATATTTTTAAAAAAACTTCTGAGTGTGTTCATTAGTACATGCTAATGAGGGTCTTCAAAATGAACAACAGAAAAGACAGGAGAGGGAGGAGCAGCATACAGCAACCTCAGTAGTCTGAGCTGTGTACTGTGGTTGAGGAAACTTTTAGTAGTATCGGACAATAAAAATTCTTCTAGTTTTTTGTCAGCTGGCCCAATTGCATCTCAATATGTCAAATCAGTTAGATCTATTAAAATATGCTTAACATGTAGTCATTTTCTCAGTGCTATATGCAGTTTGTTTATAATTTTCCATTTGAAATTATTTTCTGTCACAGCAGTTTTTTCCTCAAACCTCAAAATTCCACAGTGAAATGCAAGTAATTTAACAGACCTCAAATGCTACCCTGCCCTCTCAATTACTCTCTAGAATATTTATAAATTGCTTTTCTATTCATTGTTTAAAAAAATTAAAAGGCAATCCAGTATTAAACTATAATATTAGAGCTGATAAAGCCAGAAATAAATTTGTTGCAGTATTTCATCCATAATTTTCTATTTGTTATGTCGGTGATAGACAGTAAATCACATAGAATATAGTCTGCAAGCAGGAAACACATTTTCATAATTGCTCTGGCAGACAACCCACATATTCTAATAGCAGACAGATGAATATTCTATAGAATGGATTAGCTATTTTCCTAACAGTGTTACATTGTCTTACTATGGAAATGGTTAGTTATCTTTAATTCCCTGCATAAGTACAACATGCATACATTCAGATAAAAACTCACATCATCAGGTATACTTTATATTTTCCGCTGCCTCAGCTTCTTTCAATTTCTGTAGGAAAACTTTGACAGAGGAAATGCATAACATTAGATGAAGAGATAATAGTTGTCTTCCCTAGGAAAGGGGGGGGAAAAAAAGAGGAGGCTTCAATCAGTTACCATATATTTTACCTCACATGTTATTAGTATCAGACAAATTTGTAAACCCCTGGTATCTTTAAGGTGTGATACTACAGATATACCAGTGAGTCATGTGAAACAAATATCTGTATTACTGAGTAATAGGTGTGATTTGAAACACAGGCTGGAGATATTAAAAACCTGCAAGTATTGTGTTGGCAAGTATGTGAAACACTGTCTAATCACACACACACATATATGCCGCAAACTTTTCCAAGACTTTGCGGTCTGAGATGAAGCCCCCTTCCTTCCCCCCCGCCTTGTTTGCATAGACTTCCACTAAAGTTTATATCTTGCTCCTAATCGGTTACTATTTCTTCTATCTGTAATCATTGCAGGTTTCTGTAGTTAGCTTATCCTTTTTTCCAACTGTGCATAGTTCTTCAGCTTTGAATGAACTCCTCCCTCTTTTCTAAACACACTGCTCTTTTTTGAGGTTTTGTCCCATTCAGAAATCAAATATTTACTAATTTTGTGTTGTCATTTGTTGTTGCTGAACAACAAATAGCTTTTACATATTATTTCGAGGTGAATTTTGTAGTAAATTGCTGCAGGTTTCTGCATACAAGTCATGGAGACATGTGGCTGTTCAAATGTTTGAGAAATCTTGTCATGCTGAGCTTAAGTCTCATCTACAGTAAAGGAATTGAAAATTCTCATTGGTACTATCTCTGGTAGCAGTTCTTTGTAAAATTCCTTAAATTATATGCAATATTAATAAGATGAGCAGAGTTTGGTTCTCTCATTTACAGTGTTGCAACTCCAGTGACCCCAATGGGTATGTCTACACTGCATTGTAAACCTGGATCTGCAGGACCCTGGCTTGTGAACATCCACCCTGTGCTGCTGATGCTGGAGTTAGAGCAGGGGTGGGCGAAGTTTTTGGCCCAAGGGCCACACTGGGGTTCAAAATTGTGCAGTGGGCCGGGTAGGACAGGCTGTGCCTCCCCAAACAGCCTGGTTCCACCCCCTATCCAACCCCCACCCACTTCCCGCCCCCTGACTGCCCCCCTCAGAACTCCCGACCCATCTAACCCCCACTCCTTGTCCCCTGATCGCCCCCTCTGGAGACCTCCCCCCTCTCGGGACCTCACCACATAAGCCCCCCACCCCTGCTTACTGTACACAGGCAGGCTTTCCAGTGTGAGCACTGGGCCCCGTGGCTCAGCCCAGGTGGCGCCCAGGCCCAGGCCCGGGAGCGTGGAGCCCCGCGGCTCCCTGCGCTCGGCCTGGCCTGAGCTTGCAGGCCGGATAAAAATGGCCGTCGGGCCGCAGTTTGCCCACCCCTGAATTAGTCTGTGGTGATGCAGAAATTAATTATTAATCAAATCACTCTGTGTTCCAGTGTGTTACAGTTGGTTGCTCTCCCTTGTGGTAGGCTAGCTTGGGTGGAGTAACTCTAGTGTACTAATTCAAGCTAACTGTGGCAGTTAAAGTCAAGCCCTAAATAAAACACACACAAACTAAATGTACTAATTATTTTCTTATCTTCTTAGGAAAGTGGTCCAAAATGGAAACCTTTTTTTTTTCCTGCTGAGTATTTTGTCAGTCATTGTTTAACAATTTCTAGAATGGTCTTGTGAGGTTTTGGAAATTCCAGTATTGGCTAAACAAAAAGTTGGCAATAATTAGAAAAAAAAACAACTTTTTTTTCAGTAAATGGTTCTACTTGGTATAAGTGTGATACACTGCACAGAGCATTCATTAGCAAGCATTATCTTTTGAACTACAAAGTATTTGTGTTAGTTACTTAAAACAAACCATGGCTGCATACTTGCTTAACAAAGCAAGGTTCAGAAGGCTGACTTGTTTTCAGTCAGCAGTGTTTGAATATTTTTTAAATTATGAACTTCAAGTAGAAAGTTTATCATGATTAATCACTATTTTTAATTGCACTGTTAATAGAATACCAATTGAAGTGTATTAAATATTTTGGATGTTCTTCTACATTTTCATATGTATTGTATTCTGTGTTGTAATTGAAATTAAAGTGTGTATTTTTATTACAAATATTTGCACTGTAAAATGATAAAAGAAATAGTATTTTTCAGTTCACTTCATACAAGTACTCTTGTGCAATCTTTGTGAAAGTGCAATTTACAAATGTAGATTTTTTTTTTGTTACATAACTGCACTCAAAAACAAAACAAAGTAAAATTTTAGCACCTGTAAGTCCACTCAGTTATACTCCTTGTTCAGCCATTCGCTAAGACAAACAAGTTTGTTTACATTTACAGGAGATAATGCTGCCCACTTCTTAATTACCATGTCCTCTGAAAGTGAGAACAGGTATTTGCATAGTACTACCATTTTGTAGCTGGCATTGCAAATTTATTTACTTGCCAGATATACTAAACATTCATATGCCCCGTCATTCTTTGGCCACCATTCCAGAGGATGTGCTTCCATGCTGATAACACTTGTTTAATGCTTTTTTTTAAATTAAATTTTGTGACTGAACTCCTTGGGGGAGAATTCTATGTCCTCTGCTTTGTTTTATCCGCATTCTGCCATATATTTCATATGATAGTAGTATCAGATGATAACCCAGCACACACTGTTTGTTTTAAGAACACTTTCACTGCAGATTTGACAAAACGCAAAGAAGGTACCAATGTTAAATTTCTAAAGATAGCTGCAGCCCTCGACCCAACATTTAAGAATCTGAAGTGGCAAAATTTGCAGATCATACAAAACTACTCGTGTCCCAAGACAGGGAGACTGCAAAGAGCTACAAAAAGTCACTCAGTTTTCAGCTTTCTTTGAAGCGTGAGAGTAAACCAATAGTTGTTCACTGAGGCACCTGCCATGCTGAGGGTTGAGTTGCTATTGTTGAACTATAGGAACTGCCCCATTCTCCACCCTCTCACATTTTGTCTAAACAGCATCACTACAAGTACAGGAGGGATACAGCAGTGCTGCTGGTATCATGCTAAGTCTCTTCTTACGTACTTAGTGAATGTCTGAGAGCTGCTGCAGTTGGCCTATTTCTTCTGTCAGTCCCTGTCTGCTCTGCCTGGACTTTAAAGAAACCAGTACTTTGAGGGAGCCCATTTCTTTTCCACTCCCTGCCTCAAAAAGGACATTATTTTGATGTTGGGAAAGATTTTCACAATTATACTAATGGCATTTACCTTTTTTTTTCCCCCACAGCTCAACAGACAGCAATTACAGATACTTAAGGAGCGTTTCCAGGCCTTCCTGAATGGAGAGACACAAATTGTAGCAGATGAAGCATTTTGCAATGCAGTGAGAAGTTATTATGAGGCAAGTTGAACACACGTTTTTCTGTGCTGTTTAAAAGTTAGCTCACAAGACTGTTCTTTTTAAATAATCCATTTACATGGAAGGAATTGTAAGGTTCCAAGCCTGAGAGCCCACAAACTTCCTGAAAACATATTCTATACTGTTTTGCAATTTTAAAAATTTAAATCCACTGCCTGAGTATAAGAGAGAAACTGAAATGGAAAATATCTATTTCTTTTGAGAAAACAAAACAAAAAACCCTGGTGCTAAAAATCTTTCTGGCAATGGTTGATACAACTGGTTACTGCTATCTTTATCTCCATATATCTAAATCACCCCCTTTTAATTAAGGTTTCAGCTGTATATTACTAGCTTGAGATACATGTCCTCTGGCCTTTTAAATTGTTAGGGACAATAGAGAATATCTTAGGGACAAACAGTTCTTTTTTCTTCCAGAAGGAATAATGCTACCAGCTCTGCTATTCCAAGTGTCTTGAATTCAGCTTGTGATTTCCAAGGGATTTTAGTGGTTAACACCTCCAGCACCAGTTTTTCACATGCTCTGTAATTGCTTAAGGGAGATGCCCTTTTCTGGGGAAGATAAAAATGTCCCTCTGATATCATAGGTAACGCGTGACTGAGGAATATATTCGTTACACTGTGAGGAAAGCAGCCACTGTGAATACAGCATTTATCTATATAACAAAAAAAACCTCAAATTTCATAAAATCATAGAATATAAGGATTGGAAGGGATCTCGGGAGGTCATCTAGTCCAAGCCCCTGCTCAAAGCAGGACTAGTCCCCACCTAAATCATCCCAGCCAGGGCTTTGTCAAGCCTGACCTTAAAAATCTCTTAAAGAGGGAGATTCCACCAGCTAGTTAACCCATTCCAGTGCTTCACCACGCTCCTAGTGAAATAATATTTCCTAATATTCAACCTAAACCTCCCCCTCTGCAACTTGAGACCATTACTCCTTGTTCTGTCATCTGCTACCACTGTGAACAACCTAGACCCATTCTCTTTGGAACCCCCTTTCAGGTAGTTGAAAGCAGCTATCAAATCTTCCCCGCACCCATTCTTCTCTTCTGCAGACTAAACAGTCCCAGGTCCTTCAGCCTCTCCTCGTAACTCATGTGCTCTAGCCCCCTAATCATTTTTGTTGACCTCTGCTGGACTCTTTTTCAATTTTTCCACATCCATTTTTTAGGTGTGAGCCCCAAAACTGGACACAGTACTCCAGATGAGGCCTTACCAATGCCGAATAGAGGGGAATGATCATGTCCCTCAATCTGCTGGAAATGCTCCTTGTCAGGATTCCTTCCCCACTCTGAACTCTAGGGTACAGATGTGGGAACCAACATGAAAAGACCCCCCTAAGCTTATTTTGCCAGCTTAGGTTAAAACTTCCCCAAGACACAAGTTTCTCCTGTGTCTGGAACAGTATGCTGCCACCATCAAGCGTTACCCCCCCAAGAACTAGGGGCAGGGCCATTTGAAGCCCCCACCCTTTCCAAAAATCCCCCCAAGCCTATACCTCCCTCCCTGGGAAAGGCTTCAGAAAAACCTCTCAGCAATTTTGCTAGGTGAGCCTGATCTAAAGCCGGGATCTACACAATGGAAAAAAAGCAGACAAATTTTTGAGAGATTTTAATTAAAAAGGGGGAAAAAAAAGAAACACATCCCGTATAAAAATCAGTGGAAAAGCACTTACAATCACAAAAAGAATCAAATTAAAAACCCCCCACACCACAGAGGTATCTTTGTCTGCTGAGTTTCAAAGTTACAGAGAAATGCTCCCTCCCTGCAGGTTTGAAAGCATCTTTGGTCCCCATTGGTTCTTTCGGTTAGGTGCCAACAGGTTTCTCTCAGTTTCTTAACCCCTTAAAGGTAAGCAGGAATTCTAGGCTACTTTATGCTTTTGACACCCCTGCTTATACAACCCAAAATGCCATTAGCCTTCTTGGCAACAAGGGCACACTGTTGACTTATATCCAGCTTCTCGTCCACTGTAACCACCAGGTCCTTTTCTGCAGAACTGCTACCCAGCCATTCGGTCCCTAGTCTGTAGCAGTGCATGGGATTTTTCCGTCCTAAGCGCAGGATTCTGCACTTCTCTGTGTTGAACCTCATCAGATGTCTTTAGGCCCAATCCTCTAACTTGTCTAGGTCCCTCTGTATCCTATCCCTACCCTCCTGTGTGTCTACCACTCCTCCCAGTTTAGTGTCATCTGCAAACTTGCTGAGGGTGCAGTCCACACCATCGTCCAGATCCATTAATGAAGATATTGAACAAAACTGGCCCCAGGACTGATCTTTGGGGCACTCCACTTGATACTGGCTGCCAACTAGACATGGAGCCATTGATCACTATCCATAGAGCCTGACGATCTAGCCAGCTTTCTATCCACTGTATACTCCATTCATCCAGCCCGTACTTCTTTAACTTACTGACAAGAAAACTGTGAGAGACCATATCAAAAGCTTTGCTAAAGATAAGGAATAACACCTTCACTGCTTTCCCCTCATCCTCAGAGCCAGTTATCTCATCTAGAAGGCAGTTAGGTTAGTCAGGCATGACTTGCACTTGGTGAATCCATGCTGACTGTTCCTGATCACTTTCCTCTCCTTTAAGTGCTTCAGAATTGATTCACTGAGGACCTGCTCCAGGATTTTTCCAGGGACTGAGGTGAGGCTCACTGGCCTGTAGTTCCTCAGACCTACCTTCCCTCCCTTTTTTGAAGATGGGCACTGCGTTAAATTTGTTCAGTATATTATCAAGGCTGCACATTTAAACTGGATTTAGTTATTCTTTGAGTTGTTTGCTTCCTAATCTCACTGTGTTGCTTTGTTCTTTTTCAGATTACTCTTATTTTCTTTTAGCATATTGTTCCTTCTTATTTCCTACTGATGTACTTCATTTATTGAGGAAAGACATTTCTTGATGTAGGAAGAATTATATCTGCTAATGTTACATTTTGTGCTGAACAAATTTAGATTAAGTAGCTTGGCTACAAAACTTGGGAAGTGTGTCAGGATTCAGGGTGAGAGGTTCTCCTTTGCACCAAGTCATGGAGAAGAAAGAGTGTTAGCAGTGGAGAGACAGAAAGAGCCTGCACTTGTGGAGAGATTAGGGAAAGGCAATAGTTATCAAGGTTAGGTGACAAGAATGTCTGAAATGTGACCTAGAGATTGGTGACTCGCTTCATATTTTCGGAAACTAACCGTTTATTCAGAAGTTCTGGATTGCAGTAAGAACTACTGTAGATATTGCAGAGATGCAAGGTTTACTACATCTTCAGGTTCATATTGTTAATGATATTTTCGAATATTGCCTGGAGAGATGTATAAACAAATGACTTGGAATGTCCTTAGCAGTAGCTAAGAATTTTTAAAAGGCATAGTTTGTACTGGCTGATATTTTGTTTATATTCCTTAAAATAGCCTTTTGCTGTTTTTTAAAGTCTGGAGCCTGAAATGTTAATGGTGGTAAAACAACAATGTGATGCTGTAGCTAAGACGGCTAATGTGATCCTTGGATGTATAAGCAGGGAACTGTCAAGTAGAAATAGGGAAGTGGTGTTTTTTCTGGGCACGACATTAGTGAGACCATTTATTAGAATAATGTGCCCTTTTACAGGATCAATAGAGGAATATGTTGTCTCCCTTTCTGGTGTCCACATTTCCAAAAAGGCTGGTAACAGATTGAAAAGGATTCAGAGAAGAGCTACAAGAATGATTAAACATCTGGGAAATGTGTTATAATGAGCCTGAAGAAGTACAGTGTATTTAGTTTATCCAAGAGAAAATTAAGAGGTGACTTGATCTGTGTACAAGTACCTAAAATGGGGTAGGAATTTTTGATAGTTAAAATCTCTTTAATGGGTCAGAAGAAGTTATAACAAGATTCAGTAGTTGGAAGCTGAAGCTATACAAATTAAGACTAGAAATAAAGTGCATTTTTTTAACATGAAAGATAAATAATCATGGGAATAACTTATCTAGGGACGCGGTAGATTCTGTCACTTGAAATGTTTTAAGATTAGAGATCTTTCTAAAAGCTATGCTATATCTCAAACAGAAGTTATGAGCTTGACACCAAGAATAACTTGGTGATATTCTGTGGCTTGTGTTATACAAAAGATCAGACTAGATGATCTTAAAGCCTTAAAATCTGTGAATCTATGTAGAAGCTGGTATGATTTTAGTCTTCGTAGCTGTCTAGTAAAAAAAATCTGTGACATGCAGTAAAATAAATGACAGCAAAGATTTTTATAATTGTTTGACCATTGTATTGTTAACTTTAGGTGTATATCCTTTTGATACCAGAAAGCTTAGAAATTTTGTCTCAGATTGCCAAAGTGCACTAATTTATTCCTATTTGATCTTAGTACATACAAAATTGTTAAATCTAAGCATCAGAATTTCAAAAGTTATATTTATATATGTGCATCCAGTGAGATATTGAACATCTATTTCACTGTCTGAGAGAGAGATGACATAAGTGTGCTTAAGTATAGTAGTGCACGAGTCATGCTGACCCACTGTACAAGGGTGAATTTTGTGTTATAAAAATTATTCTTTAAAATTGCCAGTGCAAGTAAACTTGACACTGTTTATCACAATTTATTTGAATTGTGTTTTCTAGCAATCATTTTCTTTTTCTTAGACTTGATGACTGTTGGTTTTATTTATAACATTTTACCTTAGTAGCGTAGGAGCCAAAAGGGTGCAGTTAGGCCTTAGGATTGTATCGACACATAAGAGAAAGTGTTTTTTCGTGTGTGTTGTGTGCATGCGGGAATGGGGGGAGAGAACTTTGAATCAAAGTGATGAGGATAATTGCAGATGTACACGTTAGTTCCATTTCTTCCTTATACCTTTCCTTCCTTCCTTCCTTCCTTCCTTCCTTTTTAATTAATATTCATATTGCATAAAAAAAATCTATATTAAAAGATTGTTTGCCAAGTCAAGAACTCAAAAATTAGGAAGTACTAGAATGTTGGTTACCTGTGCAACTTCAATTTGAGCCCCTGGTATAATGCATTATGATAGTCTTTTATGATATGATCATGTATTATTCTCAGAGGATGCCTGCCTCATTCAGTGCACAGGATGAATAGTGCACACTGAGCAGCTACTTAATAATTGTTTTTATCCTCATCTTTCAGTGTGTGCTGCCACGCTTTATTTTAATGTGCACCATATAAACCATCCACTGAATACAGAATTCTGGATTTTTTTCAGAGTACTTAGCATTTTTATAGCACTTTATATATTCAGATAATTCCCACTGGTTGAGGTTGCTATTGTGAGTACTCAGCACATCTACAGCTCTCATGTTGGTAATCCAGAAAATCTGGGAGCTCACAGTAGCCACCTGGGGAAAAAATTGGTTTAAGTGATTTGCCTGGCAGAGCAGGGGTAGAATGCAGTACTACAATGGGGCTTTCATCTACCTTAATCACACGAACTCCCTTTTTCTTCCTGCTTTCCCCTGACTCATTCATCGCACATCTTCCAACTTCTGTAATAAGTAACGCAAGGGTCCTATGGGCAATGCTCTTCTTCATTACGCAAAACTCTGAATCGTCTCTGACCTCCTGTGCACTGAATGAGGGAGGATCCTATGGGACAGAAGTACATGATCTTGTAATAAGATGGTACCACAATACATATGCAAAGTGTGCTGAATTAAGGTTGCACAGGCAATGTTAATTCTAGCATTCTTTGACTTTTGAGTGACTGACTTTGCAATCTTAATAATGTTCATTCTTTTAACGTAGTCTAGTATGTTTGTTTTTTTCAGTGTTTAAAAAACTAAACAAAAACCCCCCAATTTTCTCACATAGAACCATAGTATTTCCTCACATGGGTCGTCATCAGGATTGGGAGCTTTTAGATCAACAGCAGGTACCTCGTTACTTGAATTAATAGGGTAACTGGTAGCAGTAGTAGGCAGTTACCCTCTGTGCGCCAGTCATTAAAGGGCGATGGGACACACTTTGCCACTGGCTTATACAATCCTTTGCTGACAACAGGGGAATGGACAATTCACCAAGATTCCTGCGTTCAATTCCATGTTCTGGAGGAGAGTGTTCTTTCTCCTTACTTTTAGTTCCATTGCCTGGTACTATAGCAGCCTCCATCAGCCAAGAAGAGTAATTGCAGGAAAAGTTTTGCTCCACAATGAGCTGGAGCGTGCTAAGGGGAAATGGCATGTAACAGAGTGAATGCCCTGTTAAGGATAATAAGAACTAGTGATAAGAAAACACCCCTTCTGTGGTGTGTCCCTCTAGTTCCTGAGTCTTTCTAGAATGGATGAAGACCTAGTGAAGGTGGAACAAGGTGTTGGGATAGAGAAAGATGGTCCCAGGGGGATAATTAGGGCTTGGGGAGAAACCAGGCTACTGTTTCTTTAAGGGTCTGAGACCAGTACTCCTGTAGAGTGAGTGAGGAAGGGCTACTGTCTCTCCTAGCCAATTGGGACAAACGCTGGGAAGACTATATATATTCTGTCTTTTCTCTCAGAATGAAGACGACAGGAGCAGGCGAAGGTCTGTCTGCTGACCTCTCTTAGCCTGAGATTGAAAGTACTGAGTGGGGAAAAGGGACAGCTGAATTTTTTTCCCCAAAGTTCTAAGCAGTTACAATAGAATGAAGAGCAAACCATGCTGATTGACTATTTATATCTGGAATAATTGAAGGCATGGGGCCAATATCATTTGGCAGAGATTAAAAGATTAGGATTATTTAGATTAGGAATGAGAAGAGTAAAAGGAAATGTTAAAAGTATATACAATGATTGAAGGTCACAGAGAGCCACAACTGATTAGTATTACAGGAATAATATGAACACTTAAATGATCAATTAGAATAGATAATTGAAATATTACTTTATGCAATGTATGGTATAATTAAATGATGGAGCTCACTGCCTCATGATGTTATTGAGGCAAATAAAGCAATAAGACCAAAATGTAATTAAACACATCTGTGAAAGGACAAATTGCAATCAGTAATTGTGTTTCAGGGCATAAACTGATCACTGCCAAAAGTGGTATTTGTGACAAAGCTCTGTCCTTATCTACCTGCGTTTCCTGGCGGATTTTTACTAGCCTCAGCGGCTCACTGTGACCCTCCACGGAGCCCTTCTCTCTCTGGAGACAAGGTCACAGCCTATTGAGCCATTTTCATCACAAACCAGTGAGGAAAAGCTATCCTTCCTGGCACAGTCTCTGTTGTCTCCCAATCTCCGAGACTAATTAGGGGAGTCAGAAAGGGGGGAGCCCAGGCCCGCCCTCTACTCTGGGCTCCAGCCCAGGGACCCTAATAGTATCAGCTAAGATGGCTGACCTTTTATCCACAAAACACAATACAATTCCCTGGGCTACTTCCCCACAGCAGTCCCTGCTTCTTCAAACTCCACTTCACCCTTACCTCAGGGCATCCTTCCTTCTGTATGATATGTTGTCCACCACTCAGTCTCACCAACAGCATAATTTCCTTCCACAGCTCCTGACACCCACAGCCCACCTGACTAACTACAGGTTTTTATCTGGATTCAGCCAGTCCCTGATTGGCTTCAGGTGTCCCAGTTAGGCTAGCTGTTTCTACTCCTTTCTAGAAGGTTCTTAATTGGCCCCAGGTGTCCTGATTGGCCTGGACTAGCCTTTGTTTGGCTATCCAGGGAACAGGGACCTGCACACCCTGAGACTAATGTACCTGCCTTCCAGCACTCTCCTATATCCTTCTGGTCTGACTCCGTCACATATTGTTTCGCACAGCTGAAATATCGGGTACTTGGAAAATAATACCAGATGAGACTAGAATGGGTGTTTTCACCAGTCTACTAGAATTCTTTGAGGGGGTCAACAAGCTCGTGGACCAAGGTGATCCAGTGGCTATAGCAGGGGTCTCAAACTCAAATGACCATGAGGGCCGCAGGAGGACTAGTGCATTGGTTCGAGGGCTGTGTCACTGCAACTCCCACTCCACCCATTCCATGAGGTCCCGTCCTGCCCCCCTCCTTCTCTGAGCATGCAGCTTCCCGCTCCTCCCTCCTGGAAAGCACTAAGCACTGCCATCAGCTGTTTGGCAGTGGAAAACGCCTGGCGTTAGGCAGGGAGGGGCCGGGCTGGGGGGATGGCGTGGTGAGCTTGGCAGCTGCAGGAAATAAAGTGGAGGGAGAGAAGGGGCACGGGGAGCTTTGCCATAAGATTCTTGGCTGTCAAACGTTCCTCACTCCTGGACCCACCCTTGGAACCTCCCAAATTGTCTTCTGTGGCCACTAAGCTCTCTGCCTCCTCCCACCACCCCGCGCTGCTTCTTGCTGCTCTACCTACCCCCAGGCAGTTCTCTGGCAGCATAGCAGTTTCTGGGAGGGGGGGCAGGAGCAGTAAGCCTCCCGCAGAGGGGAGGAAGCCCGCTCCAGGCTCCCTGTGGCCCCCCTACACCTCTCTGCGGGAGGCTTACTGCTTCTGGCCCCTCCCCTCAGAAACTGCTATGACGCCAGAGAAATAAATAGCTTGGAGGGCGGGGGGGCTGCAGGGAGCTTGGTGGGCCGCAGGGAAGCGCTCTGCGAGCCGTATGTTTGAGACCACTGGGATATAATGTACTTAGATTTTCAGAAAGCCTTTGACAAGGTCCCTCACAAAAGGCTCTTATGCAAAGTAAGCTGCCATGGGATAAGAGGGAAGGTGCTCTTATGGATTGGTAACTGGTTGAAAGATAGGAAACAAAGAGTAGGTATAAATGGTCGGTTTTCAGAGTGGAGAGAGGTAAATAGTGGTGTCCCCTAGGGGTCTGTTATGGGATCAGTCCCATTCAACATATTCATAAATGATCTGGAAATGGGGGTAAAAAGTGAAGTGATACAAAATTACTAAAGATAGTTAGGACCCAGGCAGATTGTGAAGAGCTCCAAAAGGATCTCTCAAAACTGATTGGGCAACTAAATGGTAGATGAAATTTTAATGCCGATAAATGCAAAGTAATGCACATTGGAAAGCATAATCCCAACTATACATATAAAATAATGAGGTCTAAATTAGCTGCTGCCACTCAAGAAAGAGATCTTGAAGTTATTGTGGATAATTCTCTGAAAACATCCAGTAAGGCCAGGTCTACACTACCCACTGGGTTGGCGGGTAGTGATCAATCTATCGGGGATCGATTTATCACATCTAATACAGATGCGATAAATTGTTCCCTGAGTGCTCTCCTCGTCGACTCTGCAACTCCACCGCTGCGAGAAGCAGAAGCTCAGAAGATGGGGGAGCAGCAGTGGTCAACTCGCCGCCATGAGAACGCTGAGGTAAGTCGACGTAAGATACGTCGACTTCGGCTACGCTATTTGTGTAGCTGAAGTTGCGTATCTTAGGTTGATTTCGCGCCGCCTCCCCACTCCCTGCCTAGTGTAGTCCTGGCCTCAGCGTGTACCAGGAGTCAAAGCGAACAGAGTGCTGGGAATAATTAAGAAAGTGATAGATAATAGGACAGAAAATATCATATTGCCTCTATATGAATCCATGGTATGTCCACATCTTGAATACTGTGTGCAGATCTGGTCGCCCCATCTCAAAAAAGATATATTGGAATTTGAAAAGGTTCAGAAAAGGGCAACAAAAATGATTAGGGGCATGGAACGGCTTCCGTATGAAGAGAGATGAATAAGACTGGGATTTTTCGTCTTGGAAAAGAGGTGGCTAAAGGGAGATATGATTGAGGTCTATAAAATTGTGACTGATACAGAGAAAGTAGATAAGGAAGTGTTGTTTACTCCTTCTCATATCACAAGAGCTAGGGGTCACCAAATTAAATTAACAGGCACGTTCTTTAAAACAAATAAAAGGAAGTATTTCTTCACACAACACATAATCAGCCTGTGGAACTCTTTGTCAGAGGATGTTGTGAGGGCCAAGATAGTAATGGGGTTCAAAAAAGAACTAGATAAATTCATGGAGGATAGATCCATTAATGGCTGTTAGCCAGGATGAACAGAATGGTATCCTTAGCCTTTGTTTCCTGGAAGCTGGGAAAGAGTGACAGGGAATGGATCATTTAATGATTACCCCTTCTATTCATTCCCTCTGGGGCACCCAGCAATGGCCGCTGTGGGGAGACAGGATACTGGGCTAGATGGACCCTTAATCTGACGCAGAGGCCCGTTCTTGTGTTTTTATTAATCTGTTCTTCTATGCAATTCTGACTCAGCAGTGTTTTGAGATGCTAACTAGGACAGTTTTGGATTTTGCCAATTTGAGGGAGCTTCCTAAAAACAAATGTGTTCTCTTATAGTGGACCTGATAGTGTCTCGTGTACTAAGGTTGCCCGATACTTCTCATTATAAGTCCTTGTTTTCATTTTATCTATCACCCCTTAGCCATTCGGATTTAAATTTTTCATACCTAGTGTTTTAGATGAGTTTTTTTTTAAGTTTCAGCAAAATGTTTTTATCCATTTCAGAGAATGAGATTAGGGGATAAATACATTGTTTTGCCCATGTTTGAAATTTTTTTTTTAAACCAGTTTTGTTGACAAGCTGTAGTGCTTCCACGATTTGAAACAGGAGCTTGAAATTTGGCAATGGCGGGTGGGTGTCACCTGTGATCCATTTGCTATTCCTGCAAGGTGGGGGGACAGTTCAGTCAAGTTATATGTAGATCTCACAAGCTCAGCAGGGGTAGGTTAGAGCTTGGCAACTAAATTTTTTAAGCATTTGGAGCATGCTTCAGCCTAGAGCTGCAGGGGCTGAGCAGGACTTTTCCTACAACTGGTGTCCACAGCTGCTGTGGGCCACCGTGCGGCAGGGCAGCAGAATTGAAAGTAGGGAGATGCTGTCAGTGTTGCTCCTGCCTTTGCAGAGGCAAGCTTAAGTCTGGCAATGCTTGATTTTGCATCCTTAATGAGCAAGTGAGAGAGAGGGGCTGAACTTCTAAAATTTACCTTCAAATTTTCTTCCTCTTCTTTTATTACTAAGTTTCAATAATATTTTAGTACAGATTGTATTGATTTGTTTTTCTTTCTGGTCCTTTAGATAATATAATTTGGCAACTTGGTAAAGAATATTCAGAGAAAAGTCATGAGATTGAATCTTCGATATATTTATGACTACAGAACAAGTAATTAATAGTATTTATGTATAACTTTACTTTCAGTTGCTATTATCTTGTTGTTGCATTGTTCATGGATTCTTTCTGTGGAATGGTGTGAACTCTGAATTCCCCTATATTATAGGTGGCCAAAATGATCCTGAGAAGGAGCCAGAATTTACCAATGTACACTGCAAAAGAGCCACAGTAATATGTCAGCAGCCCCCACATCAGCTCTCCCACCCCGCTCCCAGCACCTCCCGCCCACTGGCAACCCCACTGATCAGCACCTCCCACTCCCGATCAGCTGTTTCATTCCATGAAGGAGACTCCGGGGCAGAGCCGGGAGAAGTGAGGGCACTGCAGGCTCAGGGGAGAGGGTGGGAAGGGCTGGAGTGGGTGGCAGAGCCTGTGACAGAGCCAGGGCTTGAGTAGTGAGCACCCTCGGCACATTGGAAAGTTGGCGCCTGTAGGTCCAGCCCAGGAGTCAGTGCCTATACAAGGAGCCACATATTCACTGTTGCTCAGTGGATATTATACAGCTGCTTTATCCATATTATTTCAAACTTCTAAATACAGTGGCGGAAATAACCCAATTATTATACTAAAATTGTATCTATCCCTGGATTTGCAAGTGATGTGTTCTGGTTGGAAGAGAGATGGAGAACTTGCTTACTGAATGAAATGAACAATTTATCCTAATGCTTGTAGTTTAAATTGTTGTTTCTCAATTTTTTAGTTGCTCTGGCAAAATGAGGAAGTCTCTCACAAATCGGAAATGATAGTGTGGAAGTAATTAGTTTGCGTAGTCAGATACTTTACTGCTTTGCAAGCAACAGATTAAATTGCTCACTTATTCATTACGCTAATTCTGCTTGTCTTCTAATGAAAATACACCAGTTACAAACCAAAGAATGGCTCAAAATGTTATGCATCAGTGGACTTAATCTGCATGTGTTTAATTATTTTTCTACTAATCCCTATGCTGTTTTGTTGTTGTGTTTTTCCCCCCCTAGAAAACAGTTTATCTGGTCTTTCGTTTTGCACTGTTAAGAAATTGCACTGAGAGACTTGGAATACACACACTTATTTTATTAAATATTTTTATGGACAATTAAATTGATAAGCTTTTATCCAGCAAATTTTTCTAAGCAGCACAATGCTGATATGGGAATGTATTAACAAAATGTCACTGGGGCAGAAATCCTGAAGTCTTCAGCAATATTCTGAAATGACTGACTTTTTATTATGAATTGTATTAATGTTCCACCTAGGAGCCCTCATCATGGTTTGGAACCCCATTGTGCTAGGCACTGCACAGAGTCAGAAAAGTTTATAATTCTGAAACACTGGCCACATCATTCCCTTCTTCACAGAAAAGGCAGAAGGAGGGAGAATAAATATTCAGCTTGGTCAACAAGAATTGTGGCAATATTAAAAATGGTAGTAGCTCTCAGTGCCACACAACCCCTATTCCCCTCAGGAAGGTGGAGTCTGCAGATTGGAAATAATTCTTCAAAGAGCTTTGAATATGACATGTATAGTAATATACTCACATCTATCTCATACTCTTCATTTTGAGTCTAGATGACCCTAAAGACCCCCAAAAATACTGGGGAGAAAAAATACCATCACTCTACTTTGTCCTTTGAGTGATTGTCCATGTGTCTATTCCCCTGAAGGTACACATGCGCCTCAGGTGGTGGAGATCAGAGTTTTTGGCCAACAGAACTGGTAGGGTGTGCATGCGCCCTCTAGTCTTTGTGCTCTGTTTTGAGGGCACATAAGAGTGAAGTGCATCCACTGCCATTCATAGGTTAGAGTCAGAGTCCAAAAGACAGCCAGTCTTCTAGATAGGTACAAAGCTACATATTTAGTGTTAGTAGTTGAATAGTCATTGTTTTGGTTGCCTGTTGCAGCCTTTACTAGTTGTTTGCTATGGTGTTGCCCATTTCTTTCATGTTTAAACACTGTCCCTTGTGTGAGGGAGTTATCTGAGCTTCAGGTGGACACTCAGTGTCTCTATCGTCTGGCATAGATGCACATATTGAAGAAATGTGATTTGTAAGTCCTTCAACCCCAGAGTTAGAAAGGGCAGGGAGGCTCAACTTCAGGTCTTTCTAATGACCAAATCAATAAGACCAGCTTCTCCGCCAAGCTGTCTTGTACAAGGGCCTTCTGAATCCAAGAGCATCAGTGTGGACTTTCTGATATGGAGACCTCTGATTGAATCCTGACTACAACAATGGGGTCATCCTCAGATTGCAGGGAGCTGGAAGTCCCAAGGGTAGGTCGGTCATCAGGGCTTCCTCTAAGAGGAAGATCTCCCTGTGGCACTGCACATCATCTTAGACCTCACAGCCCAGAATGGCTCCAGCTAAACCTTAGTCCCAAGCTGGCTCCAGCCACGTGGCACCAAAACATTTGGCATGAAGCTCAGCACTTCAGGAAAGACTGTTGTGACCCAAATATCCCTTAATGCCAACTGGCAAGGGGGTTACAAGAACATCCTGAGTCTAGTGTGTACATTCAGGTTCACCAAAGAATGTCTTATGAGGTCTTAAATGAAAACTTG
Source organism: Dermatemys mawii (assembly GCA_007922305.1). Taxonomy (NCBI): domain Eukaryota; kingdom Metazoa; phylum Chordata; order Testudines; family Dermatemydidae; genus Dermatemys; species Dermatemys mawii. The sequence continues at coordinate 32,933,776 of ML677341.1, forward strand.
GGTCATACTAGTCATTGATATCATTGTGAAATGTATGTACCGATACTATGTACAGCCGAGCTGTAGACAAAGGTTTTTGTTAGACAAAAGATGTTTATTCACCTATCATTGTCAGATGTAAATTAACACAATGAATGCACACTTCATTATGAGAGATGGGAAGAGCACATAAGAGAACAAGTGAGAGGTGTTTGTGGGAATTATACTGTCTCTGCATACAGAAAATGAACTCTGCATACTGTAATGATCCTAGGACATACCCTAGAACAGAGGTGGGCAAAGTTTTTGGCCCAAGGGCCACACTGGGTTTGCAAAATTATATGGAGGGCTGGGTAGGGAAGGCCCCACCCCCAGCCTGGCCCCCTCCCACTTCCCACCCCCTGACTGCCCCCTCAGAATCTCTGACCCATCCAACACCTCCCTGACCTTGTTCCCTGACTACCCCTTCCAGAGACTCCTCCCAACCACCACCCCAGAACCCTCTTTTTACTCCCCCCTTACCATACCTGTTCGGCGTGGCTCCGGAGAAGAGGGGGGGAGTGTGCAGCCCCAGCCCCCAGAGCTCTGCCCAGGCAGCGTGGCTCCAGGGGAGGGGCGATCATGCAGTCTTGCCCCCCAAGAGCGCTCCCCGCACGGCACAGCTCCAGGGGAGGGGCAGGAGGAGTATGCTGCTTGCGCGGCTCTGGGGGATGGGGGGGAGCGTGCAGCTCCGGTCCTGCAGCTGTGCTGGTGCAGGGCACGGCTCTGGGGGACGAGCCGGGGGCAGCCTCCCCGGGGTCCAGAGTGGACGGTCTTGTGGGCCAGATCTGGCCCGTGGGCCGTAGTTTGCTCACCTCTGCCCTAGAAGCTGCTTTTTTGAATAAATCCTTGATATCAGCTTGCTTGCTTGTCTTCTGCCTCTTTCTCGTAAAATTAGTGTGTAATATGTGCAATTGCATAACCTCCTGGGCAGTATACTTGTCCTGGTTAATAGATTGAAGATTTGTATTGGGAGATATTAGAAATGCTGGTTAATAGAACTTTCTGGTTGGTAAAGTGCCAGATAACACAGCTTTTACTGTAAATGGGCAGAGCGTTTACATTCATGAAAATGAGATCTCAGCCAGTCTTAATTGAAGGTGCTATAAAAGGCTTTGCATGAGAGAAACTTCATTAGATTGTTCATTAATAGTTAGGTTTAGTCTCCAGAAAGCATGTTATGAAGTTTGTTTGCTACATAACCTTTTTTCCTCCATTATCCTTATATCTTGAATCTTTGGTAAGAAACGTTTTTTTTTTCACTACAGATAAATCTCATTGCTGTGACATTAAGCAAGGTGCTGATTCTCAGTTGAATCACTCAGGTTGGTGTGTGCTCCTTTCCCTTGGGGACAGCAGACCTGGTGTTTGTGAGTGTTCAGTGGATAAGGATCTGACTACCACAGGAGGAAATCTTCAAAGGCACTTGGGGACTCGGGTATTTATATTGTTAACCTGCAAGACAAAGTAAGACCAGACATAGCTCCTTGGGTGACTAGCAGGCTGGTGGTGTCAGGGAGCAAGCCTCCCTCATACTGGAGTCAGGGGGGTAACAAGGTGAGACTCAGTCCTGGGTACTGTGAGAACTGCACCACTGACATTAGCACTGTCTACCTCAACGGTCCAAGCACCAACACTTCTAACACCATGACTAGGCTGCTTGGGACTGCGCAGAGTCACTGTGGTGGACATTTCTATGCTGCCTCAACAAAACCCAGTTCTGATACAGCTGACTACACTGTCCCCCAAGGCATCATTTTTTAGGTGGTATCACTGATGAACTTCCAGATTCACCTGTAACCACAGACCTGACCTCCCTGCTACGCTCCTCCATATTTTAGTTAGCACTGAATCCACCTGGGAAAGCGGCACGATTAGCCCCTAACTCCCCAGGAGCCTCATCACAACTTTTGGATCTGGGCTCTGTTTTCCTTGGACTTGTGTTCCTAATTGGGGGATGAAGAAATCCATTTTCAGGAGCAAGCTTATTTGCTGAGGCTGTTACCTCAGCCTTTGACATTCTTTAGAGGTTCCAGGCACATGCTCCTTATAAGAAAGAAATAGTGACCCACAGAAACTGGTCTATTGGTTTTCTACACTTTGGCCACAGGGGACACACTCACCAATGTCTTTGTGGCTGTACTGGGGACCCTGATTGGATCAGTGCATCCCTGGTCCTAGGGAACAGCTATACCATCAAAAAACTGCTTCCTCAATGGCAATATGTGCTCTGGTGCTCTAGCCACCCTTTCTGTTTCTGGCACAGCCAAGGACACAGGAGGCAGCAATAGAAGAACAAAAACTGGAAAGTGATCTGCTTACACCAGTAACCCTTTCCTTCTGATGAAGTGGGTTCTAGCCCACAAAAGCTTATGCCCCAAAATATTTTTCAGTCTCCAAGGTGCTACAGGGACTCCTCATTGTTTTTGCTGATGCAGATTAACAAGGCAACCGCTCTGAAACCTCTCCTCCTTGTCCCCAGATGAGGCTGTAGTACCATGTTGAGGGGTAGGCACACCTCGTCACGGGCTGCCAGCTCATGTAAGGTCAGATGGAAGGGCAAAGGTGATTCCTGCAGCCGGTCCGGTCCTCCGCTGATGACCCTTACTCTAACGTGGAGTAGTATTACTTAGTAACCAGAGTCAGTGAGCAACCCTTACTGTTACGGCCACATGCCTCAGTGGTCAGGGTCAGTGACAGACCCTTCCTGTCAGGGCCCCACAGTCCTGTTGTCAGGGTCAGTGAGCGACCCTTCCTGTCAGGGACACGTGGGCCAAAGGCCAGGGTCAGTGAAGTAGCCTACTTCTGTGAGATTGTGTGGCTAGTTGGTCTGAGGGGGGAGTGGTGCACTGGGTAAGGGGACTCGGGCCCTCCCTGCTCTTCCAAGCCCCAGCACAGGGCCCTGGAGGTGCTTGCCACCGAGTCAGCAGGGATTCTCCCGAAACATGCTGACCAGTCCCCTGGTTCACTCACTGGCAAAGAGTTCAAGTCCCCTGGGCTGCTTCTTACCTCTTCCCCCTCATTGAGACTCCCTGGGTCTCTGGGGCCCTCAAATGGCTGGACTCCCACTGGTGCCGTCCTTTCTCTGGGCTCGTTGTGCAGCCTGGAGTCTTCAGGCAGGAACTCTGAGAGCTGTAGTCAGGGTTTGTAGCAACTCCTTGCAGGGAGCCTTCCTTCCCCGCCAGTGGCTGCCTCGTACTTAGCTGGGCAGCTATCTTTTATATGGTGCCTCCAGGCTGAGCATGCTCAGCAGGTCAGGGGGCGGGGCTTCCTCAGCCTGCAAAGCAGAGTTAACACTTTTGGGGCTGGTGGGGGGTAGGTACGCTCCGTCACATACCACCCACTGCTCCATGGATGAATGATTATGAGGGTTTCCTGAACTTATTGGAAGGATGTCCCTGGCCCTCCAAATTCCAAGAACTGGTCCATACATTGGTGGATGTGTTCCAAGCCTCCTCAGAAGAGAAGGTTGCCTTCCCAATTAATGGGGCCATAATGGATCATACTACAACTGTGTGGCAGGCACCTGCCTCTGCACCATCTACATCTCACTGTGTAGATAAAAATATCGAGTGCTTTCTAAGGGAGCAGAATTCTTTTATATACACCCTGCTTTCATCAGCCTGCACGTTTGGTCCCTTCTGTAGTTTGCTAGCTTTTTTTATTCTAGTCTATGTGGCACCAAACTAGTAGTATACTACTTCAGAATAGAGGAAAAGAGAAAATTTCCACTGAGATTCTGTGAACTAGCTGCAAGTGGCTGTTAAACTCAGAGAATCCAGATCTTTGCAACCAGTATTTCAGTGAAGGCTGAGGACTTCCATCAACCCAGGTCTTTGGATTCTGAAATCCTGATACCGCAGGGAACCACCGTTGTGCTATTATGATAGACATTGTTTTTGTTTTTAAATAGTCTTTACCATTCAAGGTGAAAGTAAAACAGCAGCTAAGGAGTTTCTTGAGAAAAGAAAGATGGTGATTTTTCGGTATCATACTGGATAATAGTTCATTTTTCAGACTGGTATTTATCTTAAGCATTATTTCATTCAGTCATTGTTTTCTCCCCCAAATAGAAATCTATGTTCATTTACATATTTTTATTAAAATTCTACAATAACATCAAACTTAGATAAAATGATTTACCCCTCAAATCCCTAGAGATATGACCTGTCAACCTCTTTTAAACTTTGAAGGAAACTTTGAAAAAACAGTTTGTTTTTTTTTTCTGGCGAATTGATAATCCCTAAGTAAACCAAGCTATGCCGCATTTGGCAGGAAGGGATAAAAAAAGTCGTCAAATTCATAGCTGAAACCCAGACACTAGTAATGTGAAGTGAGGTATTAAATTCACATTGATCTCCCTTGATCACATTTCATTTGTTTTCTATTAACGTTATCAGAGAACAAATGCTTATATCAGAATATCTGTTTCACTGTGGTAGAAGAGCCCAGGCAGTAATAATAAAAATACTTTCTTTGTGGTTATTTTCAAACTTTGTTACATTTACATTTCCCATCACTCTGCTGTAAAGAGCAAACTGGGAAATCAGATTCTTCACCAGTTTGTATTCTCTGAAGTAACCATTGTGATGCTATAGAGAGGATCGTTCCTATTTCACCTTCCCTGTAAACACTATTACCGCATCCATTGAACAGGAATGAGCTTCTTTACTACTAAAACTAAGCCTAATGCCCCAGCTCATTTAGTTTTATTTTTGTTGAGATATAACTTAAAACAACATAATAAGAGAAAATTAATTATCCAGCCTATTTAAGTTTGTAAATACCGTCGCCTAGAGCACCTCTACTTAGTTGGGAACAGCTACTTCATTAAGGAAACCATTTGACTGTCTGGCCCTTGTCATCAGACAGTTTTCTTCAGTTTCCTAGTTTAACTTTTCCTTTATTAACTTAAGCTTGTTGCTTAGCTCATTGTTTTTCTATGTAAATAGTACATTTCCTTTCCTTACTTTATTACCCTTTAAGTATTTATATGAGGCTATCATGTGCCTACATACCATATGAAAAAGGCTTAATAAATTAAGTTCCATTAACCTGTGTTACTAAATGATTAATTTCAAGTTTTTATTATTTTGGTTGTCCTCTTTAGAACCTCTTAATAAAATTTTCTTTCTCTCTCTCAAGTGCAGGTTTCTAAAATGGCACAGTAGTACTTATATGGTTCTAACACTTTAACCTATAGAGTTGCATTATGTCTTCTCATCCTGTAATTGGTCCCTTTATACAAACATTAGATATGCATTTTTTTAAATTGCTTTTGGGGTAATTCTGCACCACTGTGTATGTAGAGAATTCATGGGTTGTACAGAATTTTTTCTCCTGCAGAAAATAGTGTGGTGGAAATGTGCTATAGTTATACCTTTTCCACATGAGGAGCTGCTGTGATGCCAGAAAAGAGCAGCTGCTCCCTGGCAGGAGCAGTCTGAGTTGAGGATAGGAAAGAGAAAGGGGTTGCCTTCCTTACAGCATTCTGCTTGTAGGGCCAGCTTAGGAGGAATGGGATATGGGGGGCTGGACAGTGTGGGGCACCTAGGGCTGCTGGGAGTCACAGACAGGGGTTCAGAAGCACTAGTGGATGGGGGTGGAATGGGGGTACAGGGACACATGGGGAAAGGGGGGAGAGAGTGCAGGGACGCATGGGGATGGGGAGGTGCAGATACCTGGGTAGAAGACAAATGTATCTGACTGAGAAAAGCGAAGGATCAACTGGAGTCAGCCAGGGTCTGCAGGGCGGAGGCTCCCTAACGATCCCTCCCTACCTAAAAACCCTGTCTGTTTATATTTCTCTCACCCACATCCAACAACCCTCCGAGTTCACACTTAGGCTCTTTCCCATCAATGGCTTCCCTCTCTTTGAGGTTCTCTGTTATCTCTGATTCCCCCAAGCCTTTGCATGGCTTCTGAAGGGTGCAGTAAATACATTGCTGTATTGTAGTTTAAATGAATTATTACTCAGAGTTCTGTATTAATATGCCTAGTAAGAAGTCTGTTTGTCAAAAAACATTTTCTCAGTCTGTCTTGTTGTCTGTGTCATTACAGACATGCTAATAGATATTCTGAAATAAATTACCAAAATAACTGAAACTGGTATGATTCTGTTATTTTGACAAATATATAGAATTTTGCAGAATTTTAAAATATTGTGCACAGAAATTTTTTTGGTGCAGAATTTGCCCAAGAGTATTCATGTTTGGACAAAAAGAACTGAAATTGGAGACTGTTCAGTATGGGTACTGAATTGCTGTAAGTACAGTTCGGTCTTTGGAACAGTAAGTTAGTTCTATGGTCCAAAATACTACAGTGCTAGAGATTGCTTTTGGTACTAAGGACTCATCTACACAAACACTCAATCCATGGCAAGCTGGGGTGTGAATCTATCCCACAACGGTCTACTGTGCACTAACTTTCAATGTGGCCCCTACTGATGCGCTCTGACAGTTGCTTAGTGTGCTTGAAGTGAACAGTTGGTATGGGGTATAGTCACATCCTAGTTTGCTGTGGACTAAGCCCTCGTCTACACTACAAAGTTAGATTGGCTTAACTACGTTGGTGAGGCCTGTGAAAAATGTCATGTATAATGTGGTTAAGCCAGCGTAAGCCCGAGGATAGACAGGAGGGAGGGTAGCTCAGTGGTTTGATCATTGGCCTGCTAAACCCAGGGTTGGGAGTTCAATCCTTGAGGCGACCATTTAGGGACAAGGTGCAAAAATCTGTTTGATGATTTGATTGGGGATTGGTCCTGCTTTGAGCAGCAGGTTGGACTAGATGATCTTCTAAGGTCCCTTCCAACCCTGATATTCTATGATTCACTGCTAGCTTGATGGAATAGTTCTTTTGTTGACCTAACTGCCACCTCTCAAAGTGTATTTACTACAGTGATGGATGACAAACCTCTTCCATTGCTGTAGTATGTGTCTACATTAGAAACGCTACAGCAGCACAACTTTAGCATTTCTAGTGTAGACATATCCTGACTATGTAGAGCTTAATTCTTCACAGTATTGCTTATAGACTGTGTAGATTGAATAAAAGATGCTCTTTTTTCCCCCTGCACCTGCCAAAAAGGAAAAAGTGACAGGTGAGTCGGATGTACATGGCAGCTGGATCCCACATGAAAGAGAACTGAGTGAGACAGCAGCGATGTCTGTTTAGTAACAGAAGAATGTCCAAAAAGGGGAGTGTGTATTTATGCACCTCCATTTGTATGCTGAAGATTTTCCATATGTCCTCAAACATGCCTATTCTATATCCACACAACATCTTTCTAGTCCAGGCTCTTGCTAATAACAGTGTCACCATATAAAAGGCTTAACATTTAAAATGCTTAAAGCTTGTCACTCAGTGGAGTAGGCTAAATGTTGGCCAGTATTCTCATACTAAAGTGACAGGTCACCTAAAACTATTTTTAGGTACTCAGGGCTACTGTGTGTCACACATCTTGCAGGACTTTCACATAGGAGGCAGCCTTGTCATGCCTGCCCACATTCCAGTCCTTTTGTGAGTTTATAATTATTTGAAGTTTTAATTGTTGGTTTTTTTTATTCTTATTGCTTTAAGTTTGTAAATTGGGTTTTCTAAAATCTGTTTCAGCTTTAGCATTTATTTTCTCAAATTACATGTCTTATTTTTTTTCTTTCATTTGGTGCTTGTTTTATTGATTGGGATGACTGTTCAGAATTGTCCATGGTCTCTTTAATTCTTTGACTTAGCATAGTCTCATTGTGATAAATATTCACAGTAAATAAAATGTTTTATTCACCATCTACTGGATAGTGATTTGTCTGCATAGTCTTCCAAATTATGCAAAGTAAGTTCTCATTGTCTTTGTTATAGAGTTAAATTTTCTCTCAAACCTCGCTTTCTTCCTCATTGTTTTAAATATACCTCCTCGATACTTTTGAGTGTCTTTCCTACTGTATGTTATGCTCATCCTTTAAACATGCCTTAACCACTTCTTGTCTCAACTATTCTAATTCCTTCTTTGATAGTCTTCCTACATCCATCTCTTTTAGCTGCAGGCATTTCAGAATGCTGGAAAATAAGTATTTTGCTACATTGCATGGATAGTACTTTATGAATGCTCATAAAATTGGGGTTTGGGGTGTGGGAGGGCTTTGGCTGGGGGTGCAGGCTCTGGGGTGGGGCTGGGGATGTTGCGTTGGGGATGTTGCGTTGGGGTGCGGGAGCATGCTCCAGGAGGGACCGAGGGGTTTGGAGGGTGGGAGGGGGATCAGACCTGGGGATTTAGGTGAGGTCATGGGAGGGGAACAGGGAGCAGGCTCCGGGTGGCATTTACCTCAAGCAGTTCCCAAAAACAGCAGCATGTCCCCTCTCCAGCTCCTATGCGGAGGCATGGCTGGGCGTATCTGCTTGCTGCCCTGTCTGCAGGTGCTGCCCCTTGCAGTTCCCATTAGTTGAGGTTTAGAATTAAAATGTCATTTTGCTGCTTTAACCAAGTTTATTTGCAGTCACTAACCACCTTTTCTGCCTCTGCATTTTACTTGTGCTATGGGGGGAGCAGAAGTGACTCAAAATAAAAGCCTCTTGTGCTCACTGTCTTCTGTTCTAACAAGTGTAAACATGTTCAGCTGTAAAAAGACAATCTAGGGAAAAAAACAGGGCTCTTAGTCTCTAAATAATCTACACAGCTGTTATGTTGTGGAATCTTGTTTAAAGAAGGTGAAAAATACTCTGAATCTGAGTTTTTAAATTTTTTTATTTCTGTTAATTGTAGGTGTTACCTTTTTCCTCCCTCTCATCCCCTCAGCCATGCTTCAGTACTTGATAGATGGAGAGAGATTATAACAGATTTTGAAATGACATTCCCTTCATTTCTCTTTCCTTGTAACCCCATTTTCCCATTCAAGTACCTTCTTCTCACCTTGATTGTATGAGGCTTCTCTTTTTCCTTCTTAGGCCTTACAGGAAATAAACCTGTTAATATGATTTTTGTCTCAAGACCCCTCACACACTCATGGCTTCCCCAGATGGCTGCTACACAGTTCATTTTGATGCATAGTCCTCTGTCTGTCTTCCTGCCTGGAAATGGAGAACCAGTACCTGAGCACAGGAATTACTTGGGAAGTAAAGAACATACCAGGCACGTAGAGGGTTGAGTCGTCACAAAACGGTGAGGACCTGTAATGAGCAGGACAGGGAGAGCAGTCCTCACCCTACTAACCTCTATAGGTGGTGGGTGTTGTGTAAGTGTGGATCCCACTGTAGGTATGCATGCATCTCATGTTGTGAGATCAATTTTTTTTTAATAGTAGTGTCAGAGCAACTCAAGAAAATGGTCTTTGTCCATGAGTGTGCCTTTTGTTGGTTTTCGGGTGCAGGGCCTACTTATCCACCTCTCTGCAACTCTGGGGGCAAATTATCAGGCCTTCGCAGTGCGACGTTGCACCCCATAAGGCTTTATGGAAATATGCTTATGAATGTATATATGACATAAAGGGATATATTTTATGCTACATATGCCATGTAATATATCTCTGTGTGTACTATCCCTATTTGTCTGGGTGGGCCTAATAGTAAACTACAAAAAATAGTCATTCACACCATCTCATATAATACAGCTCATAGGAGCCATGATAGACTCCAGATCAGAAAAAGCATACGTGCCTGAGGACCGATTGCAGCTGTAACAAGCACTCGTCCTCCAACTTAATTTAAAACAACTAGAAGAGTAGGCAATTGTCTCACAGTATTAGTCCCCATGTCGTTGTGCCAGAATGTAATGCCACTTACCAAACTTCACCTGCAGCCCCTCTAACTCTGGCTCAGGCCAGTCTATTCTGCAGCAAGTCATCAAATAAACAGGAAAGTTTCATTGCCCCATCACATCATTGTAGAGCTTGCTTGGTGGTTGGACTCCACAAATGCAAGATGAAAGGTGCCCTTTTCAGTCTTCCCTGACAAACATGTTAATCCATGGGTGTCCGGGACAGGCTGGGGAGCTCACTTGGATCACTTACAGTTCAAGGAACTTGGTCCTTGCATGAAATGGAGTTGCACAGGAATGTCCTGGAGCTCAGAGTCATCAGAGTGGCATGTGTAGCATTCCTGCCTGTCCTCCAGAGTTCGGTAGTGCAAATTGTCACAGACCACCATTGCAGCTATACATTTCATAAACAAACAAGGCACACCTATTCCTTGCCCTGGTGTGTGAAGGTTTTCAAGTTTTGGACGGATGCCATCAGAACAAAGTGACCCTGAGAGCTCTTCGCTTTCCAGGAATCAGCAATAACTTGATGGATTTTTTGAGCAGGTAGATATTGTCCAATCACAATGGCTGAGGCACAGATCTAACACAGGATCAATGTTTCATCGTTTGTCCTCTCTGGATGGTGTTGTTTGTCAAAACTTGCTCCATGAGAGAACTGAGTCCAGGGTGGCTGCTTGGACTAAAGATCACCTGTTCGAAAGAGATACATGAGGTATTGCTGAACAGTAGAATGGTTTTGACATATCTGCAGCAGTGGAAGAGCTTCTACACTGGTGTATCAGTTCTTCATCTCTTCCCTGTTGACTCTTCCTTGTCTGATGTCTAGGATTATTTTTGGGTTTGAAGAACTCAGAGCTTTCTCTGAGTTGTTAAAGTCCATTTAGCAGCCATCGCAGCTTCCCGTTTCCCAGTTGAAGAGCTTTCAGTCTTTACACTTCTTGGTTAATCAAGGGATTAACTAACCTTTTTCCACATCTCAGGGAACCTACCCCTACATGGAACTTGAATTTGATCTTCAGTTCTCTAGTGAAGCCTCCTTTGAGCCACTAGCTAAATGTTCCCTTCTCCACTTGTCCATGAGAACTGTCTCTAGAGACTGTCACCTCTTCTAGAAGAATTGGTGAGCTAGGAGTGATTTTTTTATCCACTTTCGTAAAGAATGGAAGCTTTAGCTTTTCAGCATCCCATGAGAAAAATTATGGAGCTCTCAATAGTTCTAATTAGGAAACAAACCTGGTCCTGACCTTTTTGATCTTAACTGAAATACTAAGAGGTGTCGCTGACAGAAATGGGAAATCCCATGTCTTGGCTCTAATAAGATTTCAGAGAGATGACACTGATTTCTTTTTTTGCCCTGGATTTGAAAAACATGTTTACATTGGTTTTTATTTCATTTAAAATAAAACTGTTCTAAATAGGATTATTTAATAATTTGAGGTTTTATTTTTTGTTTTTTGTAACACAAGGTCTAAATGAAGCAGATGATGGAGAGTTGAGGCTAAATGTTTTTTAAGAGAAGTAGATGAAATATAATGGAACAATCATTTTAATGCATACTGAATTTTAATAACTCAAACTTACATAAACCGTTTTTCATTAATAATTTGACCTGGTGAAAACCATTGATTATATTTTACAAAACTGAAGTCTATTCATGTACTTACTGGATGATGCAAGGAAATCATGTACCTTTTGTAAACTATTTGATAAAGAAACTATAAATGGAGTAAGTAAATCACCATGTACTAATGCAACGAGCAGCTTATTTGTTCTAGGGTTAAGGAGAAGGGTGATACCTGAGCTAAAAAATTGATTGACTGAACCCAAATGTATTTTGTTTGGATAAATATCCTGCCTCACTTCTGCTACAGCCAATTGTTCCCCTATTCATCATCAGGTATGACTAAATAACAAGATAATCTTAGCAAAATTATCTTGTTATTTAGTCATACCTGATGATGATCGCTGAGTTTCCATCTTATTTTGGTGCCTATTGTTTTTAATGTTCAAAAGTCAAGTGGGACAATGAAACTTTCAGCCACTTTGACCTTGCCCTTATGAACAGCCTCTCTCCTATGTTACTTTTAACAGGTTGTTTTTTTTAAATTACAGCTTGAGTTGCTTCCTATATTCAGGATTGTTGTCTGTTATTACTGCACTTTACTCTGTGTGTCCAGTAACTTCAAGGCTTTGATATAATTTTGATGCAGAAAGTTTCCACATGAGATCTTCCAAAAAACCCATTATCTTGGAGGTTAAATATTGAGCTTGGCACTATCAGTGTGAGAATAAATATCTGCCAAAACCAATTGGATGCACTGAATGAAGAGAATATTGGCAACTCCAGCTAAAACAGGGGTAATATCCACTGTAGTGAACCTGAGTCTTATGTTCTAATTGTGGTTGTTTTGGGACTATATTGTCCTGTCATGCTGTTTTATTACAGCATGCCTCGTTTGTAGTTTGGATATCATGAAATAAGAATCCTGCTTGTTCTTGTGCTTCACACAAGGCAACTACTCTAACTAAAATGGTGAAGTACAGCAGATTAAAAAACTGCAGATAGGATTCAACCGAAGGGCAGGAGTAGCTGCAGAAGCAGCGCAAGAAGGGAACTTTGGACATTCTGGGAACTTTCAGAACAGTCTCTGGTCAGAAGTACGGACTGGACACCAAAAGTCTGGTTACCGCAATTTTCCAGGGCCGTAACTAGGGCAGTGGGAGGCAGCTGCCACGGGCACAGAGCACCGGCGGCGGGGGTGGTGCAGGACTGGGTCCAGTGGTATGCCCCCTCCGCCCCCCACAACAGGATCCGGGCAGAGCAGCTCCTGCCAGGGGTGGAGATGCTTTTGGTTCCACTTTGCTCTGGCCCTTGAGCAGGGCTGACGCTGATTCTGCCACAGGCACGGATGAGCTATTGCTGGGGGAAGTGTGTGTGGCCTAGCCCTTGCTGGCCACTGGGTGGGGGAGGATCCCTGTGGGAAGCTGAGCGGCCTAGGCACTTTTGACCATAGCCGTAGTGCAGGGGCACTGGAATGGGAGGGCCAAGGGCCATGCCCTCCCCGTTTTTATCTGCCTTAAGGGTGAGTGGGCCAGGGGGGAGAGGAAAGCTGTAGGTTCTCAACCTGCTAAGTCAGGGCCGCCTCCTACTTGCATCTTATGGGCAGACAGGCTCTGCTTAAGCTGCAACTTCCAGCCCCAGCTCTGAGGGCAGCAGGTGAGTAGTTCCCTTCTGGGTAGAGGGAGCTTAGCTAACTGGGGGATGAGGGGGAGAGAATAGAGTGATGGGAAGGGGAGATGAGAGCTGAACGAGTGGCAGGTGGTGCCTCAGGGCAAGAATTGGAGCAGAGGGAGATTCTAGCACTCCTGTAGTAGTGTCCAGCTTTGAGAAACTTCCCTCTTTTCTCTTGTTCTGTTTCCTTTCATCCCTTCCCTTCAATGTCCTCTCAGCCTTTGCTTTTTGCTCCATGTAGCTTATCCCCTCAGATAAATAACATATTTACAGCCATCACATTGTTCATTCTGCTGGTATATAATATCCCTTCCCTGGTTTGTCTGTTTTGTCTATTTGGATTGTTAGCTCTTTGAGGCGGGGACTGTCTACTATTGTGTTTGTGCAATGGCTAGCACAATGAGGGCCCTACTCCTGATTGGTCCTTATGCACTACATAATAATCATCAACATAATAATTTTCCAGATCTTTTTTTCCATGGTGGGCAACCTTGTGCCAGACTTCCCTTGTGACTGCAGCAAGTACCTGACTCACTTTACCTTATTCTAATCCCCTGCTTCCAATTATTATTCTGGAACGTGTTCCTTATCTCAGTCTATCTTCTTGGATTCTATTGGCTGAGGAGCAACTTCACTTCCTTCCTTTATTTATTCCCTGATTTACACCCTGATTTCTAATGACCTGAGTGTAGTGAGCTCTTTAGATTACTTTCTTAGAGTCAACATTGTCACTTATGTGTAAACTCTGTGCACTGTCAGCAACATTGGTTACAAATATCTTGCTGCTGTTTTCTACATAGGCTAATTATTTAATTACAGAAGCATAGATTACAATGTGCCCTGCACATTGTAGTAATATGCTCGAGTATTGTCCTGTTATATTCCATATAGCTATAATGGTGGACTGAGAAAAAGCCATTTTGATTATAAGGGATAATGATAATGAGGCGTCTGGTTGTGTGTCAAAATTGTGATAAAAAAATCTCATGAGGATTATTTTGGCTTTTCAGGGCATCAAACAGAGAAGTGATCTCTGTTTAAACAAGGCAAAAATAACCCTCACAGTATCTGTTTTAGAAGGTAGCAGATGGATGATGGTGGTGATAAAAAAAAAATACTTTCAAATACTCCGCAATGGAGTTTAGTTACAATTTATTATAACTACTTAGGTCATTGTAAATCTGATTTTTAGATAAATGGGAAATAACTTTTCAAAGTAGCATAGAAGAAGCTGTAATAAAAATGAAAAATCTCACATTAGCTGAAGTACAATTATAAACTGAGTGGAATAATAGAAAATAACAAACACTTGAAATTACCTTAGCTATTTAAAGCTTTAGGATTTAAGATTAGATGAGATGAGTTCAATTCTTCTCAGGACATTAAAAATTCATTAGTATATTGACTAATAAGTCAGTGACAATAACAAGAAAAAGTTGAGTGCTATCTAGGTACAGTGTAGTGTTGTAGTTTTTTTGGCAGCAGAAAGGTAATGCTTGCCTTAGTTATTGGATATGACTGTGCACAATTCACAGCTCTTGCCAAAGCTGCTGTTTGTCTTTGCTTAACAGTTACTCAGAATGGCCATGTCCTTGCTGTGTTTACATTTCATTTTAAAATAATTGAACTACCATATTCCTGAGGGAATTCTGCACCAAAAAACTAAAAATTATGCACCCAAAGTTAAAAATTATGCTCACAGTATTTTAAAATTCTGCAAAAAATCTGCAAATTGTGTTTGTCAGTAAATAAATATGGCTCCAGCATGGCGGTGGGGAGCATGGGCCGCTGGCTGCATTGAGGTGGGAGATCACCCTGAAGCCCCTACCTACCTCAGTACAGGGACTCGCAGTCACTGTGACACAGTGCAAGGGCTGGGCCTGCCCCAGAAACACCCCAGGGCCCTTCCCCTTTGCACCAGGTGTGGGTGGGCAGGCTCAACCCAGGAGGATCCAAGTTTGGAGGGGCTTAGTGTGGGGTGAGAGGTTTCTCTGTGGGGCAGTCTGGGTGCTGGAGGCTCAGGAGGACATCTGGATGCACAGGGGCTTATTGGAGGGTTTCGGGTGCAGGGACAATGGGACTCTGCAGGGGCTCCAGGTGACGGTGGTGGGGGCGCAGTGGGGCGGCGTCTGGGTGTAGGCAGATGGGGCTTGGTGTGGGAGTCTGGGTGTGTGGGATTCAGTGAAGGTATCTGGGTGCTGGGGGAGTGGGGCT
>ML677341.1:32948997-32990779 GCA_007922305.1 Dermatemys mawii
CTGTTGCCAAGGGGACGCTGCATGTCAGGCTCCCACTTCCCCCAGCAATTCCCCTTTTCTTTTCCATCTCCTTCCTCTCCCTTGCACATTCCATCCCTCTTACCCAGCCCCACCACTGGCATTCACTGTTGCAAAGAACAGGGGTCTTCAAACTTTTCCCCCCGCGGCCCCTTTCCATGGAGGGAAGTGTCTGGCAGCCCCCGGGGGGTATGTCTGCCGAAATGCCGCCACTGAAATGAAAGCTTTCCCCTCTGTTTGGAAGGGGGTAGTTCCCCCCAAAACTGTGCCCATGGTCACCCCCTCATGGATTCCTTTTGCTTTCCTGCTGTTTTCTGCAGAGAAGCACAGGAATTCTGCAAGGGAGTTGTTTTCTGTGGATATGCAGTCACTCAGAATTCCCCCAGGAGTAAGTGTAGAGGGTGTTCCACTACTTTGCATTCAGTACACAGGAAGTCTTATTGCTAACTTCACTTAAAATTAGGCTAGACAATATACTTAAATATATGGTAGGGTGGGGGCTGTGCTGTGCCATTTAAAGTTGGGAAGGGGCATGATTTTTGCCCTTCCCCCAAACCCTCCTATGAGATGAGACCCTACATTCACCCCTCACAAATTTGACTGAGTGGCATTGTCATCTGTTGCAAATTGGAGTTTCCCTGCAACCCATGTGCCAGGTCACAATGCCATTCGCTCAAATTTAGCTCAGCTGCAGCCAGACCAAATTTGAGTGAATAGTATTGTGATGTGCAGCATGGGATTGCAGCAGCAAAAAGTGGTTGAGAGATGGGAACATGGCCTGGGAGGCCCCCTTGGCTCTTCGTACTGTACCATAGGGAAATATATTGCGATGGGCAAGGGGTGCGGGAAAATATATTAAATCTCTTGCACCCTCATTCTCACCCCTGCACCCATCGTGTCTAAACTGCTGTTGCTGCTTATAGTTCTTTCTTCCAAGAAGCATCAGGAACAGGATGAAATTTGACATGATCCTCAGCAGTTTCATACTGGTCCCATTTGCCACATTAGGAGCAGAATGTGAAGTTAATGGCAATTGCATCAGTTTTGTGAAAACTGGACTTCTGTGTGCACTGTATTCAAATGCTGTGGGCGGCAACAGTGGCCCAGGCACAATCCTTCACTATGGGATTCTCCTGTAGAAGAATTTTAGAAAAGTTGCTCGAAGGGTGGAGTGGAGTGATTGACCCACTCTTGAAGAACAAGGATTAAAAGCAGCCCTGGAAAGGGCTGAGGCTGATTGGGGAAGCAGCCACAGCTGGCCCTATAAGAGGGCTGTGGGCCAGAAGCTAGAAGAGTCTCTCTCCAGCTTTGGAGAGAGAAGGACCTGGCTACCTGGGAGAATAAGGTACCTGAAGAAGAGCAGTGCTGTGGAAAAGGGCAAAGGAAGCTGGGGTGCGCCAGCCTAGAAAACCCCCAGGCTGCAGGCCTTGCTTAAGACCGAAAGGTAGTGGGGCTATAGAGGGGAAGCCCGAGGATAGGCAAAGGCAGCAGGTCCTACCCCTTGCCACTGATGAGTGGCCGTTAGAGACTGCAGTCTGCCCCAGTGCATTGAGGGCTAGATGATGACTGGCAGTAACCACTGAGGCAAGGTGGGCTTATAGGTTGGGGGCTCCCTTGGGAGGGGAGACCCAGAGTGAGGGGGTACTGCAGAGGGGCAGAACCCTGAAGGTAAAGAGGTGCTGGGGTCTGGGAGGGACATGGGAGCTGCTGCAGGTGAGAGACCGGCCTGCAAAGGGCACTCCAAGCTGGAAAAAAATAATTCCCAGAGGACCAGCAGGAGGCGCCATGCCAGTGAGTTGTCGCCTCGCTACAAGAGGCAATAGAAGGTTTTTGGGGAAGTACAGGATTCCCATGATTCCAGGCTATCAACTTCTGAAAATGTCTCTAGAAGTATTAATGATTTTAGATGAAGGTACAATTTTTGACAGGTTTATTCAAAATAGCTGCAGTGGTTGGGTCATTTCTGTGGCGAGTGGAAGCCTATTTTAAATTTACAGAAGGCTTTGCTTTTGAGGCAGCACATGGTGATAGCCTCTCTTATTATGTAAATAATTTGCCAAGAAACTGTTCTTGCAGTTCAGCATTATGTTGAAAGCACCACTATGCATCAGCATAAATTTGCAAAAGCCTTTGACAAATTCTGTTCAGTTTAATTGTGAATCTGTATAACTGAACAAATTGTAATGTAAGATTAACTGCCTTTAATAATCTGAGGGAATTTACAGAAGTATCTGTTAAATGCACAGTGGCAGAGAGATGCACAGGTCGTTACTCTACAGCACCTCCAAACATAGTGGAATTTCAGCTGAAGGATCCTTTTGTCCATCCTCATATCTAGGAGTAAAGTACTATACAAAGTGAGAAACTGTGAACTAAAGGGGGAAAAACAAGGATGCAAGTATAGGGAAACCTTTGGTTGCTCATGTATCCTAGTGTCTGTGAAAAGAAATTCCTTTTTTATGGACTGGGTATAGTGAACATGAGGATCCCTTTGTGATCAAATGCTTTACACTTTTAATATTGAAAATCCCAGAAAGTACGTGTGAGAAACATTCTCTTTCAGTGCATCTAGTAGCCTGGGGTACCACTGTGTGTTAATGGATGTTGTGTGTGAAGATATACCATGTCAAATACTGGTATCTATTTTTAAAAGTTTTTTCTTCTCCTGTCCTGCAAATCTATGAATGCCGCAAAAAAAGTAGCCCCCATCTCTGATGAGTGGGGCAGTAACTTGCTTCATTCCCTTGAGATTTCTTCTGGCTGATTGGAGGCAGAAACTGTCTGTGTTGCTCTGATTTCAGGAGCATCAGCACAAGGGAGCAAAAGGGCACAACCCCACACACTAGTGCTTCCTGTGCAAGTGATTGTTGTTTTGTATCAATGTTCCCTCTCTTTTGCCTTCTCTCCTAAGAAGCCATTTCTATGGACCGTGGGGGAACCACCAGACTGACTGTTGCTGCTGGGCAAGAGTGCGGGGCATTAAGCTAAGACTGAGACAAGGAGAGAGCAGTATATGGCAAATACAAGAGCTGGTTTTGCATAGTTTAATTTGAGGGAAAGTCCTAGGAATAAGGTGACCATGTTTCCCTGAAAAAGGACTTGGTTCTTAGTCTCTCCCTGTTGGTTTTACAAAATAAAAAGCAGGTTTTGTCAGTGTTTATCAGCCTCAGACTGGCCACATGGAGCCATTGTGAGCAGGTGAGAGTGAGCACCTGTACACATCACCATCTGTTCCCTGCCATATGTTGGGAACGTGCCCCCTAAGAAGCCTCCAGTCAATAACTTTCTGATCAGCCCTTCTCTCAGTATCTGCTTGGTTCTGTGTGGAGTTAGACTTTGGTCATTGTGCTGGGTGGGAAGCCTGTAGCTAGGGCTGCATCTTGCCCTCCGCTCTCCTGCTTGTGTGTGCTCATGAGCATTGGATGGTAGCGGGTCTGTGGGGCAGCGTGAACCCAAGCAGGGAGAGTAAAGACTTCAGAGTGAATGTGATTGAGAGAATAGGTCTCTCAAAGAGAGTCAGAAGCAAGAGATGCAAGCTGGTGTGGGAAGAGGAAAGGGGAAGATTAGAGGATGTGATGACAGCAGAGTGAGCAGAAGAGAAAGTGGGGAACGGGAAGGCAGAAGCATAATTATAAGGGGAAGGAGTGGAGACAGAGTCCTTTCAGTGTACAACTTTCTAACTTCAGTCCAAACTGACACCATTAACCTGGTCTCCACAGTACAGGTGTGCAGCTTTTCACTTAAAACAAAAATCTAGTAATCTAACTAGAGACCACCTCCTTTCCTCTCTTGGCAGTTGCTTCAGACTCTGCTCCCCTGGTCCACAGCAGGTTCCCCAGGTGTCCTAGCAAGAACACCTTTTGCTGTTGAGAATTGAGCGACCCTTTTGGTAAGAGAAATGGGGAAACACAATTTGCAGTTGTTGCTGTCAGTGGAAAGGAAACAGGTCTGAGGCATTGGCTTGGATCCGTTAAAGGCCCTCTTTTTACAGACACCTTTGCAAAAGCGGCATTGCCCCCATTGCCTTCAGCTATCTCCTTATCTCAGCTTGCCTTCATATTCTTCCACTTCCAGACCTTTTTATTTCAAAATCTGCCTGAATGTACAACATGAAAGGACTGAAAGTAGTTGTATTGGTAGGCAGGCTTCAAACTTTCATGACAATGATGACAAAGCTGTTACTATATAGCTCAGCTATAGGGAAGTCTGCAGTGAAGTTATCATCTATGCCATTTGTATGTTTGCCAGTGTCTTGGTGCAGTTAAATTTATGAGAAAATATAATGGCTGGAAAATATAATTGCATAAATATATTTTTTTTGGAATGATGCATTAAAAAGTAATTTTCAAAGGTCTAGAAGTTACTGTAGTTCAGTGAATTTTTAATATTTTCTAAAAATTTAACAGCTCTAAAGGGAGAGCGAACTATGACTAAGAAGTCTCAAAATTGCTATTAAAGCTATATGAACCTTGACACATAATTGGAATGCAGAAAAATAGTCTAATTTATAAAAGTTTGCACTTTGCATACTAAAATCTAGAGGGATTAAACTGCAGTCCAAATGTTCATTAATCTTCCCATTGAAGCTTTGCTGTCTGAAGTGGAGCTGGGTGGTTATTAAATCTGAAGACAGTTTTAAGATTCCGAATGCATTTTGAAGTTATTATGTATATTATAACTTTTCCACCATCATTTTGAATTGATCACCCTTGTGAAAAATCAATCAAGGAGAATGTGGCATTGCTTTTTCACACATGAAGATTACTTTTTAGAACCGGAGGAGATAGGGGTTGTGTTTGTTTATGATGAAAAGTTGACATTTTGAGTAAGCTGTGTTGGAATAACCTTATCCATGCTTTTTATAATGAAAACTAGCTGTAGGAAGGAGGACTGTAAAACTATTTAAAAAATTGTAAATTCAGTTTAAAAAAATTAGTCACAATTAATTGCAGTGTTAATCATACTTTAGAGCCTACAAATCAAAGTATGAAGTGCCATATGAATGTTTAGCATATCTGGCATGTAAATACCTTGCAACACTGACTACAACAGTGCCATGCGAACTGCTGTTCTCACTTTCAGATGATCTTGTAAATAAGAAGCGGGCAGCATTATCTACTGTAAATGTTTGTCTTAGCAATTGACTGAACAAGAAAAAGGACTGAGTGAACTTGTAGGCTCTAAAGTTTTTACATTGTTTTGTTTTTGAGTGCAGTTATATTCGTACAATTTACAAATGTAGTTTTTTTTTCCACAACAGAAATTGCACTACAGTATGCGTATGTGGTGAATTGAAAAAAATACTATTTCTTATCATTTTTATAGTGCAAATATATGTAATTAAAATGAATAATGTAAAGGGAGAACTGTACACTTTGTATTCTGTGTTGTAAATGAAATCGGGATATGTGAAGATGTAGAAAAACATCCAAAAATATTTATAATTTACATTGGTTTTCTATTATTGTTTAAAGTGATTAAAACTGTGGCTGTTTTTTAATATACTTAATTTGTTGTGCATTAATCACATACATTAACTGTGATTAATAGACAACCCTAGTAGGAAAGAGATGGGATTCAAGAAAGGGGTGGCTGCCGAGCCGAGGAAAAAAAGGCAGGGACATATTTTCATTTTTGTGTACGTAACTTTTAACCAAGCCACTGTGATTCAAGACTTCCTGTTCCTTCATCCTCTATTTTCCAGTGCAGTTTGTATTTCTCTTAAATTTTAAGCATTTTGAGGTAGGGACTGTCTATATATCTGTATTTTCTACAGCACCAAATACACTGTTGGCACTAGGCAAATAGTACGAATCAAACTTTCTGATGATATATTATTGATTATAAACTCAGATCAGTTTACTAGATCTTCAATCTTATTTTCCCTTCTAAATTATTGAACTGTTCTACCATTTTAGAGACTATTTTCCTTTTTAAATGGTATTTTTCTTCTAAAAAGTGTGTGTGCAGGTAGATGATTATTAAAACACTCTTTCCTTACTTGTTTCTGTGTTTCTTTGTCTCTCTCCTTCAGCAGCTTTTCCCCGTTTCCATTTCCGTACCCACTTAGTCTATTTTCCCCTTCTACAACCATTCCACTGCTCTCCTGTCCTCTGCCGTCTGCCACTTTAGTCCTCATTGTCTACAAATTCCGCTCCTCGGCGGGAAGTGTGATCCTTATGTGTCACCCAGACACTGTCCTTCAGATCAACAGTGGGGAATGGGGGTAGGGAAGTCCATTTCTTTTTTCCTCTGGCATGGGGAATCTTCCATCCTTGGCCTTCCTCTGTGGATCTTTCCTCCTCTCCTCCACAAACACCCCCATCTAACCCTTCCTCCCAAACAAAAAAACCACCACAATTGTGTTTCTTGGAATAAAAAAAAAAACCTTCCTTGGTCAGAAAGGGGAAGTATTGTTTTATCTTTGACTGTTCCAGCCGCCCGCAACCCAAATTCTCTCTCTTTCCCCTCCCTCCCACCTGTCCGAGGGTTATGGTAGGAGTGATAATATACTACAATGAAAAGTGAGAGGCAGCATAGTCTACTGGATTTCAGGGTGTGAGTTCTAATCAAGAATCTGCTAATTAAATTTGGCATGTCGATGGGCAAATCATTCATAAGACTGTAAAGTCTCTGAGACAAGGGCCATGTTCTTCTGTATTTTCCCTGAAGTATCTACCACTCATTGAAACAGCTAAAGCAAACCACAGAATATGAACTTTGGAGTACTATTGGAATTGTTAATGTTGTTTTTGTTTTTTATTAAGAGCTGATCTAGAAAGAATAAGAATTTTTCACCTTTCAGGAATTTTTTTTCATTGGATTGTCACTATTCTTTGTATCTTTTTTGCAAGTAATCTTTAAACATGCTGGAACCTGTCCTTTGGCTGTATTGTTCCTCTTCATGTGTTGCTTCCTAGCATATTAGTTATGCAATGGTATTGTTTGTCTATAGAGTATTTTATAACTCTTTAGCCTTAACAGAAATATATTTTCTACAGCAAATGTGCCAAATTCTAGCTGGATAACAAATCTGTTGTGGTGCAAAAGTCTTGGCCATTCCAGTGATCAAGAAGGCTTTCACTTTTATCTCCACCAGAAACCTAAGAGCAATACATACTCCAACTTTATCAAAATTGCACTTAATACAAAATTTTAACAGTGACCTTCCTAACTTCCTATATATATTGAATGTGTGACTGATTTGTTGTGCTGATCTTTGATAAAGCATATGAAATCACTGTTAACCTTTTGCAGTGGAGTTCTGGTTTGATAATCCTGGGATGTGTGTTGCTTTTAGGCATCTATTGGAGATGAAAACCTTATGGAACATTGGAGTGTGTTGTTGATAGTGTTGTAGGTAGTGTGAAGGTGGAAAGGAATGAATTTCCATTCTTTTAAGTGTTTAGGTGGATGAAGTGTATAGCTCCATTAAAGTCAATAGCAAACTGGGATCTCATCCTCTCTGTTTCCAGCGCGTATGTCAGGAAAAAGTGAGTAGTGGGCCTACAAGACTTCATCTGTCCCAGGGAGGTTTGTGTACCCTTCATTGGGCTGTGGAGAATGGAAGGAAGCAACCACACTTTTTGGGCTCACATTTACACATACTACTATTGTTATACCAACAGAAGCAAGCAGGATTTTATGAGGGGGATAAGGCAAAAAGCCACATTTATTGTAAAGATGATGATAATAAAGAATAAAGAAAAGAGGGAAGCAAACAATGTTGTTTAACTACTTATTTTTATTACTGCTTAACCCTTGTGTGTACACACACACACACACACACACACGTACACACACACATATATATAGATATATAGATAGATAGATAGATATACACACCTTTATTTAATTATTCATTTATTTAGGTTTTGGGTAATTGTTATAGTTACCAGCCTGGAAGTTGCTTGTGACAGAATACTGGCCAGGTATTCTATACACAGGTGATGGTAGTGGGGAGCAAAGTTCTGATCAGATGCACATTTGAAGCTCCTGGTAGGTTGGCAGCAGAACCTTGGACTTTGACTTCATAGTCTTTTGGTCCAGTCTTTATAGGAATTCTTTTCTATGCCAGTTTATGGGAATTGCTGCGTCATGCTGATGTTTTTAGGGTGGCTGCCAGGTGCTCGTTAGTGATTTTATAGGGTGGACCTCCAGTCTTCAGTTTTTCTTTACTTGACACCTTTTGGTTGCACTGGCACCTGACGCCTTCTTCAGCCCTTTGATGCTGCATTTTTAGGCTGGAACCTCTCAAACCATTCATTTATTGTTCAAGCACTCTCTCTCTTACGTACATTCCCTAATTAATGTTTTACATACAGTATTTTGTATAATAATAATTTTGCACATACAATAGTTACAAAAAGTTATAAAAGTTTCTGGGTGGCATTTCTCAAAACACTCTCTCTCTGAGTGCTGAGTTAGTTACTGTTATAGTTACAATGTTTCACTTTGCGATTAGGGTTAATTGGTTCACAATGCTTTGAAGAGAACTGATGTCAATTGTGTAACAATGCCCTTAATCAATTACAGGGCTTGGCTCCCAGAGCGGAGTTAGTGGCTTGACAATGCATTCTTACAATGTATCGCTGCAATGTCAATTTCAGGTAGCTACCTGCAAAAGTTTGAGCGTGCCCTGGGACAGAGAGAGGGGAGCTGTTTCTGGCTACATAGTACAATTTCAAGTTACATGACCTAATATTAACAAATTATATTTTAAAGGGGCAATAGTAATAAATCTAAACATTTAACAATCTTAACAAATAATAATAATAAATCTAAACACTTATCAAGCTACTTCTACTTAACAAACTTACACTATGTAGACTTCAATTGTAAGAAACAAATTATGGGGAGTCACTTCCACTCGGGGAATCATTTTTAATACTTTAATATGTCATCCCTACACTATATACGCCCAAATACCTAAGTGCATACTGCTTTGTGTGGATGTAGTGATCCCGAGTGGTTTCCCTCCGGTTGGGAGTGCGAGGGAGCCGGGAATATGCCTTTGAGGGTGGAGCCAAGGCCGGCCCGCCTCCCTCACCAGAAGTACAGGGGCGGAACTATAAAAGGCCAGCCCTGCAGCCCAGAATGGGGAGAGGCAGGGGAGGAGGAGGACACTCTACAAGCCCTGCTGCTGCTGGGAGGAGACTCGAGCCTGAGCTGCGCTCCGACCCCCGATGCTGAGGACGACTGGCCTGGAGTACCCGCTGCCATGTACCAGAGGAATCAGATGCTGACTGGACGGCAGAGGTACCCACTCCCTGAGCCTGCCGCCCCTACCCTGAACAAGGGAACTCCAAAGACTGTTTGCTTGCTGGCTGGCTGCCTGTGCCACGCCTGGGCTATAGCCAGCCCTCCAAAACTGTTTGTTTTGTTTTGCTAGCTGCCTGTGCCCTGAAGCCCAGGCGAAAGCTAGCCTCCTCAAAAGACACTGTGTTTGCTGGTTACCTGTGCCTTGAAGCCCAGGCCCCCAGCCCTTAAAGAACTGTTTGTGGTTTGCTGGCCGCCTGTGTCACACCCAGGCCAAAGCCAGCCCCTAAAGACTGTTTGCTTTGCTGGTTACCTGTGCCGTGAAGCCCAGGCCTCAGCCCTTAAAGACTGCTTATTTGCTGACTGCCTGTGCCCTAAAGCCCAGGCTATAGCCAGCTCTTCAAGACTGTTCGTTTGCTTGCTGGCTGGCTGTGCCATGCCCAGGCTGTAGCCAGCCCTCCAAGACTGTTTGCTTGTTTTTACTTGCTGGCTGCCCATGTCCTGAGGCCCAGGCTAGAGCCAGCCCTCTAGAGACTGTGTGCTGCTGGGTACTTGAGCTCCTGAAAGCCCAGCCCAGCTACATCTATGGACTGCGCTACGTGCTGATCACCTGACAGAGTCTGAACCTGGCCGGTTTGGACCAGCCTCAGGGGTCTCCCTCCGCTTCGGAGTGCGAGGGAGGCCTATAGTGGAGAAACAATAAAGCACCCTTTAAATGCTCTCTGGGTTCGTTTTTGCTATAAATAATAGTGCTGTTCACTGTAGGCTGCAGTGCATAACAATATTAGATTATTGAGACTATCCCCAGAGCACAAGTACTTACAAACAACCTTAACAGAATTTCCAGATTCTTCTGTGATACCACTTTTAAACTTTACAGCTTTCTCCGTAAGTGTGGGATAGTCCTGCAAACTCATTTTTAACAAAATATAAGAAATTTCTCCTCTTCTCCAAAGGAATTACTAAAGTTGAAGGTATATTGGTAGTGCAGTGGGCTGAAGGTTACACTGGGGCTCACGCTAATGCAAACATGGAATTAAGTATCCAAGGCTTTTAATTTGGCTCTTTCCAGGGATACTAAATTAACTGTGAAAAAGATGCACCTT
The DNA here is from genome assembly GCA_007922305.1 of Dermatemys mawii. Lineage (NCBI taxonomy): Eukaryota > Metazoa > Chordata > Testudines > Dermatemydidae > Dermatemys > Dermatemys mawii. The sequence continues at coordinate 32,959,380 of ML677341.1, forward strand.
TTTCTCTCCACTGCCTCCCTAATAAACATAGATTTTCAAAGTATCGAGTCAGGGTTTTTACCTACGCAGCTTTCATTAAGCCTAATGAGAGTTGTGCAGCAGAAACACAGCATAAGTTAGAACATGTATTAATATTTCAGGGTTTCTGAACCTTTTTTACTGTTATGAGGAGAGGTGATATTATTGATTCAATTTTTAATGCGGATTCACTCTGTCTCTTTGCCTGCATGCTTTTGGAATGCTCATATACATGGGCTATATAATTTACATGTGCAAAAGTTTTCTAATAAATAATGTTTTGAAAATTTGGATCTCTGTTGGTTCTGAAACATCCAAATATGTTTGATTTCAAAATAGAGAAACAAGAGGGTGTTTTTTCAGACTAATAGCTACTAACCCACATTGGGGGAGAAATAGCTACTGCAAGAGAACATTAATGACAATGAAAAAAATACTTGCAGTGGTTAGATAGGTGTGGGAGTCCTGGGAGGCCTGTCAGGGGGCAGGGTATGGATAGGAGTTGGGGCACTCAGGGAGCAGGGTGGTTATATAGGGGGAATCCTGAGTGGCTGTTAGGGGTGGGGGATTCTGGGAGGGGGCGGTCAAGGGACAGGGAATGGCCAGGGGAGGTTGGCTAGGATAGGGAATCCTGCGGGGAGGTTAAGGTCAGGGGGTCCCGGGTGGGGGTAGTCAGGGGACAAAGAGCAGTGGGGTTGGATGGGTCGGTGATTCTGAGTGGGAGGAATTGAGGGGGTGGGAAGTGAGGAGAGGGTTGGATAGGGGATTGGAGTCAGCAGCTGGAGGAAATTGTCTTTGCAGCTTCAAAACAGCCAGTTTATGCTTCTGTCTTTTAACTTGGGCTTCCATAGCCCTTTTTTGGGCGGCTTTCTTTTTTTCCATCAGCCTTTGATGTTCTCTTTGTCTCTCCTCAGCTTGGAATTTGGCTAATTCTAAATTTTTTTGGCCCTTACGACCTGTCATTTTGATTTTTTTGTGTGTTAACTTACTCACTGAAAATTAAACAAAAATTTTTTATATTACTTGGAAATTTTCAGCAGGGTTTTAATCCTACCAGCAGAGGGAGAAAGACCCCCTACACTGATTCTTAGAAAACTGAACTGACCAGTTCCCCCCCTCCACTCCAGGGATGGTTGCCTAGCACTTAATGATCCTATTAACTCTTAACTGCAAACCTGGGCTACTCTCTGCTATTCAGCAGGAGAAAACCCTCTCAAAAAAAAACAAAAAAAAAACCCAAAAAATCTTCAGTTCCCTCCCCTCAGGCAACTGAAAAAGACAACGTGTGGAGCTATTACAGCTTTAAGACCTGCAGAACAAGTCTTTTCAGAGTGACTCCCTGTAGTGTTTAACTTAACACTGTTACCTGCTTTGTACTTGCTGAGGTCTTCCTTAGAAAAAACTGCTTTTGCAAAATTCTGTTTTTTAGATTTACAAAATTTCATCCCACCACTGCCAACCATGTCAGGATTGCCTCCCCACTCTAAACTTTAGGGTACAGATGTGGGGACCCGCATAAAAAAAAATAACCCCCACAAGCTTATTTTACCAGCTTGGGTTAAAATGTTTTTCCCCAGAACACAACTTGTTCTGTATTTAAACCTGGTACACTGCCACCACCAAACTAGGTCTAGGGTAGTTTGGGAACCCTTCTTTCCCTTTCCACTAACCCCCCAAACTTCTTCCTTCCCTGGAAAGCTTAAAACAAACAAACAAACCTCGCCTAATCCTGCGAGACGTGCCCAATCCAAAACCAGGATCTTACACAATAAAAAACAAGCAGTCAGCTTCTTAAAAAAAAAAATTTTAATAAAAGAAAAAAGGAAAAAATAAATCCCTTATAACCATCAATAAAACAGCATCTACCATAATCAACAAAAAAATTCAAAAACCAAACCTCTCCCCCAAGGCAATTTTCTCCCACAGTTGATATCTGTGCTAAAGCTTACAATATCAAAAAGCACCCAGCCAACACTCACCACTAAAAACCCTTCAAGTAATAAAAAAAAGGTAAACTTACTAACTACAGTACTTGATAGAATCGTATAGTTGTAGTAAAAAACATAGCTGTGTTCATCCCATAGCTAAGGTAAACAAAAAAAAAACCCCAAAACCCTAAAACTTAAAATCCTTTGTCTCCTGAGAAATTTCTCATTGGTCAGTTGTCCACCTCTTAGGTTACCTTTAGCTTAACCCCTTACAGGTAAACACTAATTCTAGGCTACTTCACACTTATAACAGGGTTGGATAGGGGAATGGGGCCAGGCTGTTTGGGGAGGCACAGCCTTCCCTACCTGGCTCTCCATAGAGTTTTGCAACCCCTATGTGGCCCTTGGGCCAAAAAGTTTGCCCACCTTTGCTCTAGGCATACTAGAGCTCCCTCCTCTTACTCTTGTTTCAGGTACCAAGCCATAACACTGGTGGGGTTAGATCAGAAAGTCAGAATAATATACCTCTAAATATCCTTTCTTTGGAATGTTCCACATGATTTTATTCATATCTCGTAAACTGACACCTCTTTTCATAAATTACATTGAGAACAAATATTACAAAATTAGAATGGAAAACCATTTGTCTTGGCAGCAGCAGGAATGTTCAATCTTCGGTAGTAGCGTTGTAAAACTAACATCAAACTATCTGTGCACTCAAAAAGCACTCCTTGATTTCTTGTTTTCTCTCTTTATTTCCTCATATTTATTTTTCTCTAATTGCTTTTTCCTGGTCTCTTTCTAGATATCTTTGTCTTGTGAGCCTCTTTTCCTTTTGAAGTTTGTCTCTTTCAGATTTCTTCTCCTTTTTCTTCCTTTTTTTGGTTTCTCCTTTTTTTCCCCCCTTCCTTTTTAATTTTATTGAGACCCCTTCACTCAGTGTGAATCCCTCTTCTTTTTTGCCCTCTTTCACCCCCAGTTTTCCCCTCTCGTACTGATCTGGACTTTCATTTTTCCAATGTCTCTTTGCAGACCTGCTTTCCTCATTATCTTTTTTTATACCCTTTGGTGCATCTCCCCATGTTTCTTATGTGCTTTCTTCTACTTCCAATTTTCTTGTATGGTTGTGGGGGAAAAGAGATTTTCCATAGCCCTTTCAAGGCCCTTTGACCTCCCTGTTGCCTTCTCCCCCAGCTCTGTCTCAGTTCGCTTCCTGGCTCTGTCATTTAGTCAATCTGAGACAGCACTACTGAAGAAAGTTGGCAGGAAGACTTTAGAGGTCAGAGTAGCACACAGAGAAACTGGAGGGTCCATCACAAAGCTGATGACTGATGGGGAGGGATTTTTGCCTAAACAAAGAGGAGGGCTAGTCCCACAGAGGAGAGATGTTCATTTGTCATTCCTTTGCCCTTGCCAGTGGTAGAACCCAATAGCTTTCCTCTTGAGTTCTTTGCCTTCAGTGTTGCTAAGCACTCTGGAGTTAAGTAGTAGATTTCCAGATCTTCCAGAGACAGAGAAGAGAAATCAGGGTTAGCATGGTAGCAGGAGCTGTGCAAAATTGAATGGAAATCATTAAACCAAATCACACAGTGAAGGGTGTCCCCACTTCATTCCCTGATGCTGTATACCCTCAAAGCATGATGAGGAATGCAGAGAGATGAATCGACAGTGCACAGCTTATGGTCAGCAGTAGAAACAAGACTACTTAAGAGCAGTTTATCTGGCATTCAGAGCTTTCTCTCTAGTCAAAGGAATGTCCTGTGAAAGACTTAATCCAAGCACACTTTTGCAAATGTTCCTTTTCCCAAACAGATGCAATTGGATTTAATCAGAGGGCCACAAACATTTCTACAGTTTTGCTCCAGGGGTGGAAATAGTTTTGGTTCCTTGATAGGGTTGCCAACTGTCTAATCCAGGGGTGGCCAATGTGTGGCTCCGGAGCCACATATGGCTCTTCAGAAGTTAATATGCGGCTCCTTGTATAGGCACTGACTGCGGGGCTAGAGCTACAGGCACCAACATTCCAATGTGCTGCGGGGTGTGTGTGTGTGTGCGCGTGCGTTCACTGCTCAACCCCTGGCTCTGCCACAGACCTTGTCCCCACTCCACCCCTTTCCACCCCCTCCCCGAGCCTGCCATGCCCTCACTCCTCGCCCTCACTCCTCCCCGTCGCTCTCCAAGCTTCCTGCACTCCACGAAACAGCTGATCAGGAGGGGCGGGGAGGGAGGGGGAAGCGCTGACCAGCGGGACTGCTGGTAGGTGGGTGGTGCTGGGAGCAGGGATGGGGGAGAGCTGATGACGGGGGTGGGGGACTGCTGACGTATCACTGTGGCTCTTTGGCAAAGTACTTTGGTAAATTTTGGCTCCTTCTCTGGCTCAGGTTGGCCACCCCTGGTCTAATTGCACAAAACTGAACATCCTTGCTCTCCCTCTATCCTAGGTCCCTCCACTGCCCTAGGGCTCCACCCCCTGCACACTCCCTCCTCTCCTTCCTCTATTGCTCACTCCTCCCCCACCCTTGCTTGGTCATTTTCAGCTGGCTGAGGCACATTTCCTCATTTTTTCCATCCATTTGTGGAATAAATTTTATTATGTGCATTACAACTATAAACAAAAAAGTAGATATATATTATATTTTATTGAAAAACTTGCCAGAGGAATAATTACTCCAGTCAGGACAGGTTAGACATTTTGAAACTAAATACTCAAAGAATTAAATTTAAATATAAGAGAAATAAAAATTATGAAATGCATAGGCCAGTCAAAACATTAAAATAACACAACTTGAAAGAAGAAAACTACAGAGAATATATGTGCATTGTGGGAAGTACAAAGAAGTAACAATAATAATAATACAAGTATGTGTTAGGAGGCGAGTGTGAAAGAAACTGTGTGTGTGTGTGTGTGTGTGTGTGAGAGAGAGAGAGAGAGAGAGACAAGCAGACACACAGACCCTGTGTATGCTGGCTGCTTGGGAAAGCTGTGTGCTGTCTCTTTAAGACTCACTGAATGCTCTCCTGCTCTGTCCTGAGCCCTGCTGTCTCCCTTCCCCTGCTCTGTGGAGATGGGGGTACATGGGTGAAGGGGGGAGGGGAAGAGACTGAGCTGGCTGCTGGGGAAATCTCCAACAGTGCACTGTCTCTTTAAGAAGGGCACTTGGCCCCTCACCACTCAGACATAGGAGCTCCCAGTCCTCCTGAGCCAGGTTGTATCCCCTCTGCCCTGCTCTGTGGAGATGGGATACAGGGGTGGGGGAGGCGAACACCCTGATATCAGCACCCTCCTCCCACCCCAGCCCCTGCTCTGCAAAGCCAGCAGGAGGGTCCCAGGAGCAGCTGCAGGAGGGTCCCAAGAGCAGCTGCAGGAGGGAGCAATGTGGGAGGAGGGGCACCTGAACACATGTTGCTGCCCTGCGAGCTCAGCTAATCAGCTGAGAGGCACTGAAATCTCTGGTGCATGGCTGCCCAAGTGTGCAGCTTGCAGGGAACACAGGTGGGACAGGAGGTTGGGGTGCAGGCTTTGGGTTGGGCCAGGGATGAGGATTTTGGAGTGGAGGAGAGGACTCCGGGCTGGGGATGGAGCCTAGGGGTTTAGAGTGTGGGAGACAGCTGTGGACTGAGGCAAGGGGTATGGGCTCTGGGGTGAGGCCAGAAGTGAGAGGGGTTCAAGGTCTGGGAGGGGGCTCTGGGCTGGGGTGTGGGCTCTTGGAGGGAGTTTGGGAGTGGGAGGGGGTTCAGGGTTGGGTTGCAGTGTGTGTGTGGGCTCTGGGAGGGAGTTTTGAAGCGGGAGGTGACTCAGGGCTGGGGCAGAGGGTTGGTGTGCAGGAGCGGGTGAGGAATGCACGGTCTAAGCTGCACTTATCTCAGGGAGCTCTCTGGGAGCAGTGACATGTCCCTGCTAGGCAGAGGAGGGCTAGACGGCTCTGTGTGCTGTCTCAACCTCAGGTGCTATCCCCGCAGCTCCCATTGACTGTGTTTCCCAGTCAATGGGAGCTGCAGAGCCAGAGCTCAGGCCAGCATGCGGAGTCCCCCTCTCCTCCGCCTAAGAGCCAAGGTACTTGTTGCTGCTTCTGGGGAGCCACATGGAACCAGCTAGGGAGCCTGCCAGCCCTGCCAACTGGATTTTTAAGAGCCCAGTCAGCAGTGCTGACCAGAACTGCCAGGGTCCCTTTTTGACACTGTATTCTGATAGAAAACTGGACAACTGGGAACCCTATTCCTTGACCTTTACCAAAGGATTTGTATCTGCATTTCCTCGGATACCAGTGGAGTTCTAGGCTAACTGCAAAGTTCTTTGAGGAGCATCCTTCTGGATGCTCCACTTTAGGTGTCTTGGAGCCCTGTCCTTATAATTGGAAATTTGCAGTAGCAGTGCCCGGTTGGCTGTGCACGCATGACAGCCATCTCGCCCCACTTCGAGCGGCTACCTAGCATGCACAGCTAACCGGCCCCCAGTTCCTTCTCTACTGCCCTTGGCTTGGGTCGGAGCAACAGCAGCGCCCCTTCAACTTTGCAGAAAATTTATATTCCTTTCTTTTTCTTTTATCCTCTCTTCTAGTTAACTTTTACCATTGCTTTTAATTTCTTCCATACCTAAAAAAGCGTGAGTTCTTTTCTCCCTCCCTCCCTCTCTTGGTGGGTCTCTGCTAACGACTCTTAAACATGGGCTGCCTTGTTTCTCTCCAGAGCTGGACCTTCCTCAGGCATGCCTGGTTCCCCTGGATTTAAACGGAGCCTGAGCTGCTCGATAATACCTGTTTCAGATAGCCACGCTTAGTGAGTCTGCTGTCTCGGAGAGAGCCATATTCCTCAAAAGTGTCCTTGTTAAAAAATTGACTGCCAGGACACTAAGTGCCCTCATTGTAAAAAACTGACTAAGGTCAGGGACCTCCAATATTACTCGTGATGGAGAAATCCTTTAGGCCAGCCTCCAACTCACATTCTATGATGCCTCCTGACCAATGGTCGCAGAGAAATCCCTTAAGCCAGCAGATCTGCTTCTAAGAACCCTGTCACTAAAAAGGCAGCCGAGCTCCACTCTGTCATTGCCACAGCGAGATCTGCCCAATAGAAACGGTCTCCTGGCAAAAAATCTGCCCCAGTACCGACAGCACTGAGAGCCTCAGACTGAGAGGCACCGTGAACATCTAGTACTGAGACTTCCCGGGGAGCCAAGGACCTGGTACAGGCAGGCTCTTGGTCAGGTGCGCTATCTAAACCAACCATGCTGAAGAATGTCCTGGGACTGTCTGCTGTAATGGTGCCACCTGCTTCACATATACAGCTCAGCAGGACCTCCTGCATCCACAATTCTGACCCCTCCTCTCAGATTGCGCTGCTGTTCCCAGCACTGAGCTTCCCAATACTGCAACTTTTCACTAGACAGGCAGACCTGGCAGTTTCTTCCACCCCAGAGATCCCTCTATTTGGTACCACTGGTACCCCAGCAAGGCCCGGACCAAGTCAGACCATCACCCAGGGGCTTCGGCACCACCTCCCTCCAGTGATGAGGAGGAGGATGACCGAGGTCTGTACATCCCTCGCCGCTCCTCTTCTAAAGCCGGACCCTCACATCACCAGACACTGGTAGACAAATGAGCTTCGCAACCCCGATCCTGGTTGCTACCTCCTATGGCCCTCCCGCCCTCTGACCATATTGGGAACTAAGGTCTGTTTATAGGGCCCAGAACATTAGACTGGATTGGAATATGCAATGAATTAGCCTGCTGTTTGGCATTGTAGCCTGAGATGTCACAACTCCACTTCCGAATATTAAACTTTTTGGATTTTTAAAAAAATATGCTGATGGCAGTTTTGCTTGTTTCTTTTTCTCTTAAATAACTGGAACCTCACAAAATATCTAAAAGTAGAGACTGTTCCCACCAGCTCCCATGGCCTCTTTCCTTTATTTTTATCAGCTATTTTCTCCTTGCTATGCAAGACTGATTTTTGTTTGGTTTTTTTTATTTTCTATTTTGTATTTGGTCAATTCTGTAGTTACTTGGTAGAAGAAAGAATGAAGCTGCTTGTGAGTGGTATTTGGGGAAGAGAGAATGCATCATCCTAACTGGCATTAAATGCTTTTTCCTTCTGTTTAGCCAGCCTGGGCCTCAAGTGACTAGAACTTCTGTTGCCTGCATGAATGTAACATTTCTGGAGGGGGATTGAACTGTCAGATTTTACAACAGGCTTTGTTTATAGAGAACTCCCCTTTGGAAAAGGTAACTGGAATGCTGGGTACCACCAGAAGTAAAAAATGCCAAAATGTGCTGCTGCTGGATGGATTTTAGAAAGCTAGTAAATTCTGGCTCTGAGTTAGCCTTCCTTGTGCAGGAAGTTTGTGCTGTTAAATACAAAATATAGGTGGCTGTGGCGAAAGGTGCATAAGCAATTCAGGCATAAGCAACAGAGTGTTTAGTATGTCTCATCAGAGTGATGAAGATATTGTTGCGATCATGATTGGCAGTCTGACTGAAAGGAAAACAAATGTCATACTTGATTCACAAGGGTATCCTGTAACTGAGAAGTGGGAACAAAGCACTCCTGGATGAAGTATATTTTGTGTGTATTTTTTTTCAGTCACATAGCTAAGGGACATCTTCAGTTGCACAGATTTTAAAAAGGGAAAAATGGACATTGATTCAGAGGGGGAGAGCTGTATTGTATGCTTAGAAGCACACAAGCCCAGAGAGAGAGTTCGTAGTTTAATTTACAAGCAGTTATTCCACAGGAGATGCTTTGAATTCTGGTTGTCAAAGCATAAAACATGCCCAATGTGGAACTGATACATCTTGGAAATGAATTAAGCCTTTAAAATCTCTAATTTTGAAAGAGTCATAGCACTCCTATTCTTGATGAGACTACAGTAGCCATTTTGAATATGCTCTAGTAAGAGGCCAGATAAATGTGTGGACTAAGAACATGCTTCTTCAGAGAATGATGATCCATTTCTGTGGCTTTGGTTGTCTTTCATAACCTTGACAATGCAACTTTTGAAAGAGAGGATTTAAAACTCATGTTTGTTGAGAAAAGTTTGGGATTTTATTTAAGCAAAACAATATTTTGTATTTAGAAATCTTCCAGCCATAGTTTAATTTTCTTCCCTTGTTTTTGGTATATGAACAATTAATGAAAAATTGTGAATGAAATATGCAACTTTTGAAAATATTGATTAAATGTGTAAATCTTTCTAGAATTCAAAATATATTACCTTTTCTATAGCATTACTGTTCCAGTCTTGAAGACCATAACTCTCTTGAGTAGGGCCTTTGAAATCACCTGAATAGTGTTTGCAGGGTTCGGTCTTTAGGAAACATTGTTAGTTTTACTACTTTAAAAAACCATCTCCTAAGCAGTTTATTACAAGGGAGAAAACCACATGTGATTTCAAAATATTAAGCTGAACTCTCATAACACAGATATTCTTTTGTTCTTGTCCAGCAGTTATTAAAAGAACATTTACATTTCAAATACTCAGATAAATTTTAGTCTTCTTTTGGTATACATTGGAGGTCCCTACTGGACATGTATTTCAGTTAAAGTAGACAAGTTTGTAGTTGAATTTTAAAGGACCTGTAGTAATGAATGTACTAGATTTTTTTTCTATTTAGCCCACATAAAATTTTTGATCTCAGTTAGGAGCTGTATAAACCCGTTGCATAAACATAGGTGTCTCATTTCAAGAAAAGCTTACCTTGTTCCTAGTACTGGATTAAGTTGATACCCACCTCCAACTTGGGAAATATACTTCTATTTCATTGCTAGAATCTAGTTAGTGGGCTACAACTGTAGAGCTTACTGTAATCCTAGGCACGGTATTCATCAAAGTAAGGCTGAGAACTAAAGTATGCCTTATCAGAATACTACCACTAAATATCATCTTACCAAGTAAGCACATTCCTGACAGGTGAGGATGATAGAAGAACTCTCAGACCTCTTAAGTAACTACGTAAAGACGTTCCTAAGAGGGAGCTGTGTTCCTCTTTCTTATAGTTCTCTTTTTCTTTGAAAATAATCTCTGGCTGAGGTTCAGGAGATAGCAGTCTGTGAAGATGAGAACCTCCAGGTGTTCCTTTGCTAAAATGTAGATTTCTTGCTCACACCCATGGACAACGGGTTGCGTAGGTTGCAGGAGGCTGTGCTTCCCCAAACAGCCGGGCGTGGTCCCACCCCCTGTGTGGCTCCAGTCCTCCGGCCCCCAGTGCTCTAGCTGGGACTGGAGGGGCTGGGCCCGTGCACCACCCGCCTTCCCTTGTGCTCTGGGGCTGAGGAGGCTGTGGCTGTGAGCTGCCTGCCTTCCTGAAATTCCTTTGGAACTGGGTGGGACTGGGCCAGTCGCTGCTGTGGGGAGGGGAACTCTGGTTTTTGGCAGGAGGTGTAAGGGGTGGGGCCTCAGGTGGAAGAGACAGGGTTGGGGGCTAGCCTCCCCCAGTCGGCGGATCACGTGCCACCCATGCTCACACGCAGCCGCTTCCCGCAGCCCCCATTGGACCGGGACGCCGAACCATGGCCAGTGGGAGTTGCGGTCGGCGAATCGGCAAATAAACAAACCGGCAGGGCCCGCTAAGGGCGCTTACCCTGCGGTTCCACATGCCCAGGTTGCCGATCCCTGGCATATGCAAAAGTATATTGATTACAATACAGGGTTATACTTTCTAATGTAATGAATCTAGATGGCAAAAATTCCAACTCCAACTAGCAAAAATAAGATTGTTTTGCACTTAATGTGATTGTCTTGGGACTATCAAAAGTCTGCTTACATTGGTTTGTATGCTGGGGCATGGGGGTTAGATTTCCACCATAGAAGGCTCTCTGTGAAAGCAGATAGTTTTCTCTATATTACTCTATGAAAAGCAAGTCAGCAACACAAAAGTTTAGTGTGTTTAGCAAGTACAATTACAGGTATGCAGTTGAATTAGTCCTTATTAGTTGGCTCATGAGCATGTGATGTCACAATCCCATTACCCAACGACGAGCTGTTTATTACTATTTTTAAATCAGTCTTTTAACTTTTTTTAAAGCTATATTTTTTCCTCTCGTGTGTGTAAGAAACACACTAGCAGGCTGTCAAAATGCAGGAGACCAGTGGAACTTATTCTGTTTTTACAGGTGTTTCATGTTTTATTCTCTTTAATTAACTGTTCTTTAACAATGATGATTTTTGTTTTGTTTTATTGGTTATGTAGTTGTTTGCCTGAGAGAGGAATGAAGTTGCTTGGGACTAGTGCTTGGAGAAGAGGGGACAAATTGTCCTGCTTGTTTGTGTCTTGCTGTCTTTCTGATGCTGAATCTGCATATTTCCCGAGCCAATGCCTTTTGGGTTGCTCATCTGAACATATCGTTTCAATTAGGGAACAAGACAGTATGGGAGCTGGCTGACAACGGAGTATTTGGAAAAAACTCTCCATTAAAGAAGGTGTCTGGAGTGGTGGTACCACCAGAAGAAGTGAACCAAATTGCATGTAACCCCTGAACAAACTTCAGCAGGCCTATAAACTCTGAGACCTGGATAGCCCTCATTATGAGAAGACACTGTACCTTCACAAAGAAAATAAATGTGGCAGCAGAGAGGAAAGCAGCTGGCGTGATTATCTATAACCATCCAGGCACAGGCAATGGAGTATTTCCTATGATTTACCTGGGTTCAGAAGATATTGTTGCAATTATGATCGGCAATCTGAAAGGCGTGGGCATTTTACACTTGATACAGAATGGCATCCAAGTGATAATAGCAATAGAAGTAGGAAAACACTATGGTTCCTGGATGAATCATTATTCGGGGTCCCTTCTCATCTGCACATTGGTCACAGTGGCCTACTTTACCTTTTACTGTGCTGGAAGGCTAAGGTTAGCAAGAACCCAGATCAGGAGATGCGGACAATTAACAGATGTCAAGAAAGCTATTGGTCGACTTGAGCTTCGCATATTAAAAGAGGGTGACAAGGAAGCTGATACAGATACACTACACAGTTCTCTGCATCTGGAAGTATACAAGCCCAAATACATAGTGCACATTTTAAGATGCAGCCATATTTTCCATAGGAAGTGCATTGAGCCTTGGCTGCTGAAGCACAGAACATGCCTAGTGTGCAAATGTGACATTGTCAAAGCTAGGGAAACTGAGCAGCCTGTCAAAAACGAAGCAGAGTCTTTAAAAGCTGTAGTGCAAAATGAAGCTCCCAATACCACATTACTTAATGAAGAAGATAATCATAATGAAGATGTTAGTACAAGGTGCAGAGAGACTGTCTGTGGATGAATAACTTCACAGATGGATAATCAAAGCATTTCTGTGGTCCTTCATGTTGCTTCACCTTGATCATCTAGTTTGTAAAGGTCAAAATTAAGCTTATTTTCTTGAAATAAATTCTGAATTTCTGTCGGCATAAATTTTGAACTCCTTTTTCGCTAATTTCAATAATGTTCTGAAATGTAGAACGGATGAACATGAGTGAACTTGGCAAGAATTCCTATGATAATGAGTACTTCTTATGTAGCACTTTTTGGTAACTTAAATGTCACAGTTTACACTTTCCATATAAAAAATAGTTTGCAAAACTTTGTCCTGAAAAAGAATTGAATTGGCTCTGTAACTTATTACATATGAAAAATTTCAGCCTTCACTTTATTGTATGGAAAAGAGCGCATCTGTGTCTTTTTATGCAGTTGCCTGGTATGGCAGAGATGTACAGCTTTGCATGTTAATATATAGATATGACATCCTTTTGGTTAAATTACACCTTCCTAGCTAAGTAAAGCACATGATTTTAAAATCTTTTTTTTTTTTTTTTTTTTAATGTCTGCTACTTTGATTTAAATTGTATTCCTATTCTCAGTCTTTTCTGTTGAGGCAAGGGTTTGCAGGACACTGCTTAGATGACATGAGAAGTAAGAGACCAGAGAAGCATTGAGGCAGCATTGGGCAGAGTTAGTTTCTTCTGGGAGTCTTCCTAGGTTTAAGGAACACTTCTTTCCTTTTTCTCTTCCCTGCGCCTCCCCACAGCTCTTATCCTTCAAAGATTCAAGGGAGAGAGAAACTGATTTACTTACTACATATGTAAATTGTACACGCAGCTGATCTACCACTGTACTAATACAATATGTTTCCTTGTCCTCCCTCCCCTGTCTATGTGTTTGTGTCCCCATCAGTTATGTATTTTCTTGTCTCTTAGAATAGATTGTAAGCTCTTTGGGAGCATGGACTGTCATTTCTTACATTTGTACAGAGCCTGATAGCACAATAGACCCATGGTGCCCTGATGTGGTGGAGATCTCTATGTGATACTGTAACCCATGCCTGGGTGGTGTGGTGCTCTGTCCACCTCTAGTGGCACCTAGCCCCGCTACAGATGGATGAGTCTGCTACAGTGTTAGCTAAGAGCCATGTGGCTTTTAGCTCGTGCAGTAGAGGCTCGTACACCAAGCATCAGAGGTCCCAGGTTTGATGCTGATGACTGGGGTATGTCAACATTACAATACAAAGAATAAATGAGAATTATGCTGCTATCTTGCTATTTCTTAAAGAGTACAGGAGGATTAGAGGCAGGAGCCTTTAATTCCCCAGCTTCTTCCACATCTTTTTCCTATGGCTACAGCACTAGCAATAATACACTTACTGGTTCCTCACTTGCTCTTCACCTACACACACGTGGTGGAGAAAAGGGACAGTAACCGCATAAGAAAATAAAAATCACTATACTGGAGGAGACCAGAGGTCCATCTAATCCAGTCTCTCTCAATAGTCAGGACCAGATCTCCAGAAAAAGGTGAAAGGATGCTGCAGCAGGCAAATGTGGGATAATCTGCTCTGGGCTTTGTTGCAAGGATTGATTAGTGTTTTTGGTGTGTGGTTGCTGGTATTTGCTTTGGGTAGGCGGGCCGTCTGTAAGATAGGACAAGTCCTATCTCCCAAAATCTGTGAGAGTGAGGGATCGTCCTTCAGGGTAGGTTGTAGATCTGTGATGATGCGCTGGAGAGGTTTTAGTTGGGAGCTGAAGGTGATGGCTGGTGGCGTTTTGTTACTTTCTTTGTGGGCCTGTCCTGCAGTAGGTAACTTCTGGGTACTCTTCTGACTCTGTCAATCTGTGTTTTCGCTTCAGTGGGTAGGTATTGTAGTTCTAAGAATGCTTGATAGAGATCTTGTAGGTATTTGTCTCTATCTAAGTGTCAATTCTTCAACAAAAAACCTTCAAAAACAGACTGCAACGAGAAACTGCTGAACTGGAATTAATTTGCAAACTGGATACCATTAAATTAGGATTGAATGAAGACTGGGAGTGGCTGGGTCATTACACAAAGTGCAATCTATTGCCCCATGTTAAGTACTCACACCTTCTTGTCAAATCTTTGAAATGAACCATTCTGATTATCTCCTGCTGATAATAGCTCACCTTAATTCATTGGTTCTCAAACTGAGGGTCGCGACCACTCGGGGAGTCGTGGCCTGCTTCTGTGGGGGTTGCGAGCCCCGGCCCTGACAGCAAGCTGCTGTCTCCAGCCCAATCCCTGCAGTGGGAATCGTGGCCCCTGCAGCGGGCTGCCGGCTCCAGCCCTGATCCCCTTGGCAAAGCGGTGAGCCCCAAGTCCCACCCTGCAGGGAGGGGGTAGCGGGACACTGAGCCCTGCCCCCCAGGGCGGGGGTGGTGGGATGGCAAGCCCCGACCCCTGGGGTGGTGGGGAAGGGGCAGCCCTGAGCCCTGGGGGGGGTGAGCCCCGAGGAGGGAGGGGTGGCGAGCCCCGGGGGAGGGGTGGCGAGCCCCAGGGGTGGAGCGAGGAGTGAGCCCTGGGGTGCCAGGGTGGCGAGCTCTGAGGGGCTGGCGACCCCAGAGTGGCGGGGCGGCGCAGCGAGCTGGGAGCCCAGGTCCCCAGTGCCAGCAGGTGGCTGTGAGCTTGATCCCCAAGCTGAGCGGAAGCCCTGTGCTGGGCTGAGAGCCCCTTGCCCCCCCAATCCCAATCCCAATCCCTATCCCTGCACCAGGCTGTGAACCCTGCACCCTGGATTGCCTCAGGTCATAAATTACTGTCAAGTATTAAAATAAAATTTTATACTTTAAAAATAACTTTTCCACTTATATTTAATTTGATAAAAATATGTTTCACCCTTGATTTAAAAGCAGTGAGAAAAACAGTGACAAAATTCATTTTAAGCAATAGGGTTTAAATGTAGCATTTAACATAGTGTTAAATATCAAAAATGTGTTCTTAATTTCTAATGGGGGTCGCACTCACAGGTTTGGTGTTCAAAAGGGGTCGCCAATACAAAATTTGAGAACCACGGCCTTAAGTGATTAGCCTTTTAAAATTGATATGGCAAACTCCAATTTCTCATGTTCATTGTGTGTGTGTGTGTCTATATTTTTATTTTCCTACTGTGTCTGTCTGTCTGTCTCTCTTCCTACTGGTTTGTTTTGCATAGTCCTATAGTAATGAGAAAATGGGTCCAATGTTGTTTGCAAGTTCACTTTCTCAAACTTCGCTGCAGTTTTTTCTTTTTTTAGCTTGTGAATAAGGAGTTTGTAAAACACATGGGACCAATTTCAAATGTTTGCATAAGTAGGTGCAACACCAATTGGCCAGGGCTGAATTTGTCTTATTAGGTGATTTGGGTCACTAAGTGTATTGACATTTGGGTAAGCGAGACCAAAGAAGATGTTTTAAGTCACAAATATAGCAGTATTACAATTTATCAGCTGTAATACTTAAGTAATCTGAGGAAACTAGTAAATATTGGTATTTTGTAGATACAATAGGTAAGTATTTATCATTGTAGTTATGTATCATTAATAGGGGTTAGATATACAGAAGCTTGCTGGAGGGAGGCCACAATAATACAAAATTGAAGCAGTGAGTATTTTTTTAAAAAAGTGAAAAGAAAACATAATTTAAGTTGACATGATATTGTGGTCTAATGGGCTTTTGTATCTTACAAACTGGTTAAATATGATTTGAAATTACAGTTGCTAAAATTGAAAAAATGTAAATGGCTTTCTAATCTTTTAAGTAGAAAAAAGGATACTTTGTGATGAAGATCTCTTAATGTACATGCACAGCCACGTGGACTTCATTAAATTCAGTATTATGTTTAGTGAATACTACAGTGTTTTTAGTTTTGAGTGGCAAGTCCTAGTTCCCGTTTAAAAAGAAAAAACACCCTCCCTACACACACAACCACTTGTTTGGATATGCATTTTATATTTTTTAATGCTAGCTTTTTTTAGTCCATAGAAAAGCTAAATGTATAACACAACTTCATTCTTGTAAGCTGTTTACTCATTTTTTCATTCAAAAAGTGAATTATTAGATTTTCTTTGAAGGATAATTGATAAGAGTAGTTGATCCGGTGGTATAAAACTACAGTGAAGTGTTCCAAGCCTATTGTAGTAGTAGATTAATCCATTTTATTCACAATGATCAGGCTAAAGGAAACCTTTAAAGTAAATTATTTCAATAGATAAAATATGGTGATAATTTCTGCAACTGTAACAGAAGATGCACTTATGGCCGTTTTGATGATTGTTAAGACCATGCTTGAGTCCACGTCATTTAGTGTTGTATCAATAGAAGGTTATTGTCTAATTTTGTGTGTTGACCAGGAGTCGTTTCCAGGATTGAGAGGGGTGATACATTTAAATGCTTATCTATTTCGATGATTCATGATTTGTAGCTTTAAGCAGGGTCCTTTTGCTGCAGCAGCACTTTAATGTCGCCGCTTTTTTTGTGCTCCTGCATCGGCGATCTTGCCAGGTCCCTACCGGCAGGGCTGCCTACGGTGCAAAAAGTGCAGCACCATTAAAGTAAGGCTCTGTAGGGGCTGGTACAGGTGGCTGCTTTTTACTGGTATGCCATACCAGCCCGTACCACCTTACTTTCACCCCCTGGATGAGGCACTCTGTAAAGTATGACCCCATACAATGGGAATGCAGAAATTCAGTCAGCGAGGCTCCCTGAAGAGTGGCTTGGGTACTGTGGAATGGTTATAGATGGAGTAATGGAACCATTCCAGCTGTAATGTCAGTGCTGTCTAACTTCACTGCAGCACAACATCCTTCAGACAGTGGGGTTTACTATAAGCTTTCATGAAACTTTTTTTAAGCAAGGAAATTCAAGCACAAAAACTTAACAGGAGTTTTAAGTTTCAGGAGAAAAACAGCAACAAACACAATAGAAAGTATGGAATTTTGCATTTGAAGTGAAATGAATCATATGCCTTCAGTACAAGGAACAAGAATGTCTTAATAATGATCTATTGAGTCGTGTTATAGCACATATGGTATAGTTCACTCTTAACTGTGAAATTGCCTTCCTTTGTAGTTTTCTGTCACAAACATAATATTTTGTAAATATAGCCCTTATGCATGAATGTTCCTGGATTTTTATTTATTTTTATTGTAACAAAGTTTTCTCCAAAGTCTGTGATAAGCTGTTTATATTAAGGATGTTGTGATTTATTTATTTTCAATTACTTCTATAGGGAAATTACCATTTATTCAGAGTCTATTCTGAGGCTGGATAGAAGCATTAAAGAAGTCAGATCAGTTTCTTCTCAGTGTAGATATGTATGAACTTTT
Source organism: Dermatemys mawii (assembly GCA_007922305.1). Taxonomy (NCBI): domain Eukaryota; kingdom Metazoa; phylum Chordata; order Testudines; family Dermatemydidae; genus Dermatemys; species Dermatemys mawii. The sequence continues at coordinate 32,976,892 of ML677341.1, forward strand.
GATGGTGTGCAAATTGTACCGTGAAGTTTTGTGTCTATGTAACATCTTTGTAATCCACTCTAATAATGTGTCATGTATTTGTTGAATTAAATGTCTTTAAATATTTTGTGTTGTAATATGAATACAAGTTATAGTAAAGGTGATTTTAGAGGATAGATGTTGGTGCATCTTCCTTTCACTATTAGATTTTCATGCAATTGAACATTTCAAACGTTGATATAATTTAAATACTTAATCATGTTTACCTTGGTTTAATTTGAATGATAGAAAATAATTTTAAGATAATCTATAGTCATCATGCTTTATAAAGTGTAAAGACAAGGTCCAAAGCAGATTTTATTAATATACTACTTTTACTAGTTTTACTCCTGGGGGAATTCTGCACATGCACAGAATTTATGTCCCTTGCAGATTTCTTTGCTTTCCCACAGAAAAATGACTTTCTGACAGGGAAGCAAAGGGAAGCCACAAGAGCAGTCATGCAACCCTCTCCAATAGTATGTTTCAGGTGCTCAGGGCAGCTGGCAGAGAGGTAAATCAGTGTGGAGCAGGGAGTGGGACTGGGGAAGACCCAGCTTGTGGCTTCTACCCTGCAGCATGATCAGCTGCTAATCTCCAGATGGGCTGAGGAGGATGGGACTTCCTCTTCCCTTACACAGCATCTGTGTCTGCGTTAGACTCACCCCCAAATTTCTCCCTCAGCTGCAGGAAGCTCTGCAATCTCCACCCAACCCCCGTAGAGTAGTTAGCTCTATTGGAAGTAAACAATGATGTGAAACCTTTGACAAGTTTGATTTATATTATGTCACTAGTCCATCTGTGCCTAAATCTATTTTGTAAGGCCTACGTGCCAGTGTTGTGGAAGATCTGTTTTTGTGATATAAAATACGAGAGAGAGAAAGTGGAGCATAAGCTACGTGAGCCCTTCTTAGTTTCTTAAATCACTTTACTACTTTGTTTTCACTGATGATTCTGTAAGAAATAAATTGTATAGTTTTAATTGCAAAGTATTTCAACAAGAAAACAACAGAATGCACTTGCATCAATTTGTGTTAGTAAAGTTCACTGCACCAGGGAATTTCTGACCATATGTCTGATTCTAGTTTTTCTTTTGAACAATGTGTTGAGGAAATTAAACTGGTAAGTCATCTGTAATCATGCCAGGTCCTATTTTTATGCAGTAGGAAACACATCTGAAATATCAATATCTATAGAAGAAGTGATTAAACAGATTACATGTTTAATGAAAAATGTAATCTTTAGGTGTAGGAAAAAAAAATCTTTTAACCCAAGCGTGCATCATGAATCTTTGGGTCCCAGATAAACTACAGGTTACAAGACAGTAGGGATCATTATGACATTTGGAAGATTAAATCATTAAATTAATTTTTAAAATATAGAGGTTGCTTGAAACACTGAGCAGCAGCATCTCTCTAACACATTCTGCTGGCCTTCTCTCTCTCTCTTTTTTTTTTTTTTTCCACTCTTTGTTGACATGTACTGTCCAACTTTTTATTTTGCACATGGTATGAAATAATTAGGGCTGTGAAGTGGTTAAAAATTAATCACTGTTAATAACACTGTTAATAATAGAATACTATTTAAATATTTTTGGCTGTTTTCAACATTTTCAAATATATTAATTTCAGTTACAGCACAGAATACAAAGTCTATGGTGCTCACTCTCTATTTTTGATTACAAATATTTGCACAAAAGAAAAACAAAAAAAATATTTAAATTCATTTCATATAAGTACTGTAGTACAATCTCTTTCTATTGAAAGTTGAACTTAGAGATGTAGAATTATGTACAAACAATAACAGCATTCAAAAATAAAACAATGTAAAACTTTAGAACCTACAAGTTCACTCAGTCCTACTTTAGCCAATTGCTCAGACAAACAAGTTTGGTTACAATTTGCAGGAGATAATGCTGCCCACGTCTTGCTTACATTGTCATCTGAAAGTGAGAACACCTATTCACATGGCTCTGTTGTAGCCAGCAATTTAAGATGTTTACGTGCCAGATGTGCTCAAGATTCATATTTCCTTTCATGCTTCAGCTACCATTCCAGGGGACATGCATCCATGCTGATGATGGGTTCTGCTTAATGATGATCCAAAGCAAAGCAGACCGATGCATGCTCATTTCAGTTATATGAGTCAGAGGCCAGCAGCAGAAAGCTGATTTTCTTTTTTGGTGGTTCGGGTTCTATAGTTTCTGCATTGGAGTGTTGCTCTTTTAAGACATCTGAAAGCTTTCTCCACACCTCAGCCCTTGGGTCGAGTGCTCTATCTACACTTAGAAATCTCACATTGGTACCTTCTTTGTGTTTTGTCAAATCTACTGTGAAAATGTTCGTAAAAAGAACGTGTTGGGTCATCATCCAAGACTACTATAACATGAAATATATGGCATAATGTGCGTAAAAGAGAACAGGAGACATACGATTCTCCCCCAAGGAATTCAGTTACAAATTTAATTAACGCATTATTTTTTTAATGCGTATCATCAGCATTTTCTCTGAAATGGTGGTTGAAGCATGAAGGGGCATGTGAATGTTTAGCATGTCTGGTATGTAAATACCTTGCAACGCTGGCTAAAAAAATGCCATGTGAGCACCTGTTCTCACTTTCAGATGACACTGTAAATAAGAAGCAGTCAGCAGTATCTCCCGTAAATGTAAACAAACTTTTGTCTTAGCAATTGGCTGAACAAGAAGTAAGACTGAGTGGACTTGTAGGCTCTAAAGTTTTACATTGTTTTGTTTTTGAGTGCAGTTATATAACAAAAACCTACTACATTTGTAAGTTACACTTTCGCGATGGAGATTGCACTACAGTACTTGTATGAAGTTAATTGAAAAATACGGTTTCTTTTATCATTTTACAGTGCAAATATTAGTAATAAAAATAATATAAAATGAGCAGAATACACTTTGTATTCTGTGTTGTAATAGAAGTCAATATATTTGAAAATGTAGAAAAACATCCAAAAGTATTTAATCAATTTCATTTGGTATTCTATCATTTAACTGCGATTGCTCATGATTAATATTTTTTAATTGCAGTTAATTTTTTTAGTTAATCGTGAGAGTTAACTGCAATTAATCAACAGCCTTAGAAATAGTGTTTTTAGGTTTTGACTAGATGCACTGTCTTCATGGTTGTAGAGGAAGGTGGAATTTATAATAATAGCGGGCATGTCTACACTTTGAGTTATGGATGTGATTCCCAGCTCAAGAAGACATGCACACGTGAGTTCTAATTGAGCTAGTATACTAAAATTAGAGTGTAAGTGGAGCAACATGAGTGTCAGGAGGGGCCAGCTGCCTAGAGTACCTTCCAGGCATCTCAGATGGGTACATACTTGAAGCGGCTCGCCCTTCCTGCACTTGCACTGTGGCGGTTTCACTCTGTTAGTGTACTAGCTTGAACTGGGGATTACGATCCCAGCTTGAAGTGTAGACATACCCTGTATGTTGTCCTTTTTCATTTGTCTTCTGACAGTGCCCACAATGTGCTAGTTGCTTTTCAAACACAGTGAAAGACAGTTTGTCTGTTAAAAAGCTTCCAATCTAATTAGGCAAACTATGCTCAAAAGGTGGAGGAGAGGGGTACAATCAAAATGTATGCATCTTTTTTTTTTTTTTTTTTTTTCCCTTGGATACCAGCTATGTCTGAATGCCTCTCTTCCTGTCTGTTACAGTCATTAGTAGGACAATTTTTTGCAGACGTGGTGTTAGAAATAAGTCTTGAAGGGATTGTCTAAAGAGCTGAACACAAGTAGCCATTCAGATTAATTCCATACATAAGGAGTGGCTTAGAGGAATGTATGCGTACAGTTTGTTTAAATTTTTAAAAACTTACAAAATACTAATAAATCTTCACAATTAACTCCGAAACCAAATATAATTAATTATCTTATATTGGCCTCGTATCTTCGAAGGTGGTGTACTGTTCAACAGAAAATCTTGCAGTATGTCATCTAAGTTTATGCAACACTAACTCCACTGTTCTCTCTTCTGGTACTCCCAACCATCCTGTGTTAGCATTGATCATACTATTCCCTTCAGTATTGTTACTTGCCCACCTCATGGTTTTCTCTGGTCCTTGAACTTATTGTTACCTGGGAAGATACTGGAACAAATTATTAAACAATCAGTTTGTAAATACCTAAAGGATAACAGATTTATAAGGAATAACCAGCATGGATCTGTGAAGAACAAATCATGCCAAACCAACCTAATTTCCTGTTTCACAGATTATTGATATTGTGGGTGGGGGAGGCAATAGACAGGATGTATGTTGATTTTAAACACATCCCACATGACATTCTCATAAACAGCCTAGGGAAATTCTGTCTAGAATAAATTACTGTAAAGTGGATGAACAACTGGTTGAAAGACTGTACTCAAGGTAATTATCAATGGTTAATTGTCAAATAGGAGGGCTCCTCTAGTGGGATCATGCAGGAGTCTGTCCTGGGTCAGGTACTATTCAATATTTTCTTTAACGACTTAGATAATAGAGTGAACAGTGTGCTTATAAAATTGGTAGGTGACACCAAGCCAAGAGGTGTTGGAAGCACTTTTCTAGGATGGGATTAGATTTAAAAATGACCTTGAGAAATTGGAGAATTGGCCTGAATTCAATAATAACTGCAAAGTACTTTACTTAGGAAGGAAAAATCAGATGCACAGCTACAAATGGTGAATAATTGGCAAGGTGGTAATACAGCTGAAAAGGATCTGTGGGTTGTAGTGGAGTACAAATTGAGGATGAGTCGACAATATGACGCAATTTCAAAAAAGGCTAATAGAATTCTGTGGTATATTAATAGGAGTGTTGTATGTAAGACACAAGATGTTGTTGTCCTGCTCTACTTGGCACTAGCAAGGTCTCAGAGAACTGTTTCCGATTTGGGGTGCCCCACTTTAGGAAAGATGTGGAGGAATTTGAGAGACTCCAGAGGGGAGGGGAGATAAGGTTTAGAAAAACTTGACCTATGAGGAAAGATTTAAAAAAACTGTTCATGTTTGGTCTTGAGAAAAGAAGACTGAGGAGGAATCTGATTAGTCTTTAAATATGTTAAGGGCTATTGTAAACAGGACAATTATCACTTGTTTTCTTTTCCATTAAAGGTAGGACAAGAACTAATGGGCTTAATCTGTAGCAAGGGAGATTTAGGTTAGATATTAGGAAAAGCTTTCTAACTATAAGGATCGTTAAGCACTGGAATAGGCTTCCAAGGCTGGTGGTTAGACCCCCATCACTGGAGGTTTTTAAGAGCAGGTTGGACAAACATCCATCAGGAATGGTCTAGGTTTACTCAGAGGGCTGGACTTTTGTTGACTTCTCAAAATCCCTTCCAAATCTACATTTCTATGATTCAGTGAAGCACCTGTTCCACTCAGTCTCAACTCTTATAACACTGTTGTTCCACTTTCATCCTGCTATTGAGTGGATACTTTTGCAAAATTTGCTGAGAGCTGCATTTTCCTCCAGTGGTGTTTCAAAAAGTAACAGATTTAAATATATATTTTAAGTGAGACTTTTTTAATCTTCAGGAGGAATTGATAATTTTAGACACTTCCCTCCTCTCTCCCCAACATGACTCTGTATTTTCATAAATCCTTTTACAGGCACCAACTCCGGGGCCTATAAAATATTTGCAGTTCATTTTTTATTTCCCTTGTGGTCCTCGAGGAAAGAGGAGGTCTTGTAGATAAGTTTTAAATTAATTTTTTACACATTCAGAAGAATTTAATTTGTCTATAGTAGTTCTATGTAGAGTTTCATATAAGGTTGTTCGGTTCTTTTATTAATTTAAGCCATTAACTTGTAAAAAAAATATACATTTCTTTATGATAAACATTTAACAATGTTTGCATGTGTAATTTGCATTATAAAGCCATTTTTCGTAGTTGCACAACACTAGTCTAATTCCTATATACTAGGGCAGTGGTGGCCAATCTGAGCCTGAGAAGGAGCCAAAATTTACCAATGTACATTGTCAAAGAGCCACAGTAATACTTCAGCGACCTCCTATCAGCTCCCCTGCCCACTGGCAGCCCTGCCAATCAGCGCCTCCCTCTCCCTCCCCACACCTCCAAATTAGCTGTTTCGTGGCATGCTGGAGGCTTTGGGGGAGGGGGAACGAGTGAGGGCATGGCAGGCTCAGGGGAGGGGATGGGAAAGGGTGGGATGGGGGGCAGAGCCCGTGGCTGAGCGAGAGGTTGAGCAGTGAGCACCCCCCAACACACTGGAATGTTGGTGCCTGTAGCTCCAGCCCCGGAGTTGGTGCCTATAAAAGGAGCTGCATATTAACTTCTGAAGAGCCGTATGTGGCTTTGGGGTCACAGATTTGCCACCCCTGTACTAGAGTGTTCAATTTTTATGCCCATACCTAACTCTGTGTTTTTGTTTTGTTTTAAAAGGTTTTTCTCAGGAGTGACCGAGTTGCCAGAATGGTTCACAGTGGAGGATGTTCTGCAAATGACTTTAGAGATGTTTTTAAGAAAAACATAGAAAAAAGGGTCCGAAGTCTGCCAGAGATTGATGGATTAAGCAAAGAAACAGTGTTAAGCTCTTGGATAGCCAAATATGATGCCATATGCAGGGGAGAAGAGGACTTGTGCAAACAGCCCAATAGAATGGCGTTAAGTGCTGTATCGGAACTTATTCTGAGCAAAGAACAGCTGTATGAAATGTTTCAACAGATTCTAGGGATCAAAAAATTGGAACACCAGTTGATTTATAATGCCTGCCAAGTAAGTAATTGGTCTTGCTCAGTTCTGTAGCATTCACAGCCTTTGTACCCAAAAGGTCAAATCAAGTTTGCACTCCCTTCATCAGTGCAGCAGACCCTAAACACAGCAGAATCATGTGGTTCCATTGTATGGCATCTCATGTCTACAGAGAGGCCTCACAAGGAGACTACACTCTGTGCAGAGTGGCTTTAGAGTGGCTTCTTTATTAAAAAGAAAAATCATTCGTGATCCAAAAACCTATTGATACATTTTACAGTCTTGCTGCTGCAGTGATTTGGGTGATGGTAGAACATGGTACAATTTATATATTTTTAGTAATGGCCTCTCCATGGCAGCTTGGGAAATGTGGGAGAGGGGGAGGAATTTGAGCCTAGGTGGCCAAGGAGTATAGTGAATAGAAAAATAACTATGCTGACCCAGTAATGAAATTTTGTGTACATTGGAGCTTGGTGGCCTTCATTGCTACTAACTCCAGTGAGCTGACTTAGCATCTGCTTTGCTGCTCTGCACTGTGGAAGATGGATTCCTCCCAAACCATTAATAGAACCAGAGCAAATACAGTTTAATCAGGATTTGATCTAAATCAGTTACAAAATAAACAACCTACTAGTGCAGCAGAACCCTGTTTATCCCATCTACGTGGGACCGGGGCCATATCCAATCATCAAAAAATCGGATAATCTAGCGAATGCAGCACCATCTAGCAGCTACAGAAGAAATCACGTGCTTCTGGATCTGCGTGTGCTGGTGGTTCGGTTAATACAGAGAGGACTGGATAATGGAGGGTCAGATAAGCAGAGTTCTACTGTAATATAAAATGTATTGCCATAAAACCTGTAGACCGCTAAAGTGTTCTTCTTGTAGCCATAACCTCACTATTTTTCTCAAAAATATCATAGAACTATTTTAGAATGAAAATGTAATTGTTAAATCTATTATCCTTCATAAGACAGCAGCTAGACTGCTTCATAAGACTGTGACCATCACCACTACCAAAGTAAATATAAATTAATTAAATTTATTTACTTACCTAGCTGACTGATCTTGTCTTAACAGTGGTGTGACTGTAAATTCACCATTACTTGACCTTTTAATGCAGAAAATGATGGTAACTGTATTGATAACTTTTCCACATTATTTGTTTATAACAACATATTTAGTCATCCAAGAAAAGTTAAATCCTTAAAAGGCATCCCATTATCTAACTTTTCCATATGATTTTCCTACATATTTTTGACTATTTTGCACTTTGTTGTTTAGGCTAAGCACTTCACAAGTTTTATTTTTTCACATCACTCCACATCAGTGGAACATATCAGTAGTTATACAGTGCAATCCATACAAATCCAGATAATTATATAATTTCAGGAGTGGTCAGGTTAAACTCCATAACATAACACTTCTGGAGACCTTCCATCCAATGGTCACCAAGTACTTTGTTGTTATTAATGAATGAACATTTAGAAGCTCACTTTTAACTGAATATAATTATGCCATTAGGAAAAACTGAAACACAGATGTCTGCTTGCCAATGGTCACACAACAAGCTGAGGTAGACCTGGGAACTGAACCCAGATCATCTAGGCCTATATGTAAATGACTAGACCAATGATTCTCAACCTTTCCAGACTACTGTACCCCTTCCAGGAGTGTGATTTGCCGTGCTTACCCCCAAGCTACACCTCACTTTAAAACTACTTGCTTACAAAATCAGACCTAAAAATACGAAAGTGTCACAGCACTATTACTGAAAAATTGTAGGTTTTCATTTTATCTGTATGAAATTTTAGTTTGTACTGACTTCACTAGTGCTTTTTGTGTAGCCTATGATAAAACTAGGCAAATATCTAGATGAGTGGAAGTACCCCTTGGAAGACCTCTATGTACACCCGAGAGTATACATATCCCTGTTTGTGAACCACTGGACTAGACTGTGCTTCAGATTCTCTCTTCTTTCCCCTCCGTCCCCTGGGCTCTATGACAGGCCAATGTACGCCAATAGGATCATATCAGCAGAGGGGAGGAATGAGAAATCTTGCAGATTATTCACTACTAAATTTACACAGTGGATTGACATAAAATTATACAACAAAATTGTTCCTGTCACTGAAACATTTGCAGTGTTTAGTGATCCTAACACACTCAGCTTTTACTTCTGATGGAACACACTAATGTTTGTATTCTGGCCATATATTGAAGGTGTCTTATTTTCAGTTCCAGCTGTTTGTCAATAAAATAAAATGACTTCTCAGGAAATAGAGGTTTTGTGAAAAGATCTTGAAATTATTCCATAATATTATTTGTCCTCTTTGCCCCCTCCCCATCTTCCTTCCCTTGGTCTCTACCTCCTCCATGCATGTATCCACCAGAGGACTACTAGCTTTGTGACATTATCCCCAGTTCACATGGGGAAGTTGCAAGGAACTGACTTCTGAGGGCATGAAAATAACAAGCAAAGGTAGAAGATGTTTTGCCAAAGGGATTTTTAACATCACATAAAATGCTATTTGTAGAATAATAGAACTGATGTATTAAACAGCCATAGCTGTTGTAGAGACTGTGTAGAAATAGTCTTTAATGACTGTTAGAATTGCATTTTATTTTCATTTCTACTTTTTTTTTCCTATGTGGCTCCTGATCTTTTTAGGTCCCTCTGTAGATCTAGGTTCCTTGTAGACGGCCAAATTCTGCCATTACATTTATTAAATCTAGAGTAATTCTATTGAAGTAAATGATATCGCTATGGATTTACCTGTAGTAACAGAGATGAATATGTCTATAGAGCTTTGAAGAATGGATTTGGTTGTTAAAAACTGAAAATAGTTCTGCTAGCGCAATCTAATGGTTATACCCAAAGGCATCCTTTTGATTTGAAGGGATTTTGATAGAATTATGGAAATTAGGCTAATAGAGGTTTTCCAACTTTATCTAGTCCAGTGGTTTTCAGTCCGTTTTTGGTCTGTGACCTGCAAAATGACTACAAATATCATCCAGTGACTGACCATATTCCATAGTCCTAGTGCTGTGAACTGCTGGTATGGGGAGCTTGTACTATGGAGTGGAATGGGACTTTTCCCTCCGCCCTACCTTACAGTGCTGAGTTCTGCAGGTTGGGAATCCTGTACTACACCTCCTTGGAGCACTTCTTTACCTGTCTCAGAGCCAAGCTATTGGGTGCATGCATTCAGGGTGAGGAACAGAGCAATTGTCAGTTTGGGTGGAGGATTGAAGCCACACAGCAAACCAGAAGGGTTGGGGAAGGAGAGGGTTACTTCAAACCCATCCCTGACCAGTTTCACTATGGTCATAATTTTCCAGGGATTTTGTTGCCTTTAACTCAGGGGTGTGTGCAACCCACAGGATATCTCTTGGTGACCGCTTCCAGGTTGTGCAGCACACCTGTTGAGCCACATTCACCCAGTTCGTCCTCCTGACAGTACAGGGTTGTTCCAAGCAGCACACTTTGTGTAATGCTTTGTGCAGTCCAATTCAAGCAGTTAGGTTTCCACTTCTTTCTTTGGGAGACTATTCCATAGTCTAACATCATAGATCTCAGTTTTCAAAGCAAGCATACCACAAGCAGCTAGCGACCTGTTCCTTATGCTATTAATGGTAGTTTTTGACAGAGAAACCCCTCACATCCCAATATAGCTATAACAAGTGTTTTTTGTTCTGTATTCTCCTTCCCTGTATTTTCAGCGTATTCACAGAATGGGAGTAAAAGTGAAGTGAAAAATTAGAGTAAAGCAAAATTACATTCCAGACAGCACCTACTGTTTACATCCTATCTCCACTCCACGTACAGTCATGTTCTTTTATTTCCCTTAGCTGTGGTTTTTTAGACTTGCAGATAGTGACAATCAATCCTATCCAGAAGGAGAGGAAGCAGCCAGACAAGTGAGAAACCAAACAAATGTTAAAATTGAATTTTTGATAGAGGTTTCAGTGAGTCAGCTTCTGGTTTGTTCTTCTGACAGATTTGGAATCTGAAATGAAATCCTGAGTGAGTTTATTCACCTTTTGTGAGAAACAACATTCACTCTTCAAGCACAACAAACCTGTGTAATTACAGTTTGTGCAGAAAGTTGTAAGTTATTTGTCCTCCTCTTTGTACTTCCAGTCCCTTTGGAAACACTAGGCTACAGAATATATCTTTGAGGGGAAAACTGTCATACAGTTAAGATGCTAGTTGTCAGGCCCATTGATGTGGGTAACAGTAGGTAGTGCTGCCTACCAACCTCTGTTCAGTCTCCCACGCAGATCTTCTGCAATTTTTGCAGCAGCTGCCTATATTAGGCAGGAGTACAGAAAGTAACTGTTCCCTTTGCTTTGCTGCAGGCTTCCAGCAGTGCCCCCACTGGTGGCCTGTAGTTTTGTGCCCCACTGCCTTAAAAATGGAGTGTCCTCCTTCTCATCCTTGCTTAGGAGAGTTCAGTGTCTGTAGGGATGCTGCTTTCCACTGACTGGTGAAGTGAAACTCACCAACCATGGCAAGTTGAGGTAGGAAAGATGGGAGAAGTGGGTGTCTGGCTGTGGAATATGTTGGGCCCTCAGCTTTCCTTGCAGTAGATAAAGCAGCAGGAGTACCTAACAGGAGAAGGTGAAGTTTTGCCTCTCCATCTCTTCTAACACAGTTCTGCCTTCTCACCAATTCCCCTTTTCCTTAGTGGGGAAGAAGAGGACCTCCACTGCCAGTTTGAAAGGGAGAGGAGATTGAAGTGCATCAGGTATTTAAGAGGACCAGTTGGTTGAGGGGTAGGAGGTATATTGATTCTGTGTTTCCCTTGCCATATTGTCCCTCTGCTTCACAGCCCTTAACCAACTGGTCCTTTTCCTCCCCTCTGAAAAATGTTGATATAACTGATGCAATTTAAAACATTTTAAACTTACTAGAGTCAAGTTATGGTCTGTTAAGTATTAACGAATATATACCAAAGCCAGGGTTTGGACTGGGGAGAGGCTGTGATAGTCTAAGCTCTGTCCACAAAATATATTCAGCTTGAGTCTTCAAAATGTGATGCTGCTTACAGTAAATTGCGCAGCTATTACAAATATAATTTTGTGTGACATTTGGCTTCATTAGCTGTTTGAGCTTGAATGCCTCTTGGTGTGGTTTGTGTATGCACGTGGGCTCTGAGAGGCTCTTAGGTTTGGCTTTTTGTGGAGGGGAGCTGTAGCATCTCCCACTTGGGGTACCAAAGTGAAATGTCACTCTCGGGGAATTGTGTGGATTTGTGATACCCTCCTAGCCTTGCTTTTAAGAGGAATGAAATCATTAACATCTCTGCCTCAGTTATAGTCTCTTCACAGTTTTGAGGTTTCCTTTGCAGTCATAACAGCTAAAGACTTAATTTTTAAAACATGAATGCTGAGACTCTGGAGAATAAGATGGTAGTTTTCAGTGATGCCAGTATGGTGTCTGGGCCTGTACTGGCGATTTGCCATACACCAAAACCACAACAAACATGCCCCATCAACCCAGAGCAACTCCTCTTTTCTCCTGTTTGTAAAGACATTAGGATTCTGTGCACACTTTCCATTTATGAGCAGAGCTGCTGAGCCCTTTTCTCCCACATAAGCATGCCCCCTGACATCGATATGAACCAGGAAAGTGTGTTTTTTTGCACTAACTTGGCAACAAACTTTCAGAGTAACAATGTATCATTGTTACCTGCTGTGTTTTCTGAGCTGTCTTCTCACTCTCCTTCTCTCTTGCCTATCTTTGTTCCTTAGATTTTCAGTCTCCTGTGTCTAATTTTTTGTCTTCCTTTCCTCATCTATGTCTCCCTTTCCCCTCCTCCTATATTTGTGTCTGTTTTTTCCTCTGTTGACTCCTTCAATCCTTCACGTTACATTTTTCTGCAGGATGAATGAGGCATGGGAGATCTGGGGTGAAAATTTCACCCGAGTTTTAATAGCCCTTATATATTGCTGCACTGGCATTCCAGGGCATCCCAGTAGCCAGCCAAGAGAAAATACTGCTGGGCAGCTACCGCTGCCACCATGGCTCCCTGCACAAGCGGCATAATAGGGTGAGAGGATGGGCCTGTAATGCTATGTTCTGTGGGGATTCTCAGTAGCATGGCTGCCCACAGGCACACTGCAATAGAATGCTAACACCTGTGCTACCTAGGTTACATCAGGTGCAGGGGTGCTGGAACAATCTGTGTAATGGGGGTGCTGAGAGCCAATGAACCAAACTGTAAACCATATATATGAAGGAAACCACTGCAAGCCAGGGAGTGTGGCAGCACCATGCCTAGTTCCAGCACCTATGGTCAGGTACCATTTCAGCCCCAGGAGTAGCCCAGGAGTGGGAGGGTACAAAGATGGCACCCTTGGTTGTGAGTTGGACTTGAGTCTGCTCCCAAGTATGCCCTGAGAAGGGGAATAATCTGCCTTATTTAACAAAACACACAGACAAAATCAAAACTTGTAGTCAACATTGCTTGTATGACTATTTTATTGCTGTTCCTGTGACTACTAGGAAATATGAGTGCTTTCAGGACTTGGGGGTTTTGGTGCATATTTAGTGTTTCAAAGGAACATTATTGGTTTGAAATCGTGTTTCACAAAGAGTTCTTTCCAATATTGCACCTGCCCTCTAATTCCTTCTGCCAATTTACAATCACATTTTCCTATTTTTAAAGATGTTGATCTTCCCTTTTGTTATGTGAAACACCTACACAAGCAATGAGGAAAACTAACAGACTATACAAGGAACTTGTGAAAATGATTATATGTAGCTAAAACTGCACTAAGAACTGATTAAATACAGAAAAAAACCCACCCTCTAATCTTTCACTTTTAAAGATCATAGGTGTTTACTGTAACAATAGGGGGCAAAAAATATTAGATGCTGTCTCTCTTAATAGAATATAATTTACCAGTGTCAACTTTTTAGAATTCCAAGTTCAGCTTCCTTGGTATTCTTTTTTACCTCCCCACTAGGGTTGGACATTTGACTGGTCCAAAAATTATTGACCGGTCAAACATTGATTAAATATTGTTAAATAATATGAAGTTCACATATTTTAAAACATGAATTAGAACACTAACAAAAGGAAGATTTTTATGGGCTCTATTAGGTTTAACCTTAATACTTATGCCTAATT
>ML677341.1:32991179-33087301 GCA_007922305.1 Dermatemys mawii
TAATTATATATATATATATATATAAAAATGCAAATACACATACAATGTTTGTTGGAGAAGATCAATCAAGGTGTTCAATTTTTGATTAGGTCACCTTTTGCCTAATCAAAGCAGGTGGCATTGACCAAGACAGTTAAGTAGGCCTGAAAACAGAGGGCACCATGATAAAATCAAAAAAATAGGAAGCCAACTACAGCAAAGTACTCTTGTTGGAATATTTGACCATGGTCAAATAGGCTGTCAACTGACATTATTTTACTGGTCAACTGACTGAGTTGCCAAGCCTACTCCCCATAGCTTCTTTACTTTTATTTCTGGTGTTATGGGTCTCTGCAAAGTTTGTAAGTTATAGCAATCTGGGGTACATTACATGGGAGAACAGAGATATGCTGGCTTCAGACATTCTAAAGACGATATTTACAGGCTTCCATGGAAATTTCCCAGGTTACATTTCTGTAAATTATTTAGGATGAGTTCTAGACCGGGCCCGACTGTTAGGAAACTGGAATTAAACTCTCAGCGTTTAGTTGAAGTTTGACCACAGATGGAGTAAACTAGATTTAGTTTTTCAGCTTGATCTGTGAGCTTTATAGAAGAAATGGAGATCTAGGAATCTTTAGATCCTTCAGAGCCACAAGGCACATCCATGGTGTAGAAGGCTTCCAGACTGTGTGCCAGACATGTAAGAGACAGTGTAACTGTAGCAACAGAATATAAATTTGAGAATCTCATTGAGAAAATATCCATAGGGTTACCATATGTCTGAGTTTTCCCAGACATGGCCTTTTTTTGTTGTTTTTTTTTTTTGATCTTCTGCTCTCTCTAACCAGACAGACTTTTCAAAAAAGAGACAATTTCTGGGTTTTTTAGGAGCAGATGTTGCAGCTCAGAAAGAGTCTTGATTGGTCTGTTTCCGCATCTGACTGGTGTCTCGCAACTGACAGGATCTTGCCCACTCAGGCCCTGACTTCTGGCCCAGGGGAGAGGGAGAGCCCGGCAGGGAAGTGCTGACTGACTACTGTTGTATCCAGGGTCTGTCCCAGCTGCCCTGCCACCATGACAGGGAGTGACACAGACCCCCCGCCCCAAGTTAACGCAGGTGATTAATTCAAAACAAATTTGTGTAATTTTTTTAAAATGAGAGTTAATTGAACACTTTGGGAGATGGGACTTTGGGGTGGCCAGGTGGGGAGCGAAGCACCAGATGTAGGAGTGAGCAGGACAAGAAACTCCATAATATCCAGACCAGATGTGCAGATTACTGGTATGCCTCCCAAATCCTCAGAGCTGGTCTTGCACCCACCACCCAGCAATAATCTATTAATTTGTTTTACAATGAGGGGAGAAGTAAGGGCAATTGCCAGCAGCCGCAAGGACACAAGCAGGGAAAGGGCACTTTGGAGCCACTGCCCTGGGTGACTCCAGGCATCTCCCACCTCACTGCACTAATTGATAGTGACCCAGTTCCATAGTCTGTTGGCAATTTAGGAGACCCTGTTAAACAGCTTCCAAGGGGAAGAGAGGAGCCCAGCCACTACTGCTTACACCATCCCCTCCCTGCTGGATGAGGTTGGCTTTAGGAATGGGCTAGAAGTGCCACCCCCGCAGGGCGCTAGGCTCAGGAGGAAAGTGCTGCGTGCCTCTAGGGCAGGGGTGCCCCTTCTCTCACCACCCTGCTCTGCTGCTGTTTCCATCCCCCATGGAGCCACCCCAGCCAACCTCTTCTGGGCTGATTAAAACTGCAATTAATCACAGCTTTTTTTAATCTCATGATTAACCACGATTCATTTTTTAAAATTGTTTGAAAGCCCTAATAGGCTTGTATTGTAAATTTATTAAAAACAAGTCTTGGTTTCAAACTAAAATATTTGATTCCCAGGACCTCAGGTAATTTGCATGTGTAATGTTATTTGCATATATGGCACTGAGAGTTCTCTGTGGTAGCCAAGTCTCTCCGCTTCATTTATCTGTTTCTTCACACTCTGCATGGTGATACTCATTTTAGTTCAGTACACACAGCATAATTTTGGCTCTAATTCACTGCATCAGAATGCAGCTTGGACATACTGTTGAGTGGTAGCCACAGGGAGTCAGGTGCAGCCCTGATCCTCAGCCAACCCAGCCCTGGTGGAAAGGAGAGTGAACAGGGTCTGCTCTAACTTCTACCGCAAGTGTGAACTACATAATGTAACAGGACTTGTGCCAGCAGAGGGATTGACCTTTGTGCAGCTCTGCTCCATGCCACCCCTAAGATTCCACCTCCGTCCCTGTATATTTGCATTTGTGGAAGCAGCTGGTGTATGCAGTGAAATTGACAGATTGGAAAATGGAACCCTTCACATCTAGTTACCCCAGGCCTTTTCTTCTTTAGAGAAGAAAAGATCTGTTACAATGGGTACTTCAGCCTGTTTCCTTCTTGGAGTTAGTCTCAGACCTGCCAGTCACTGGCAGCGGGGGGACTGCCTTGTCTCCTGAAGTTTGTATACCTCCAGACTGGTCAGCAGCTCAGCCAGACCTCCCTGCTGCAGAGCTTTCCTGAGAAATATTTCAAACTTTATTTTGAATGTTTAGAGTAGTAATCCAGTTGAATGATGTCTGTCAAATTCCCATCCGTGTCCCAGGGCAGCATATGGCTTTTGGGGGACGTTATTGTCTCAGCTCTTCTTCCCTTTGAGGCATTTGCTGCAGCTGGTGTTCCTGAAGGCTTCAGGGCAGAGCTAGGCCAAGAAAAGCCAGTCTCTCTCCTGGTCCTCCATCTTATCAAGCGTCTCGCTAGGGAGTTTGGCCGACTGCGTAGGCAGAGAGCAGTTTTCCTCTCAGCCCAGTCTGGGCAGGGTTTCCCAGCAGGAGGGGAGCCAAGGGCAGGATTGAAGATGCCAGCTCTGCTGGGCAACATGCAAGCCAGGCCAGGCTTTGGCATCCTCTCCAAAGGAGGAAAGGAACTAGGAAGGAATGGAAAAGAACGGTTTCAGGGCAACTGCTCCTTCCTTTCCCTCCCAACTCATTGGAGTGAAAGCAGAAGACCAGCGCACCAGCTGGAAGTTTGTAACTGAGTCCTCATAGCATGCACCAACTATCATGCCTCTGATCACAAAGCTCTGCTACCTCCTCCCAATGGGTCACAGATAGAGGATGTCGGACACAGCATGGACAATGCCTGTGCCAGAGAATGTGGTAAGGGTCTTTTGGCCCAAATATCTTTCTTTGCTCCCACTTCTATTACAGAGCTCCCCGCCCACCACCCTCCACCCCCTGGGGATCCCTTATTCCTATCCAAGACTGAAACCTTCAGGGGAAAGACAGACCTATCTGCCCCAGGTGGGTGCCATGCAGCAGAGAGGAGTGGAGCTTCTGGAGCAGCCTGTCCTTGAGCTGGAGGTGAGGAGCTCCTTGAGAAACGGAGAAGGAACCATCTTCCGGAAGGGAGACAAATGAATTCAGTCTCTTTGAGCATGTGGACATCACTAGCCACTTGAAATATTTTTGCAGCAATCTTTAAGCCCAATTTTTCTCCACCCTCTGAAGCAGTATTAAGGGGATAAACTCAAAGGAAACTAAACAGTGTTGTTTCCCCTTCTCACTTTCAGAGTGCAGTTGGGCAGATAATCCTGAATGCCCAATTCCCCTGCTCCCCTTCACAGGGTGCAGCTGGACAGATCAATGCAGAGAAGACCAGGCCCTAGTTGTGCCAATTCCTCATCTCATGTCTGATCTGAAACATCCAAATAAGTTCCTAAAAGAGGCTTATCTTCAAACCATTATCGCTTTGCCATCCTCAGACAATTCTTATATTTGCATATTGATGAGAGCCTTTTTCTTTTCCTAACTTTGATCGTTATCATTTGATCTTCCAGTGTTTCTCTCCATGTAGTAGTAATAGTGGCTTTAAGGAAGAAGGAAATTCACTTATCTTTTCCTAGACAATTTTTCTGACCAGGGCTTTCAGAGAGAGAGCTGAAGCAAAAACATGGAGTATCTTTGATTCAGAACAAATAAAGACAACATAGTGCTAGGGGAGTTGATCATAGGCTTGGCTGAGGATGGGTACTATCAGATATGAGATGCCACCTCAGGAAGATGTTAATGGAAGATGAAAGTGGCCATAACTGAAAACAAATTGAGTCACAGAAACAAAAATCTAAGTCTTATAGGAGCTTATTGGGAATTTTGATCTCAGGCACAGGCAAACTTCAGTGATCTAGAGTTCCTTTGATAGCTATGCACCGAGTATTCCCTCCATATCTTCTGTCTCATCCGTTGGCAGATAACTCTCTAATTTGTATATTCTTTGCTCCTACAACTGGTAAAAGTAGTGAATCAGATTTATTTACTGATTTGATTGATTGTAAGGGAACTTCCTGATTTAGTTCAGGGAACATCTACCAGAAAGAGAGCACAGGCATCCACCAGCTGGAACAACTCCATTTGTTCATTCATTCTTTCATATGTGTATGTTCAGAATGGCATTCCTCACCATTAGTATCCTGCTTAAAAAAAGTAATTTTGTTTCTAGAATATTTGCCCAGAAGCTGTCTCTTTAAATTTAAACTAGATGTAAATGCTGATTTCATTTCAACTAAATATCAACTGCCTCCTTCTGTGTAAGGCTTTGTTATTTAGACGTGGTTGGTTTTTTCACTCTGTGAAATCTGAAAACAAATTGGTTAATGAAACGTTTGTGTGCTGAAAAAATATAATAAATTGGCAGTTCAACTAAAGATAAACTGTCCTCTTGAATTTCAAGGCTCTTATCTAATTAAGTGACAGCCAGATACAATTATTTAGGATAAATTAGTGGTGTGACATTCATGGTGATTTTGCATACTGAATACAGCGTTCGTTAACATTTATTGCCCTAATTACATAGATTTCCTTTGCTTTCAACACTTGAGAGGAAATCTAATCAATAATTAACGCTTACCGAGAGAAACATTTTACATAATATTTTGAAAATGAAATATTAATTCTTCTGAGACAAGCCCTCAAATTTGCATTCACTTTACAACTGAAGTCACTGTGGAATAATCAAGTGATGGTTATCTGTATTTTGTGTTACAGGAAGCCTGGATTTTAGAAATGGATTCTGGGAAAATTCCTGAAAGGGTTTAATGTTATAGGACATAAAAAAAAAATATATACCTTGTACAGTGAGAGTTTGCATACGTGCAAGTCCCTAGTCATGGAGTGTTTTTGGGTATGCTATAGAGTTTTATAGAGTCTATAAATACAAAAAATAAATGTTATTACAGTGGACTCCTTTCTCCAGAGACGTCACTTGTCAGACTCCCATCTATACTTCTAGTGCGAAATGGATGGTGAAACACCGACAACTTTAAAATTCCATGGCATTCCATTATTCTTTTTCGAGTGATTGCTCATGTGTATTCCACAGTAGGTGTGTGTGCTCGCCACGTGTACCCGTGCCGGAAAGTTTTTCCCTTAGCAGTACCAGTAGAAGGAGTGCCCCCCTGAGACGCCTGAAGTGGCGCCGCCCTGTCATGCTCCCTTATCCTCAGTTCCTTCTTGCCGCCAGTGAAAGTGCGTCGGAACTTCGCAGCTCCATCATTGCTGCAGCTTGTCCTTAGTGTTTTCTATCTAGTACCTGTAGTTCTTAGTTTTCAAGTTAGTTTCACGTTAATTCAGTTAGAGTGCCCAGGCTGGGCCATGCCCCGAGCCCTGGGTTTTAAGTCATGTGACACCTGCAGGCGTTCTGCGCCGAAGAGTGACCCACACGCAGACTGTTCACGCTGTTTGGGTGAGATCCATATCAATGATTGTTGCAAGATTTGCAAGTCTTTCAAGCTCCAGATGAAATGAGGAAGGCACATTCGACTCCGGGGCATGCTAATGGAGTCAGCGCTGACCCTGACTCCAGTATGCCACTCCGACTCAGCACCGGGCACTGTGATGGCGGCACACGGCAGTCCTCTGGCACCTTCATCCAGTCGGCACTGCTCCCCATTCTTGGGGCATAAGAGGACCAAGAAGATGCCCTCAACGCAGTGGTGCCATGGTTCATCAGGGGAAGAAGCTAGACCTGCACTGGGCAGTCCTCGATCCCCTTCGGCCTCCGACTCGCGTTGAGCGGAGTAGCCTAGCCACGTTGGCGCAGGCCTCTCTGAATGTCCGGATGCCTTCCACACAGGAGGTCTTGCAAGCGGCCTGGGATGTCATGTCCCTGCTGGCACTTGGAGCACCACCGATGTTGGTTGCACGCTTCAGAGGTAAGCCACTGCTGGGCTCTCTGCAATCTCTCCCAGAGTGGTACTAGTCAAGGGAACGTTCCTGACGCTGTTCACCATCCAGCGGCAGTCCAGGGCAGAGTCCACGTGGATCCCCCTTGACGCCCACCAGGCTCTCTGGCTGCATACCATTGGCCTGGGACTCCAGGCAGCACTCCACATTGGGGAGTGCACGCCGACGGGGTTGAGGGGGACGTCACCCAAAGTCCCAGTCTAGAAGGGGTTGCCACAGCTGTTCGTGGTACAGACGTAGTTGCTCCCGCTTAGAATCCCGTTCAGAGTCTCCTTTATGGCACTGACTCTGTAGTCCTGGGCATTGATCACCGGCACCGCGCTGTTGCAGGTTCACCCATCAGAGTTGTTCCAGGAGCAGCAGTTACTGCCGATACCAATCCTCCATCACCAGGTTGCGGTCCCGTGGTAGACATCGTTACCGGCACCTTTGCTCCTCCCGGTCTCGATGCAGCCTAGACTCATTTGTGAGCCTGTCTTCTGTGAGGAGTCATCCCTTCGTCAGCCAAGCTGGCCAGGCAAAGCTGTCCAGGCCCTCGGTGGCGAAGAAGGTGCAGTGGCACCGGGCCTCATGGCCAGAACAGTGGTACCAGTGGGCACCGTGGCCCCCGGCGCAGCCCCCATTGGGCCTGCACTCAGGCGGCTGTGGCCTTGGAGGCACCATCAGCCTCCCTCTCCAGGCCCCCATGTAAGATGTTGGTGGGACGCTCGTCTTCAGTGCCTTGCCCGGAAGACGACCAAGTGATGGACCCTCTGGTGCCTACGGACACTCAGAGCTCGGTGCCAGCCTCCTCGCCCTCCCAGGAAGTGGCAATAGCAGCCTCGTCCCCCGCAGTCCCATACGAGGATTTTCAGGCCAACCAGGGCCTCCCCAAAGGGGTAGCCTCCAACCTTCACCTCCAAGCTGAGGAGGTGAAGGAGCCCTCAGACTCGTCCAACATATTGTTGTCTTCTACGCTGAGCAGGGTGGCCTTGTCCCTCCGTGATGGAGTGGCAAAGATCTCACATGCCCTGTGGCAAAAGCTGGCCTCGTTGATTTCCATATCTAAGAAAGCAGAGTGCGAGTAATTTGTACCGGTAAAGGGGCATGCGTACCTGTATGCCCAACTCCCTGGTGGTTGAGTTAGTCAATCACCAATTTCTTCAGTTGGTCTGTTTGCTACTGAACTCTTCTATGCTTTTGTTCTTAAAAAATGCAGTTTCTCTAGTTGCTGTTTCTTGAATTTTTTTCCCATTTCTATATTTCCTTTTTCTGAGTGTTCCACGTTTGGTGTCACCTGCAAAGGTGAGGTCAACATTCCTAGCTTTAGTTTCTCCTACTGGTATTTTGTTAACAGATCGATGTTCCTTCCTGTATGTCTGTCATCTGTAGGGTACCTGGGTGCTACTTTTCTGATCTAGTGTTGCCCAGTAGTTCCTCAAAGAATATAGTGATGGTTCATGGCAGCCTAATTCAGGCAGAAGCAAGTTTTCACCCTGCATCTTAGATGTCATGTAGTCTTCTAAACCTCAGTGTTGACAAAGTAGTGCTGCTTCTGTTTTCTTCATGGTAGCCATATTTCATTTTGGCCTTAGTAGGTATCTGGCATCAGGAACCATCAGTACTGTACTTTAGTTCTTTTATGTAAGTTCTCTTAACATTTTTCTGCAACATCTTGCATCTACGACTTAAGACTTGTAATATAATTGTTAGCTGAAATGTCTTTTGATTAAATTTTTCTAATGGGCACTTGATATCTGTTCAGGGATAAAATATTAGGTAGCAAACTTTGAAAAATTAATGTGTTCAGTCATCTTCTCAGTTGGTAATTTCAGCAGTCTTAACATTTTTGGTATGGGCTTGATTCTTTAATATTAAATTTTTTTCTTTTACCCAAATGTTTAATTTCTCCTTTATGGCAAGGTCAGTATGTTTGTGTTTTACTTCTAATTTTTCCTCTTTTTTTTATTTCAGCATATTATCTACGTCAGGGGCAGTTCTTGTATCTCTCCTTTTGCTAATAAATATACTCTTATTTGTTGTAATGGAGAAATTATTTTGTTTTTAGGAGATTTCTATCAGTACACACCTGTTTGGTTTGACCCTTCATTATTCCTTCTTTATCATCCCTAATCTGAAGATTTTAATTTTGAAAGTTGAATCTGTATTTAGAAATGCGGGAGCACTGCTGTACCAGCTGTAAATTGTATTGGCTGGATGTTTCTTCAGTGTTGCCAAGTCTCACAATTTTATTGGAAGTCTCAAGGTATCTGGTGGGTTTTTTCCTGAAAGCTCCAGCTCCTGGATTCATGGGATTATACAAGAATCTTAGTTTCCATGTTTAATAAATGTAAATTTGTAGCCCTCATGGTTGAGAGAAGAGCTTGAAAATGCGAAGAGCTGAAAATAAATAAAAGGAACCCAACTTTTATTTTATTTTTGTATACTCCTATGGTTTGTTGGGGCCAGACTTGTGATTTTTGAATATTTGGGATTGGCAGTCCTGGAAAGTTTGGGCTTTCTGTTACCATAGTATTTGCATTTTACTCATGTAAAGCATGTATATCACTGTATCTGGAACTGATCTTTATTCTGTTAGTACCTGAATAAACTTATACAAAGTATGTTCAGATAAGGAGGGCATGTACATTGTGGCATATAATATAGGGGCTGATATTTTGGTTTCTATAAAAAAGCAAACTGTATTCTACTCCTGAGTCCCCGATTTATTGGCAAAGGACATATGGGTAATTCATCCTTGGATGCACACTAGGCAAAATATCGGGCACTAAAAAGCCCTGATATTTGAGTGCCCATCGGCCATCCAAGCTTCCATTGCTCTCTTCCCCTCTCTCTTTGGTCCAATCCTTTGTCCCCCAGTCTTTCTCCTGGCCAGATGAGCAGAAGCAACATACTTCAGCATCTGCCCTTTGGGACACTAAAACTTAGGCAGGAGTTAGGCTTTAGCTTTTGATCTGTACCATCATTTTTCAGAAGTAGAGCGAGCTCAGGAGACAAAAGGATGAAAGAGGGTAGGAAGCGCACTGTTTTTAGTGGTGCTATTCAGCCCATACTGGCAGGCTTCCTCTGCTCTGCCTGTTTGCAGCCCATGCCCACTTTCTAATGTGGCTTCTGGAGCTGGGTCTTAACAGTGGCTTCTTTCAACCTGTGCACACTGTGTTTCATCAGAGAGGATAGCCTGCTTTGCAGGTGACAGGTTTTTCAGCCATTATTCACACAGTCTAGGCAATAATTTAAGATCCATTCTTGGAAATAGCCTAGTTTGTTTTTTCTCCACTTCTGCTCCCAGGAGAATTTCTAATCGATTGCTCTGCTCTCTGGTCAGATCTATGAAGAAGAACTATGTATCTGTGCTGTGATGGTAGAATACAGGACCCAGAGAGGAATTAACATTAAAAATGTTTCCTTTTGCATGGTTTTGAGAACTTGGCATTTACCAGGAAAACCAAGACTTTTTAAAATATATTTTATGCCTTTTATTTTATGGAGCTCATCATCACTTAGAAGAAATTTCTCTTCACAGCATTTGAATTAGACAAATAGGAAGATGGCCTTTATACATGCTTATTTTGAATGCATAATATATCAGCAAAAATGCAAGTGAGGAGATAAAGTAGAGTGTTTTATAGGTGACAAAGTGAACAATGCAGATTTTACAATAAAACACAATTTAAAATGCATCAATTTTATGCATTTGTAGCATGGACTTGTGGTAATGGAATGGCCTGTGCAGCTAGATAACTCGTTGGGTTACTCAGTCTTTTATTTTCTTTCAAATTTTCCTTGTTAACTACATAGCTTCAAAATCTATCCTCCATCATCATCATCATCATCCTTTGACAGAGAATCTGCAAGCATAAGAGTGCTTTATCTAAAAGTAATTTAAGACCTTGTTTGTCACAGTCTTCTCTCTCAGAAATCTTGCTCATCACTCACTATAACACAGACTGAAATTTTTAATGGATAGCCAAGTTTTTCTGGCATGGGAACTCATAGGCAACTTCTTCATTGTAGAGTTAGTGCAGAGTTATTGCAGCCTAGCTGGGGTGTGAGCAACTTCACAGCAAATCCCTGCCCAAGTTGGTGTGTCCAAGTGTGTCCCTAGGACTTCTGGGGGCATGTCCCATGGTTCTTTGTGCTGCAGTGAGCTGAGCCACTCTGATTCCTTTCTATTGAATTGTGGGAGAATTTGCCACCAAACTTGGAGAAAGTGAAACCCAGGCTGTAACCTACTCCCACATCTGTGCCAGTGAGCCTGGTTTGAAAGCACCACTTAACTCAGGTAAGATGTTTGTGTGTGGACAGGAAGGGAGTTAGCAGCAACATCCGAATAAGTACCTGGGTGAGACGTGCAATGAAGACATAATCTAAGTCACTTTGACTGTAATTCAAACAATCTCATGTTTTCTCATCTATGTAAGCCCAGGCATTGGCAATGTGCCAAAATTACTTAATGTTTACACAGTTCTTTGCAACAGGAAGCATTAGAAAGGTGTTATGTATTATCACTAAGAGATGCCATTAGTGAACTGGCTTGAAACATATAGTATAAAAGGATTTCAGACAGTGTTTCCTCTATTTTTTTCCCACACGTGCAGAATGAATTTTATGTGCACCAACATGGAGGTGATGTATGACACATCACCTCCATGTTGGTGCACATAACAAAATTAATGTGGCAGGGGTGGAGCCGAGGGGTCTGGAGTGTTGGAGGGGATCAAGGCTGGGGCAAAAGGTTGGGGTGTGTGGGGGGGTGAGAGCTACGGCTGGGGGTGAGGGCTCTGGGCTGAGGCTGAGTATGAGAGGTTTGGGTCCTTACAGCAGCACCCGGACTGGGGGGCAGGGGTGCCTGTCCCCCAACTGTGGCAAGTCTGAGGCTGGGTTGGGGCCAGTGGAAGAGCACCTGTCCCCCGGGTGCAGCAGGTCTGCAGCTGGTTTGGGGTTGGGGGAGAGGCGCCTCTCCCCCAGCCATGGCAGGTCTGGGGCTGGGCTGCGGTCAGCAGAGAGAGGCGCCTCTCCCCATCACAGCTTGAGCCCTGTGTGGTGCTTCATAGGTTGCTGTGCAGCTGCACAGCTTGAGGGAACTTATATTTCAGACATAGGTAGGGTAGAAAAAGGACAAACTAATTTCCAAAAAAATATTTTTTTTCAATTCATTTTTTAGAAAGCTTTCCACCAGGTCTAGCATATAGTAGGGTACAATTCATCACTAACACACCTTTGCTTTGCACCAGTTTATAGTGCTTTGGACTACTGGAATGGCAAAAAGCAGCCTGAATTTATGGGTAGATCTGCTCCATAGCATTTACGTTGTACTATTTACATGGAAAAACAGGAAAGACCCCAAAATCACATTGCTAACTAGCAGACTGGTCATGTGATTTTGCCTTATGAGAAAAGTGAAAATACACTTCATAAAATGAAATCTTTGGACCTCTGAATGTCAAGAGGTCACAGCAGGACCAGCTCCAAACCAAATAGTGCCTCAGGCAAGGAACATTTTCCTTGTCTCTCCCTCCCATTTTGTTAAACTTTTGAGTAGCTTATTTTTTATTGCATTTATAGTCCATTTCACGACTTTGATCAATTTATCAGTGTCATATCAGGCGATAAATTTACACATTGGAATCTGTAAATCTGTATTTATTCATTCCATATATAAGCAAATAAAAAAATTTCTCTAAGCTTATAGAAAACTTTTTAATTTTAAGAATAACTGAAATGTACTAACCATCAACAAACTGATCTCTGCACCAACATTGTATTAAATATTGTTACAGTAGGTGACAACTTTAAAATGTTTGAACCCTAATCCTTTAGTTCAAAAGGTCACTTTTCTTGCCTTTGCACTTGGGAACTGAAGTACAGCATCAGAGAGATCCAATGAATGGCCAGTGGCATTTTCAAGAAATAAAATAGCAAGTGATATCAGTCTCTTATTGATCAAAGATATGTTTTAATAAGCCTGAGCTTTGAATAGCTGCGCTCATCTCTCAAAAGAGTGACTGGCAGCATGGGCAGAATCCTCAAAGCCATCCACTCATTAGGAAAAGTGGCCTTCTTCTCTACGTCATGAAGGAACTGGAGAACTTGGAGGGGAGAGTGCTTCCCATGTGGCAAAATGTAATGGATGTTGTTGATTTTGACACAGAGGTCTTTGTCATTGACATCCAAACATTCCCCATGTATCAACGTCTGGTGAAGGTCTGTACAGTTGTTTGTGAGTATTTTCCTGTCCACCGACAGCTTACTAAGGTCATACAACTTCCCCTCCCCCCACCAGATCTTTTAATCATGCTTCGTTTGTCCAGTCTTTCTTTGATAGGCATTCTAGCAGTGTCAATGAGCGAGCAAAAAAATGCTCCCCCTTGAATTTTTCTTCCAAGCTTCCTATCACCTCATCTCTGCCCTTATAACCAAAGTGTCTCTTTTTCCAATGAATACGAGTTTTCTTGAAGGCAGGCTTCTTCCATTTCTTGGCATCAGTGATGGCATCTTCAAATCTGTTGTCTCTGTAGACTGCAATGAAATCAAGCAACTTCTCATCAAAGTAGTAGTGGTCGCGATGTTCATTGAATTAACTGGAAATGCCTTGCTTACAACATTTACTTGGAATAGGATATTGTGCCAAAACACAATTGAGACCAGAAATTTGAATTCAGCAATCTGGTTTGCCAGACTTGGTGCCTCATGTCAGATTCAACATCATTTTTACTTTATTGTGCCAGTTCCATGAGGGTGTTGAAAACCTCAGTCACTTGGTATCTCACTGACCTTTTACTTCAATTTGGCTCCCCTAGCAAGAGTCACCTGGCAGCTTCATGATCAGATATGTACCATAGTCAATGAGGATCTTCCACCTGGTAGTTGGTGCTGAAAACAAGATGTATATCCTTAGCAGTACTCTGTAGAGAGAGACTAAATCTAATGATGCATCTGACACAATCAGGTTGAGGGAATAGCAGCCACAAGACATGAAGAAAGCTGTTGAATTCAGCACCATGACCCTTGTGTGGATGCCACTGTTTCTTTCCTTCATGTTTGTGGTGGTGGTGTAGCCTTGGCTAAGACAGTCCCAAAGCTTTATTTAATTCATTCAAAACATTCATAAACAGTTCTGTTAGCCCTTTTCTAGTAGAGTCATCCATAGACCTGAAACAGATGAAGTATTCCTGTTCTTGAATACAGTAATCCGCGTAATCAATAAATCTTACTGTAAATAATTTATTTTCACTGTGACTAATGTCAGGAGTGCAATTCATTATTACGGTGTAGTAATTTGCTCTGCCGAACTTCCTCAATATGTTATCAAGTACTTTCCTTGCCATAATGTCAATCAATTTGTTTTGAATTGTTTTGCTGCAGTAATGGTCCATAGCTTCATTACAGACTACTCAACGTAAGGTGCTCATGTATGACATCGTATTTCCCAAGGAAAACCCAGGAAATTACCATTATGTTCAGTGAACAGCTTATCCCACATGCCACAGAAAGCCAAATTATTTGTTGCAAGGAAGAAGGTAATTGAGATCAGATGTTCAAGCATGTTCCTCCAGTGCTGGGTTTCTACATTAATAATGCGCTGGTTTTCTGCGTCTATACATTTATTCAGCTTGAGCCTGGACTCGACCTCCTTTCATATGGAGTAGGCCAGGTTGCTTCAGAGCATCAGCTTAAATTATGTCAGCAATTTTACCCAGAAAGACAAACAACATTTGGCATTCTTGTAAAATATTTTGCAATGAAAACAGCACACTTTGCCAGCTGATTTTGAGTAAACTATTCAACACCGCCGATTCAGTTTCTCACCATTCCTGGGCACTCTTTCGCAGTGTGACTTTGAGAAGTGTCACTTCTGCTCATTTACTAGAAATGTTATATCCTTGATTTTTACCTGGCCCATTCAAAATTGTACAATCAATATCGGCAGCTTTTAGGATCGCTGGCCATAAAGCAGGATCTGATGTATAGATTTGTGGTGTGCAGTTTTTCTCACTGCTGTTTCGGTTGTAATGCGAGGCTGATTCTTCCTTATCATTTCTCTCCTTTTCATGTAAATCAGATTTTTCTTCATTCTCACTCTCCTTTATACCACCAGGAAAACAGAATGATTCTCCATCGCTTTCCTCACATTTCCATTCCTTACCTTCAGGTAAATCTGTTCATTTTGCAATTTTAAGCCTGGCAAAAGAAGTAACTATTTCTTTGATTGTTACGTAGATAGGTGTTCAATAGATATCTTGGATGTCTCATTAAATATGTCCTTTATTAGTCGCTACTTACACTCTTCAAGTCTCAAAACACAAGTACACTTTCACAATAACACAATAAAACAAGATTGACAATATCGCAGCTGGGCGCTCATTTCACTTTATTCTGATGTCTCCCAACTGATTGGCAATGCCCCACCCTTTATATACCCATGGAAGCATGGCTGACAGCATACTAGGACAACATTTGAGGAAAATGTAGTTCTCAGAAACTCTGGAAGGTACTACAAGATTCTACAAAGATCCAGAACATTTTAGGAAGTTAGTGAAAAATGAATCCAAATACAGAATACATGAAACATTTTTCTTTAAACATCCTTTTGTCACCAACAACAAAAACAGCACTGCGAGCCTGGCACCGCGCAATCCCAGCACCATCGGTGATCACCTGGGTTGCCTACCCCTAAATCCGGCCCTAGGTCACAGCATCTGGTAGCTAATAAGGAGAAAGCATCCCGCTCTGTGATTTTTTTTTTATTTATTTTATTATTTATACCCTCAAACCCTCTTCCTTCGTTTCTCTAGACTGAAGATTTAAAAAAAAAAAAGAAACCAAAAGACCCTCTGGTTAGACTCTTCTAATTAGTTAGTTTAGAATTATCTTGGTGCCAGGGCAGAAAAAATTATATCACTTCATTACATTAGAGGTCTTTTAATTCCTTTTAAGGTTTAAGTATTCAGTGATTCATTTGTGGGTTGCAAACATAGTTGTTCTTCAATATATTCAGCATTAGTTATCACTTCATTTCAGTTTAAGCATTTTGTCTAAACTCTTCACTCACTCCAGTCATTTTATGAACACAAACCAAAGCCTTTTTATTACAGTTTGAACTTCAGGTATCCAAACTGAAGCATCAGAAAAAAATAGAATACAGTACAAATATCAAAATGATCTTCCTCCCACCCACCCCGCAGAAAAACCTATACTGCCATATTATTTCTGAGAAATTCCCTGTAGTTATATAGTTTGCTAGTTTTATGTCAAATGAGTATTAATCTAATGAGCTGGTCAGCCGTCACAGCAATAGCAGATTATATGCAATTAATTGCTATTATAACTTTACCTAGAAAGACAAGAGAAATGTCAGGCACTGGAATTTCAAGTGCTACATTAAAAATATATGTTACCACAACCCAGAAAAACAATGAAAATCCTTTTTTTCAAGATTTAAACCTTGTGTAGCATTTCAAGTATCATTGACTTACTCATGTACAAATACATCTACAAAACACGTCCCCTTTGCTGACCAAGAAGTAAAGAAAGGTAGCAGCTGAACAAATCAGAGGTTAGCTTTGTATTGTTACTGCTGGGCTTTGCTGCCTTTTAGACCCTCTCTTGAGCTGTTTGATAAATGCAATAAATGTAAATAAATACAGTACCAGGTGCATCTGTGAGGAGAATCTTATTGAATGGTTATTACAAGTATTTCATTGATTTACTTGATTACCTGAAAGTAGTAATACTATACTCTGTATATTTAGACAGGTATTGAATAGCATTGTAGATGTTTAGATGACAAATGTTTTTCAGTCTTTTACAAAATCATCCTGTGCTCGTTCTATTAAAGAGAGTTTTGTGTGACAGAAATATTCACTGCTGATGTTGATTTGTTGGCCAAATATAAATGTAGCCTCTCAATATAGTTTTTCAAAATGAGTAAATAAGCACTTATAAAAGTGAGAGACTGATGTGTCTGGTGCCTCATTTAAGGTGGCCCCGGTGCTATGCAATTCTACCCATCTGTGTGACAATGGAATGCAACACTTGGTGGGCTCAGTTATCCCATCTGTTGTGTACATGTAATTTCCACAGACTACAGTGGGAGTTGTATATGTACAACTGATGGGATGAATTGATCCCTTACTATTCAATTCCGTGCCTTTCTTGAGCAGACTGTCATTTTTATGACAAATGGCATGGTAGTTTAGTTATGTGGATAAATGACGACTATGATGAAAAATAAATTTTGTCAGTGGCGGAGTGTTCACTAATTTTTGGACTCAAGATTGTAGATCAAAGCCTCTCCTATACTCGTAGAGAAAAGATTACATGCTGGGAAAAGAGTGCATGCTGGGAAGTATGGAGTTTACCACTGTTTCAGAGCCTGCTGTTTCAGACTAGTTTGTAAAACTATTCACACATTTAAAAATAAATTGCTAAGATTTGTGAGGTAAGATTTGGATTCACCCTTTTTTGTATGATTTCAAACTAAGTAATCTGTGGGAGAAGATCTGCATTTAAGAATAGATTCATCAGAGAACAGAAAGACAATGTGCCTGTATGTCGGCATTTATGAACTGCTCTGTGAAAACAAAGTAATAAATATATGCGATAGAGGAAAAATCATTTAACTATGAAAGAAAATAGATTTCAATATTAAGCTTAATTGTAATGGTGTAATTTTCCAACCTTCTCTTTTTATTGGATTTTTCCTTCCAAAACCTGTTGTTAGTTCCCAAGTTTTGAAATGATCTTAATAAAAGCAATAAATTATAGCCCTGAAAAATACAACTGAAAGAAGCATTGGAGACTTACAATTCAATATCTGATCATCTACAGGTCTCTGGTTTCCTCCCCTCGATCCCTAAACAGACCACAGTGAGTGAATAAATATTTATAATATTTATTTCCAGTTCTCAGTGTACATTTTTTATGTGAATCCCACATTGCATAATTAACATTTTCTTTGCATATGTGTCCATGTAAATGGAATACCCAATGCCTGGACCTTTATCTTTGTATAAAATCTGAGGAAAATGAGTAATCAAGTGGACCCTATCTATGTTTCACAAAGCCACATACTCACACAGGAAGTCACACGCTTTCTTCAAATTATTTTTCCAAGTACCAAAGTGGCATGCAACTTCCCCCCAAAAATTTGGAATACGTTATATGGTCCAATATAGAATTCTTCAGATTACCAGATTGGGAAGAGGGAAACAATTGTTTTAAATCCAGTTGTTTTAGATTTCTGAGTTCTTGACTTCCTGGAACTTCATACATCAGAAAATGTATTTTAAATTCAGCTCAGGAAACAAAAGAAAAATGGAACCTCATGATTATGTTTAAAATGTTGGATTTGTGGGGCAACAACAGTGCCATGGGCAGCACATGACAGGAAGAATCTTGTGCATAAACAAGTGAAAATTCTGGGCCTAGTCAATTAAAGGGAATGCCATGGTCTGCTCAAATCCAAACAGGGAAATTGAAACAACTGATGTCATTCTCTACCATGCAAAGCTAGGGCAAGACACTAGGTGGAGCAAATTAATATTCTTTCCAGTGACTATATGACAATGTTCAACTGCAAAATACAGGCAGACCAGACTTTCAGACCAAGACAGTCTTCATCTGAATTGTTAGTTTTCAAATGTTTGGTTTGGCCACTGAAATGAAAGATCTAGAAGATCCTGCTGAGGCAGAGTGTAGCCACCTATCTCTGTAATGCATTTGGTATGAATAATAATTGTATTGAGTCTGAGTCTGCTTCTTAGTCTTGTTTACTTTGAAATGTGATTCAAGATGTTGATGGCCTCTAAACCCCTTAGTTAGTTGGAACATAATGGTTTGAGGGAGCACCTCTCTCACCATGCCATGGCTGTTAAGATCAGTTGGAGGATTCTTTCTTCATTTCCAAAGCTTGAACACTCTTGATATAGTAATAGGGCTTTCTCGGCAGATTAGTTCTGGCTTTGGAATTGAAATGATCAAAGCCTATGTCTGGAACATGCTGTAAAGGCCTTTTATTTTTTTTAGTGTCTGAATTTTTTTTCAAGTTTTGTGCTCACTAATTTTAATCTCTCATCAAAGCATCTAGCTGCCATGGGATTTGGCATTATGGAACTACTAAAATAAATGTGTTCTTGTGTATCTTGGTTTACATTTTCTTTTTAATTTTTTTCTGCAGGTTAATATTAATTCAATATGCTGACTTCTGTAATCTTAATTGAGCCCAGAAATTCTCATCAGGGCAGGTCCTGCATGCATACTTTTCAGCCAGGGTACAAGAGCGTTCAAACTTGCATACAGAACTTGGGCCTGTGGAATAAGAGGGTCTAAGGGATACTTCGAGTAAGATATAATATTTCATGTTTTGAAATGTAGTGTGCTGGCGTTAAGTCACCTTAAAAATTCTGGACACAGCTTCTGAGAGCTTTCTTTTGGCACATGTTGGACATAAAGGTTATATAACTCAGGTCAGTACAGTGCATATAGTTGTTGACTAGTCTTGCTGTGTAGCTGCATGAATACTTGTCATCAAGTGGATATATAGTGTGCAATTTTCACCCCTGCTTCATATAGCTAGAGAGACCAGAATGGCATAAAAGGGCCCTGAGAGAATTCCCCTGGCTATCTCCTGAGGACTCCTGGCACAAAAGCATGCCAGGCCAAAAGCATGGGTCCGGTAACAAAAGGGGGTGAGACTGCAGCAAGTAGCACTGCAGAGATTTTGGACAGCCCTGCTGCCCATAGGCTGGAGGGCACAGCTTGCTGTAATTTAGCACCAAAAGCTGTCTAAATTACACCAAAGACTACTCTAGCCCCCAGAGCAGCCCAGAATCAGGAAAGCACAAATGTGGCTTACAGACAGCTGAGTACCACCTCCTCCCAACTAGCAAAATCTGTGCTGCAACTCACAAAATGTCACCCATGATATGTAGTAAAAAGGAAGAGAAACTCTTGGTGGTTGTGATATACAAAACAGAAATGTATCCCTATAATTTCCAAAGCAGAAAATATTATCTCTGTATTTATAGC
Organism: Dermatemys mawii; assembly: GCA_007922305.1. Lineage (NCBI taxonomy): Eukaryota > Metazoa > Chordata > Testudines > Dermatemydidae > Dermatemys > Dermatemys mawii. The sequence continues at coordinate 33,010,464 of ML677341.1, forward strand.
TCACTGTGGCTGCATATCCTCCCGTGCACCACTGGTGGTGTGATGTGGTGAGCCAGTGGTGAGCCTCTGTTTCCCTCCTAGTCTTGTCTTCTGCTGTTCCACCCCCTCCTTCAAAGAGTTCGGAGTTCAGGTGACAGCCCTCCAGTGATGTCATATAATAGTTCCACCTTTTTGGGGTACTGAAAGTCCAGAGTCAACACAAAGAAACAAACTCTTCTATTCCCTTAGAGAGGTTCTGGGTAGAGGCCCCAGTTCCTGGCCCCAGCCATTTTTCTCTCCCACACTGAGAGATACAAGTCTGCACTCCATCCCACCCACGCAGTGAATGAGCTGGGCTCTCCCTTTGTAGCTCCTCCCTGGATGTTGGGTACTTGCTTCAGATGTCCTGGGGAGGGGCTGATTAGGCCCCCCCAGAGGCCATTAACTTGCTTCTGGTTTGTGAGGTTTGTACACCCCATCACATGCCTGTTTTGTAAGATTTAGAAACCGTGCCTTTTACAGTAGTGGCCTTCTTTAAAGATGATCTACAAAGTGCTTTCAATGTTGTTCACTTTTTCAGCTTACGAAATTCACAGTCTATGAAGGTACACTTTACCTTCAGGTTTTTCCATAAATCCATAGATTCATTTTTGTCAGAATGCCTCTTTTCGTTATTTTTTTTAAAATAGTGCTTGCAAGGCCCCCTTTCTGACAACATGAGTGAGAGAGTTAAGATTTAAACTATGCATCTTGCTTGATATTGTTATTTGTAGGCTTGGCAGAATTTTTATTTTTTATGACTTTATGGGTAATACTAATATTAATTTTTTTTAAGCATTAGACAAAAGAAAAGAGTTTTAAAAGTTATTAGGACTTAAAATGTACATGCTAACATATGAAAACTTCAAATATTTCATAAAAGCTTTGTGGGTCACCTTTTATAATATACCTCTTATATTTCAGCTGCAGAAAGATTGAAGTGAAAGTAGTTTACTTTAGAGCATCCACCAGTAGGCCCTGAAGTAGTCTTTTGACCTAGATTTTCTGTAAATGATGTATATTTTATTCTTCATCCAGAAGATACATAATTTTAAGGAAAAGATCCTGGTTACTTTTTGCAAAATTTGCAGATGGTCTGTACGTGTGAAAGATCTTTCCTCCTCTTCTTATGTTTGTTTTACTTTGATTCCTCTTTGCACATAAGCTTAAACATTACCAGTTCCACAAGGTTTTTATTTGCCAAATCCAGCGTATCTTCTGCACTCTGTGTAGGTTGATTCGGAGAGGGGGTTGACTGGGTGGCAGGGGAACAGGAAGAATTAAGAACTGATTATATACACAGAATTCCCTTTGAAATAGATGGGAATTCTAGGTGTGGAGCTTGCAGGATCGAGACCCAGATCCTCGGGGATCAGGGTCTAACTTTCACTGATGTCACCTTTGAGGGTTTGGGCCTGGGCCTTTAGGATGCAGTGTTATTGGAGCCATCCATTGCTACAGGAGGAGATACTGATCCTGCAAAGTGGAGAGCTCCTTCTATGAGGTGTCGTACCTGTGAAACTTGTAATGGAGACCATGAAAGAGCAGGGCCTTTAGAAACTTGCAGGAAGATCTTTGCACCTTCCAGGTCCATTATTAAGTGTAAAAATGTATACTAATGCAAAGATTTCAAATTCAAGTCAGAATGTAAAAGTTTTAGGGCTTGATCCTGCAACATGCTTAGCACTGCATTTTCATTCCCACAAAGCACTGAAACGTGCTTAACTTCATTGCAGGACTGTGCAATCAGACTCCACAGCAGCATTGAAATAAGTAAATTCTTAAAAAGGAAATAAAATATAAAAGCAAAATAGTTCGTTTGGGCAACATTTTATGCATCTGACTATTGTAAATATTATCAGAATTTTAATTCAGAATTTAATCTGTAAGAAGCTAAGAACAAAATAAAACAAAACAAAAAACAAAAGAACTCTCAAAGCCCGACGACCTTACTGTCAACACCTTTGAAGAACTAGACTCCTATTTTGATAAAATTAAGAATGATGTACTTTATATATTAATTTGGGGTTAAATGAGAGAGAATTGTCTGATTAGGTATTAAAGACTGATTTTTCCCTCACTGTAACACTCCCATCTATCTGAAACAAAAGACTGATAAGAGTTTTTAATAAAGGGTTTAACAGAAACCAGTTCAAGTATTTGGGAAAACTATACAGACTAGCCTTTAAATAAACCTTTATTGTGCTTGTTTTGCATCTGCAAATAATTTAAGGGTGCAACCAATAGTCTGTTAGGATTTTATGTCCCCAAGCACTCCAGAAGTGCTTTTGATTAGGCATTGGCCTTTTGTGTGTTCTGGTTTATTTGAGAGTTACTGATCCTTCTACAGGACATACTTAGCTGCTAATCCTGGCTCACAAGCTTGAGAAATTCTAGGAAGAGTGACAGCCTTTTCTGGGGTCAACGCACAACATTAGTAGTTTACTGCTCTTAGGTCATGACACTGCAAAGACTTATGAACATGCTAAAATTTACAGTTGAAGTCGGTGGGACTGCTCAGCGTGTGTGAAGTTGAGCACTTGCATAAATCTTGGCAGAATCAGGGCCTCGCAGACCTAGTGTTGCTTGGAACAGGTATCTTTTCCTGGGTACTCAGTATGGAAGACCTGTTATCTACATATTCTACGCCTACCATGTTTCTTAATGCCACATACTCACAGGAGAACCATGAATCTGACCCTTGGCTTTTTCCTTACCCTCATTCCCAGGAGCAGTACTGCACTCCATTTGTTGCTGGTAGAATGGAGGAATCAACCTTTTCCACCTCTAATATCATAAGAAGGCTTCTAAACTATTCCGTTGTGACTAGAATGGCCATTGAGCGCATCTCAGAATACCAGACATTCCCGACTTATGGGAGTGATGTGACACCACTCCTCCCTACATGATCCTGCCCCCACCATCATTACCATGCATGGTGTGAGGTCATGCTAGTGGGGAAAGAATGGTGCTGTCTTCAATATGGCATCCTCCATATCATGCAGTATGATGCTAGACAAAACAATGTCCAGTTTTGTATTCATAGCGGACAGGGGGCAAACCTTGAGAAAGTAGAACTGTCCAGCTTAAAACGGAACACATGACCTGCCAAACTGTGACCTTTATTGCACCACAACTTTTCCCTAGTTGTATGCAGTGTTGTTATAGCTGTGTTGGTTCCAGGATATTAGAGAGACAAGATGGATGAGATAATCTTTTATTGGACCAATTTCCGTTGGTGAGAGAGACAAGCTTTCGAGCCACACGGAGCTCTTCTTCATGTAGTCTTGAGCTCTGTGTGGTTTGAAAGCTTGTGTGTCTCACCACAGATGTTGATCCCATAAAAGCACTACCTCAGTCACCTTATGTCTCTGACATTTCCCCTTGGTTATCAGACTGAAATGCCACAGGGGGAACTGTTGACTACCTCAGGTAGGCACCTCTCAGCGGCCACCCAATATAGTTGGGTCCTGACTAGTTAGGATGGGAAGAGATGATCACTGGGGAGCATTATTTGGCCCAGCAACTGCCAGCCACTCAAAGACCATAGAAGCAAGTACTAGTGCTTTTTGATTGATGTGACAGAAATGAGAATGGGCCCCAAAACTGCAGATGTGTTTAGAATACTTTGAATTCAGTCATTCATTTAGAATACTTTTAAAGCTGCACATTTGTTATTTCACATTAATATGGAATTAAAAAGTTACAAGAAACTAATTTAACATTAACGAAATGCTCGAGGGAAGAGCGAACTTTAATAATTATGGATGTGAAGAACTATAATTTCTGTCAGGTCAGTATTCCCATTTGTATATAATTAAAATGTTTTAATTTCTTCTATGAATGATATTTGACATACTGTGTATGTCTTGGAACTCTAATGAACATCATGGAATTTAGCACATTACCTCTTGGCAATATGATTACCTCTTCCACTTCAAGTTCTTGTACTTTAGCCATATTTTTCACATAGTGCCATTTCCCTTTTGTGTCAAAATGTATGAACATATGTTACGGTCCTTTAGGTAATACAACAGTAAAGAGAGGATATTTACAATCAGAACTGCAAATCATGCTGTCCTTGGATTTCAACCTCTAAAAACACAGGTGCTCATTCAGTAGACCTATGCTCCCTTTCCATATTGTTCATGTACATAAACAAATTGGTAGTAAGCTGATCAAGATATTATGCTATTGATCTGACCTGTGGTTCTTATTTAGGTAAACTCACATTGAAGCCAGTTTCACCCAAATAAGGGCTATTACAGTAGAATCTGCTTAATCAGAATGACCTCCATAAGTAGGTGGTCTTATTTGCCACTTAGGCAGAACTCCCAGTTATTGGAGGATCTCATTTCAATAGTAATGCTCTCCATGGAGCTGAAGATGTAGAAACATAGAAATTGCCATACTGGATCAGGATAGCAGTCCATCTAGTCTGGTATCCTGTCGCTGACATTGGCTAGTACTAAATGCTTCAGCGGAAGGTCTGAGTAAAACCTGCAGTAGCTAGTTATTGCTTCTCCTAACTAGTCTCCTGCCCCGTCAGGCCCAGTTTTCTCCTCACTCCGAGTCCCAGTGTCCTGCTAAGGAAATCTCCGTATTCCCTGCACTCCATTTCCCCGTTCCAACGTCCCTCTCCCTTGATAGGTTCCTTGTTCACATCTACTTACCCCACCCCTCTTTTGCAGGTGTGACTCTTGTCTCTTCTGCATTTGAATTAGGCAGCTTCCTTCTTCACTCAGCTTGGGTCCAGCAGCAAGTCACAGAGCACAGAAGAGCCTCCCTGTTGTCAGTTCAGAGACCTGGACCTGGCATGACCCTCATCAGCCCAAAGCTGCAATTGCAGGGAAAGTGCTACTCGGTCCCAGGTTGGAGCAGGCCCAGTAAAGACAATCTTAGGGAGTTTAGCTACTAAAAATGACCATGTGTAAACTGAGATTATTTTCAAAGGCTTACAACTTGACTCAATGTGGGTGGATTATCATAGGGACAGCAAAAGATGACCCTGCTCCAAAGCATAAAGCAATAGAGCTGTTCAAGGAAAAGATCATTTTAAAAAATGTAACACAGAGAAACAGTATATTTTTCCTTAACTTCTTTCTTGGCAGTCACTGAACTGTTTGGACTGAAATTTTTGAAAAAAAATTCAGTCTCAGGCATAGAAAATGTCATAGAAAATGTCACCCCAAATGGTTCAACTTTGGTGAAGTTATAAGCAATTGAAAAGAGGATCTTATAATGGGAAGTGTTGTGTAACCTTAATAGTCTGTGCTATTGCCCCATCTATAATAATAGTAAAATACCTTTGCTCTTTTAAGAGATGAGAGAGAGAGGGTACGGCTACCCTACCCGCCGGTAGCGCTTGATGTATCGGGGATTGATTTATCGTGTCTCATCTAGACGCGAAACATCGATGCCTGAATCGACGCTTGGACTCCACCTCGGCAGGAGGAGTAAGCGGAGTCGGTGGGGGAGCAGCCGCAGTCGACCCGGCGCTGTGGGGATGGCTAGGTAAGTCGACCTAAGGTACTGAGATTTCAGCTACGCTGTTTGCGTAGCTGAAGTTGAGTATCTTAGGTCGACCCCTACCCGTACTGTAGCCCAGCCCAGAGTAAAATATATTGGGGAAAATGGAGTGAAAAACTTAGGCTGGAGGGAGACAAGCAATTGGCAAAAATAGATTGGCAGAAAGGATTTGCTGATGAGCATGTTATGCTTATAAAAAGCACATGGGATATATGCTACATTTATTGAAAATATAACAGCATATGCATTCAGTCACACAAACACACACATACACAGGTCCTGCAGGTGGTCTTAATAGTTACCAGTCTGTCGTAGCTCGAATCAATATAATGGCCAGATAGATTGGGCATGAATGAGGAGTTGGGTGCTTTTGGTCATGATCCGATGCTTTGCAGAACTGAACCCAGAGTTTCATGGCAAAAACATCCCCTCTTTATAGCTGTAAATTTCCATTTAAGTCCATGCATTTTTCAATGTCATTCTGTAATCATTAGTCCTTAAGTGGTGGTAATCTTGGGGTTTTTTGCTGTTATTATTTGATGGCTACTGCCGATTTCCCATCGTTATCTCTTATTTGTCTTGCTTTTGGGGGTACCTGCCTCATCTCTGAGGTCGTCAGTGCTGCTTACATGTTTAGCATCGGATACAATGGGTGTTTTTTGATTGTCTCCTGGTGTTTCCAAGACTCTCATTTTTACTTGACCATCTGGACATTTGTGATGGGCTTTTCACTTATTTTTAACTCTGCACATATTCCTTACTTACACCAGACAATTTTACGGAAACTTTCAGGCAGGATAACATTTTGGAAAGGATTATGTGGTTACTAAAGGGATTACAAAAGAACCTTACACAATTTAGTTTGCAGCACAGATAAGAAACAGCTTAATTTGCAATGGATACAAGAAGCAAGACCTTATAGCAAATATTGTTATGAAATCTTATCCTAAAACAAAGGGTGACCATAATCACCCAAAAGGACTATTCTGATCTATTCCTGCTTTGAAATAAAAAAGGGTGGTTGGTTGGGAATATTAATTCATAGTTATAAAATATATCAATACATACTACATTCTAAATCAACCTTTATTAAAATAGGATTTTCCTACTACATTATCTCCCTCTTTGATTCCTCAAGAACAATTCTTGAATGGGTCACACTTTATGCAACTGTTTTAAAGTGACGTATTGAGAGGCAATTTGAGTTTGTGGTTGTAATTTAGCAAACATTCTCTTTATCCAACAATACACACAGCATGTTGTGATGAGCATGCGTTCAATAAGTATTATAATAACAATTATATGGTGAAAAGCAGTATTTCAGATGGAGGTCTAGGTAGATGACCATCACCTAAAAATATTACAGGCATGTCGAGTCTTGCGCGAGGATTCCGTTCTGCGGTTTCCGCTTTACGCGGTAACCGTGTATAGCCGAACCCATTGACTTCAATGGGAGGCAAAAGCACGCCCCCTACAGGAAGTTTAACAAAAAAAAATTCCCCTTTTTTTTCTTTGCGGAGCACGTAAAGCTGAAATCGCGTATGTTAAATACGCGTAAGACACAACATGCCTGTATATCAGTGATGAATTCTCATTTTTAAGCTTGATCTTAAATTCTTGATTTAAAATTGCCAAACTATGTGTGAATTGGAACAAGTTGGCTAATTTGTTCATTTTTATAAATTCAACTATATAACTGTTTAATTATCCTCTAATGATAAACCAAAATTAATAACAGTACATTGTAAGCCATTACATTAATGTTGTTACTTTCATGCAACGAGAAATAGTATGTCAGCCTAAGGGTGCAGAGCATGGTTATACTACACGTACATTATTGCACAGGACATTTTAGGGCATCCCTTCCTTGCCATACAACTTCTTTTAGCCCAGTAGAACCAACACAACTCCTCTCATCACAGTATACTTTGGTGGAGCTGTTATCCAATTTATCTCAGTAGCATATTGCTAACTTTGTTTTGCATGGAGCAAAGCTCCTCTAGGAATGACAAGATGGAGCATTGTTTGGAAGTCCATTTTTTTTTAATATATTTTTACCAACAGATAAACCTCTGGTCTCATGCATATTTTGCCTTTAAATGTGTCTGTACTACCTGTAGCTGTTTCCCTGTTAACAGACTAGCATTCCTTGACCTCTGCCCTTTTGCAACATTTGCTAGTTTTCAATACGCACCAATGCTAGCAACAAGACAAAACATAAAATGCAAAACAATTTTTGTTCCAACAGTAAATCCATGGTATTCTGGGTTGCTCTACAGCTGGTACCAGCTTTTTCTGATTTTCTGAAAGACAAAAATGACATATTTTTCTACCCCTTTTGCGGTGGCAGATTATTGCTTAAAATATCCCTTCCTTTTACAAATACCATTGCTAATTGCAGGCAAAAAAGAGGAATTACTGCCATACTTTCCTGTGTTTTTGTTCTATAGGCAGGTCAGGTTTCAATGGCTTCTACCTTTTAAGAGTTTAGAGTGAATTATCTCACTGTTCAGTCATTAAATTCATGAGGTAGTGTACCTCAATTTCCCCTTTTATACAGCAGCCCAAGTTTGTAATGTATTTTTCTGCTGTGCTAAGCTTTAAGTTTAGTCATAGGTAGTAGCTGAGAAGCAGCATTACCATATGACCTTAAAGGTTTTTTCCAAAAATCATACACACTATACATTGTTACAGGGGTACTTATTAATATTAATTTTATTTCAATGTTTAATATTAACAATAACATTAGCATTAAATTTATTCAAAGTATCTTGCTTTACCATGAATTATATCTTTAGGGTTTTGGTGAATTAAAGGTAAGGTTGTCATGCATATAAATTTAGAATCTAAGGTCCTTTGATAATCCTGCATTCTATCTCCCATGAAGCACTTTTGGAAGTTATAACATCCTAATCATAAGGACAATATTGGCAATTTTTAATCGCAACTAACCTATATAAATCTCTTTTTGTATATCAGAGCTCTAGTGGCTAATGCTTCCATGATAATTTGCATTTGTACTTGTCATCATACATTCAGTGTTCTTGTAGCGCTGCTGGTTCCAGGATATGAGAGAGACAAGGTAGGTGAGGTAATATCTTTTATTGAATTATCTTTCACACTTACAAAGAGCTGAAGAGGAAGAGCTCTGTGTAAGCTCGAAAGATTGTGTCTCTCACCAACAGAAGTTGGTACAATAAAATATTATATTAAATAAAATATAAATAATGTTACCTCATCCACCTTGTCTCTCTAATGATGATGTATTGTCACGATTCACTTACAAATTGAAATTTCCTTGCATTTCTGATGAAAGTCAGACCATTAATGTTTGTGTAGCATTTTACTGTAAACAGCTTTTCTGTGATTCCCTTATTTTGAAATGTATGATTGTTGTTATAATTAAAACAGCCAATTACCATAGCTTGTCCCGCATGATTAATTTTTGCATTTTGTGTGCTCTGTACCAAAGCTGGATAATGCAGATGAACAAGCAGCTCAGATCCGCCGCGAACTAGATGGACGTCTACAAATGGCAGAACAAATGACAAAGGTAAATTATGATTGTTACTTTCATGCCTACAATTTTAATGATGTGTGTGAGTGCATGTGTGTACGCCATATACCTTCCTGAATATTATAACCATTAGTCCCTTTAAAAGGAAAATTAAGCAAATTAGGGCAGTTGAACTGTGCAACCATTTGGAAGAACAGACCAGTTTTACTCTAGTGTGTCTGTCTGTGTCTCTCATTTTATATATATAAATATACAGAGAGAGAGATAGAGACCTTGATAAGTCATATATAATGTGATCTGATGCTGCCATTGTCAGCGAGCTCAATGGGGGAGAGAATAAAGAGTGTGTATAATTCATACACACATTGAGTATGGTAAAGTATAAAATTTGTATCAGCATGAGTTTGTGATGGATTTTGGCATTAGGGGTAGCAAAGCCTTCAGAGAGTTGTGCAGGCCATCCTAAATGATAGTGGATAGATTAAAGAGAATATTTTTATAAATGTTTTAGAAAATTGGATCTATTTTTATATCCCCCAACCTATAAAGCCAGACCAGAGTGCACCACTGACCTGTTAATGCGCATCAGCAGGGTCCATACAGACAATTAGTGAATGGCAAATTAGTGCAGGACAGATTCACATGTCAGCTTGCTGTGAACTAAATGGCTATGTAGACAAGGCCCTATAATTACTATGGCCTAGATCATGTCCTCTCATGTTAAAAACTATGGGTGGAAGATAATGGGGAGTAAATCTCTGGCAGGATTCATTAGGGGAGAACATTCCTACCTTTGTACCACAGGCAACAGCACAACTGTGGTTGGGGCAGGATTTCCCAATTGCAGAAAGAACCATATGAGCCTCCCCCAACCTACTATTCCCTGAGAGGCACAGGGCCATAAACAAGGAAGTTACGTACTAATTCTGTACTCTGGTGGCTCCCCAGCTCGTTGCTAGTGTCGCTCTAATGGATATCCCCATCATATATATGGTTTGCTCTATATGTGTATTTAAAAACCCTTCTCCTCTTCTTTGGGTGCTTGCTCATGTCCCTAAATAGGTGTGTGTGCGGCACATGCACAGTCGTCGGAAGGTTTTTCTCCTAGTGGTACCCGTTGAGTCGGCTCTGGATCCCCGGAGTCATGCCTTCGTGGTGTATAGGTCCCTGCCGAACCGCTGCCTCCTTAGTTCCTTATAACTGCCAGTGATGGTTGTTGGAGCAGCTCTATTCTTTTGCAAGCGATCCACTAGTAGATGTTCTCTTGTTGTACCTGTAAATAGTTAAAACTTAGAATTAGTTAGTTCCATAGTTAGTTAAAATAAGTTTTATTTGGGGGTTTCCCCGACCACCTTTCCCTGCCAGGGCCTGGGGTATGCCTCGGTCTCAAGGGTCCAAACTGTGTGGGTTCTATCTGAAGCCTATACCAAAGGAAGAACCACTCGACTGCTGCTTAAAGTGTTTGGGGAAGCCCATCAGACTGAGAAGTGCAAAATCTGCAGATGCTTCTCATGGAGCCAGCCCTTCGTCCCCAGCTGGCACAGTGGCATTCAGCCCCAAGCCCAGCACTTCGATGCGGAGTGCACTGACCTCAATAAGAGAGGCTGTGGTGCCGAGAAAGGACTTGGGCTCCAGGGACCCTAGGAACCACCATTCCCTGGTGCGAAGACCTCCTCCAGTGTGCATGCCAGGCACCACTCCCGTTTGCCAGTGTTGCACAAGAGTAGAGTAGTGAAGCAAGGAGGCACCAGTGGGGTGCATCCCGCACCAGGTCACCCTGTTCCAGCTCCGACTCTGCTGCCACCGTCGACTCTGGCCTCACAGGGAGGTCCACTGAGTCTGGTTCTCATGGAATCCCCATGGTGTGGGGTTTTCAGGTGGAAGAGTTAGACCTTCCCTCCACGACAGACACCTTTGAGGCAGGTAGAGACCTCATAGCGATGACAGCACAGTCTACCCCATGAGCACCACAAAGAGGCACCGTGCCTTCTAAGGGCAAGCCGGCAATGATGCAGCACTCCTTGCTCTTGCATTGGCACTGTTCCCCGGCACCATATTGCTCTGCAACACCTTGGTCGCTGAGGTCGGAATCCTCATCTGACTTGGAGGCAGAGTTGTATGCCTCTAGGCAATGCCGGCATTGCTCCAGATCAGAGGAAGGGCACCATTGACTATGAAGCCATGACCACGTAGAGGCAGGCGCCTGCTCAATGGCCTTTCTGGACTCTGTGGGTCTACCATCAAGCCCAAGAGCTGGAGTCTAGCTCCTCGTTGGTAGTATCAGAGCCATGTGCCCCTTCATCATCATCTGTAGCCCATGAACCTCCATGAGGCCAAGAGATGGGCATGCAGGCCTGCACTGAGACCGCAGCAGGGCTGGCACTGGGGCCAGTACCAGGACATGTTTGACACAGTGGGATCTCCACAAGCCGGAGGGTAGGAAGACCTGGGGCCCCTCCTCTGATGAAGCAGTGGCGGGCACATCCACCATGCTTCTGACCATGAACAACAGAGCTCACCGGGAGTTGCTCAGAAGAGTGTCTCAAAATTTGGGCATGCAGGCAGAGGTGGTGTTGGAAGAGACCGACCCCATGGTCGACATTCTGGTGCCTGAAGGTCCCTCTGGGGGTAGTTTTGCTTCTCATTAAGACTATCCAGAACACTACTAAAGCCTTGTGGTAAAAGCCTGCCTCCCCTCCCCACACAGTCAGATGGGTAGAGAGGAAGTATTTTGTGCTAGTGGACTAGTGGACCCTTCAAAAGGGTACAAGTACCTGTGCATTCACCCTAGCTGGGCACTCTGGTGGTGGAGATTGCCAAAGGAAAGGCAAGGACAATTGGAACCCATTCCTAAGTCCAAGGAGGTGAAGAAGCTGGATCTATTCGGTAGGCAGGCGTATTCTACCAGGTGGGTCCAGCTTCACATTGCCAACCAGCAGGCAGTCCTTAGCCACTACAGTTTTAACTCTTGGACTAAGTTGTCCAAATTCAAGGAGCTAGTCCGGGCAGACTTCCACTAGCAGTTTGCTGCTGTTCTCGAGGAAGACAAGGTCGTCACGAGGACCTCGACAGCTCATACTTTGTCAACAGTCATAGCCATGAGAAGCATGACTTCAGATGTCAGGACTCCCACACAAAATCCAGCAGACAATTCAGGACCTTCCCTTTGACTATTTAGGGCTTTTCTTGGAGCAAACAGACTCTAAGCTCCATAGTCTGAAAGACTTACAGGCAATACTAAAGTCCCTGGGGCTTCATATGCCAGACCCTCTCCCCCCAGAGGAAGCATTTTAAGCTACATCTTACCCCTTGCTTCTACCCTGACCCACCATAGGACTATAGCAAGAAGCGGGGCAGGAGTAAAAGATGGAGACCCTCTCAGTCATCCTCGAACCAGGGCCTGGGTTCAGTGAGGCAGTCCTCAACTTCCAATCCAAATTTTGAAGGTGGCCCCAGAGGGGCAGCACACCAGTCCAGATCCCGTGTCCTTCTGCTCCCTTTGTGAATCGTTTAACCCATTTTTGCCATGCCTGGGCACAAATCACCTCAGACCAATGAGTATTAAGATGGCAGAATTGGGATATTTTCTCCAAATTCTGTTCACTCCTGTGTTCCTACCTCCTTCCCTGTCCATCTTCAGGGACCCTTCTCATGAGCAATTTCTCATGCAGGAGGTGCAAACACTCCTACAACTCAAGGTGGTAGAGGAGGTCCCTTTTGGAGTTCAGGGGCAGAGGATTCTATTCCCAGTATTTCCTAATCCCCAAGACCAAGTCAGAACTATTCCCAGTATTTCCTAATCCCCAAGACCAAGTCAGAACTATTTTAGATGTGCAAAACCTCAATAGGTTAATGAAGAATTTTAAAGTTCTGCATGGTCTCCCTGGCTTCCATTATACTCTCCCTGGATCTGAGGGATTGGTGTGCCACCCTTGATTTGAAGGACATGTACTTTCACATGTCCATAGTCCCATCCCACAAACAGTTCCTGCACTTTGTGGTCAACAGCACTCACTGTCAGTTTACTGTTCTCCTCTTCGGCCTCTTGCGTGTTCAGCAAGTGCACGTCCATTGTGGAGCTTTCTTGCGGAAGCGGCAACTGCAAGAGTTCCCATACCTAGACAACTGGCCAATGAAAGGCTGCTCCAAGGATGAAGTGGAAGTTCATCTGAGCCTAGTTCGGACAACATTCCACAAGCTTGGTCTGATACTAAACGTGGTGAAGTGGTGGGTGAAGTTCCATGCCCTCGTAGAATCTTCTAAATCTTTGTTTACAGTTATGGGAGGTCCTTTTCCTGTTGATAAGCCATGTAAAATACCTGTTGCTATAGATATGAGAGCTCCAGAGGTCACCCAAGAAATTGGGTGCTTCAAAATCAACAAAAAGAGGAAAGGTCATTAAAAGTTTTTACATTCTTTTTATAGTTCACAACTGGGAGATTTTATCTAGAAATCATTTCTACTTCATTAATCGGTTTATAAAAATTGTTACTATTCTGTAGTTCAGACATTTCTACATGAATACAACTGTCACATTCTTCAGTACCAAATGTGGACTGGTCACAGAGCTTGCTTATATGCACCAGCTGCATTCATCATAAGATCTTTTAATGCTCTGCCAGGTTAAATAAGATCTTTTACACACAGTGCTACCTAGTGTCTGAACAGATAATATAGTTTAGCTTTCCATTAAATCTCCCCCTTTGAGTTCTACATTCCTACCCTTTACAATAAGTTAAGTACATATCAGTCTGTTAAGTGTGTTTGAATTGTTCTGGTGTTTTAATTACATGATGCAAACACACAATACCTTGGTTATCTAGGTGTCTATAGTTGCAACAACTGACTGTGGTCAATTTGGAATTTTTGAGTTGTCCTCTTGTTCCGTGTCTATCATCTATAGAGGTGGCTTTGTTGATTGTTATTTCTGAGGAACAAATGGTAGATGTTGACTGTTTCAGTTGAACTCTCTACTATTTGTCTCAGCCACAGGATCTGGGCATTGAATTATTTTTCTGTGCGACAGGTGGAGTTGTCAATATTTTTTTTCTATCCATTTTGACATGTACATGGTCACCAGGAGCTAGATCTGGCAGTTCTCAAAATGAATGATGTCTATTGTAAAATTTCCATAAGCTCTTTTGGCTTCTTTATGGGGTTTGACTACTCTTTTCATGCCTGGCCACTTAGAAATAGATTCTTTTCCAAAGTTGGAACAGTCATTCTGAATGTGCTGGACTATATCCAGTAGCCACCATTGGTGTTGCTCTATGACTCAAAAGAGTAAGGAATGGATCTTCCTGCTGCAAGATTTTCTTGGTTATCTGTACAGCTCTCACTTTTGGGCAATTGGGCTGCTACTAATCTGACCAAAATCATATTTTGTTTGGAATAACTAAAATTCTGCTGCAGTAAATTGTGATCCATTGTCCATCACTAATTGTTTTGGAATACCGTAGTGGGCGAAAGTGCACTTTAGGTTCTTGATAACACTGTGACATCTTATGTCTTTCAAGTATATTATTTCTATATCCTGGAAAAATTGTCCAGTATGACCAGGTCGTGATTCTGAATTTGCATAAATCTGCAGCTAGTCTTTTCCAAATCCTCCCTGGTAGAGGTGTTTGTATAGTGTATGGTTCAGTACCATCTCTTTAGTTGATTTGCACTAGATCTTCTTTCAAAAGTGCAATATCATCAAATCCTCCATTAAGTTCTCCTCCTTTCTCACTAGGCCCGTTGTGGCTGCCACACTGTGGCTGAGAAGGCTTTGGTCCGTGGTCCTTTGATCACATTCAGTCAGAATGCATAGTTTTTGTTATTGTAAGTTGTTTCTGTAGTGAACTGGTGATGCAGTTCAGAATACTTCTGGGACTAGTCAGAATTGTGTCAGGAGACTTCTGGGCTTGTAGGTGACTAAGTCCCATCAGAGAGGGCTATAATGTCAGCTTCTGAGTCAATTTTAAAATCAATAGTATTGCCGTGAATATTCAGATTCACTCTCGAGGCAGGCTCTATGTCATCCTAAGTGATATATCTCAGAAACAGTAGCTCTTGATTATCTCTAATAGGATTCAGCTACCTGACTGGTGTGGCAAACAGTTGCAACATGTCCATATTTCATGCGTGCATTACACTATGCGCCTCTGGCTGGACATCCATCATCTCTTGGGATATGAGGATATGGTATGGAATTTGCCCTTCTTAGCCTGGCAGTTCTCTCTCCTTGTCTCAGGGGTTTTATGATAATGACTTTTCACTTTTAAGTGTCTGTTTATAGCTTTCAAGCTAGTTTCAGGTTTTTCAGCTTGCTCCTGCTTTTTGTTCTGTTCTTTGTCTAATTCTGACTGCTTTGCTATTCTGTATAGCTATGGCTAGGATCAAATTTCTCTTCACTTGTAGCCGCTGTGAAAGGTTTTTATCAATTAACCCAATAACCAGCCTGTCTGATATTTTCATGTTTTGCATTCCCCAAATCTCAGTTTTTGGCCAAAATATGTAGAGCTCTTAGAAAACATACAACATTTCCCTGGATTCTTGAATTCTCTGCTGCAAAATATGTTCTTTCATAAACCTAATTTCTCTGGAGTATAAAGACATAGCCAGGCTTAGCCAGAACTCTTTCACAGTCATGTTTGTCACTGTCTTCAGTAAAATCAAAGGATTTAAATATATGTTCTGCTTGCTTCCCCATAGCATGAATTACAGATAATACTTCTGTATCACCAGTTTCTTTGTGGAGTTTGTTTGCAATGCAAAATTATTGTTTCCAGTCTGTCCGTTGTGAATGTTTGTCAAAGACGAAGTTCTCTGGGGTATTAAACTGTAGCATGTTGATGAGGTGCTACAACTTTTGTTGCTTTGTTCCTTCTTTCTGTAACCTTTGTTGCTGTTTTTCTTCTGTTTCTGTTCTTACGTTATTTCTGACACCATGCCATCTTCTTCTGTATCAGATAGGGACGGTCGCAGAGCTTGCTTATACACTTCAGCTCTGTTCATCATAAGATACTTTAATGCTCTGCCAGATATGGCTGGTTAGTTTAAAAATGGTCTTTTTCACATAGTGCCACCTAGTGGCTGAACAGCATAATACCATTTACCATTTCATTACGACAACAATTTAAGACTAGCTTCTTGCACTCAGAGGAATTTTTTGTTATGCATAAGATATTCCCAGATGGCTTTTATTTTTGATGTCAAAATTAGGAATTATGGTTTCTTTCCTTGAAAGCTGGCTTTTTTTTTACCAGCAGTGATCTAACTTTAAAAGAATGACAATGTATATTGTCTTTGGTGATCAATGTATATTTTTAAAGTTTCCTTAGCACATGATATTTTAAGATCTGACCTTTTTTTTCCCCTGTAAAATATTACATACTCATTTTGATATTAGAGTTCATAATTATACACCATATTTTTATATATTATAAAAAAAGATTAGCTACTGCACCTAGTGAATGCAAGAATGTTAGAAAGTGTTGATCTGGGATTGGATAGAGTCATTCAAAAAGACAAACTGCAGTATATTTATTATCTCTTTCCAGCTGACAGAACTTAGAAACGTATCTCAAAGTATATCTTGGTATAATTTTTATCCATAATAGCAAATTATGTCACAGTTGAGAGAGCTTTTTGCTTTCCTGTAAATATTCACTTCACAATAAAATTGTCCCTTTAATAGCAGAATAAAGAGATACTTGTGTAGTCTGATATTTGTTAGCCATAAGTGTGGGCTCTCTGGGGCAGAATTCCACCTGCACGGGAGCAATGTAGAGTTCATGTAAAGAGGATTACACTACCCCCTTGCAGCCTTCAGTGTGCAAGGTGAGGTTGGGTGGCGGGGTGGGGGTGGGGTAGGCGGGAAGGCAGGGAATTACTAAATGCTATGGGGGAAGGCTGCAAACTAATCATTAGCATAGATGACCCTCTCTCTCAACTGATGGCATATTTTATATCTTTTTACTTTTCATTACCTATCACAGTAAAAATGGAGTGACAAGTACTTTTACTTACTTTAATAGGTAGGATGCGGCATCTTAGCGGGTGTGTGTGAGAGAGTGAGTATGAGAGAGAGATGTCCTATATGTGATCCAGGACTAGTCAAATATCTCTTAGACATGAGGAAACAATACTCACCAATGATCAGAGAAGCACACACAGAAATAGAAATAAGAATTCCCAATAGCGCTTTTCAACATAGTGTATATCCCTATCAAAATAAGTAAATAAAAGCTGATAACCATAACGTAACATTCACTGTACTTGGGGTTTTAGATTAAATGCTTTAATTTTTAAGATTTAAAAAGGTAATATGAGTTTCTATCATAAGCAGCTCTAGGCGTCCTTTAGGGCTGACACATAAGTAGCATGGGGATTTCTTGATTATGTTTAGAAATCTTTGCTCCTGAGAGTCCAGGCAGCATAAAGAGACCAAGTTTCTCTTTGATGGGGATTTTTATCCCCTTCCCCTCAGATTCCAAGATCATGGGAAGAGTTCCTGCACAGGTTTCTCCATCCTGAAGAGAGTGAGGAATTCAGTCAACAAGGCCTCTGTCCTTTGGTACTACACAATGCCTCATTTACTTTCAGTTGGCCATTTTGTGTGCAAGACAAGCACTTTACATTAATTAATGCTTTTTTTCCTATTGGTGAGTTACACAATTACAGAGATTTACAATGCAAACATGCAGTAGAACTTTATACCATGGGTTAAATATATTGAAAATAGTAGGATTAATACATGCAGCGTCCTACATGCATTCCATAGAGTCTAAAAAAAATTTATAATGCTAATATCTCTCTTAACTAATTTTAATTTTAGTCAGACTAGAAAAGTTTGTTTTGTTAACACCTATTTAAGTTCATTGCCTAGCATTTTGAATAAAGGAAGCCTTTTTAAATTAAGATTCAACACCTTTTCCTCTACAATTGAAGTGTTAGAGATGTGTATTGTGAGCTCTGAGACTTCCTAGAAGTTCTCCAGCAAGAACAGGGAGGACCAAATATTATATTTTTTTGTAAACATAGAAAATAAAAGAGAGAAAGCAAATAACAAACAATTGTTGGGCTTTCTTTATGCAGCATAAAGAAGCAAAAGAGGGCACATGCTCAGTTGCTTTTAGTAAACATTTGCAAGGCTTCTTTACATTTATTTTCTATGTATATTCCTCATGGAAACTTGACTGTGATTGTTATGCTCATCCTGTTCGGGAGCAGAAGAAGTACCATTTTGGTAATCCTAGAAAGATGAGGCTGGAAGGGACCTTGAGAGGTCACTGAGTCCAAGGTCCCTGTGCTGAGGCAGGACCAAGTAAACCTAGACTATCCCTGACAGGTGTTTATCTAACCTGCTCTTAAAAACTTCCAAGGGTAGGGATTTCACATCTTCTCTTAGAAGCCTATTCCAGAGTCTAACAGCATAGGCTAGATATTAGGAAAAAACTTTCGAACTCTCCCTTGCTGCAGATTAAGCCCATTACTTGTTGACCTGCCTTTATCGGACATGGAAAACAATTAATGACCATCCAACAATTAATGACAAAGTTCCGCCAAGCCAATAACATGTTTAAGGCTTGTCAGTTTCAAAGCCAGTGGTTCGAAAGGGACCGATGTGGCCAGCATCACGTCCGACTGACTTTGACTTCCCTAACCTGGAGAATCATGTTTCTTACAGACATGCAGCAGACGGACTAGCTTTCTCCACTGTCTCTCCTCTCCCCGAGACCCTAGAGTCTCATTTCCTTAGTCTGATTCATCAGTCTGTCAGCACTCAAACCACCCAGATTTCAAGTGTCTCAGCCTGAACTATCTCCTACTTCTTGTTCTAGGCTTTTCAACGTTTTCTTTCAGGATTCATCAGCATATCTTCTAGGGCAGGGTTCTCAAACTGGGGGTCAGAACCCCTCAGGGGATCACAATGTTATTACATGATGGTTTGCAAGCTGTCAACCTCCACCCCAAACCTCACTTGCCTCCAGCGTTTATGATGGTGTTAAATATATTAAGAAGTGTGTTTAATTTATTAGGGGGAGTCACACTCAGAGGCTTGCTGTGCGAAGGGGGTTGCAAGCAAAAAAGTTTGAGACCCGCTGTTCTAGGGAGTCATTTTCCCCTCCTCAGCTTGTTTTCCAGGTCAGAGTTCCTTTCTGTCTCAGTTATCAAAAGTGGATGGCTTAAGAACATAAGAATGGCCATACTGGGTCAGACCAACTGTGGCCAGCACCAGGTGCTTCAGAGGGAGTAAACAGGACAGGGTACTTCATCGAGTGATCCACTTCATCCAGTGATCCAGTAACATGGGCTTGTTCCATTATGTTGCAATAATCCTAATCATAGCCCTGATGATTACAGCTGAGTAGGAGGCATTATCTCTCTCTCAGAAGATTTGGGCTTCATAAATCAACTTCACCAGACCACACCCCCTACCTTGAGTTTGAAATACAATTGAGGGGAAAAAAAGAATGAAAACCTTATTGCTCTAAAATATCTGCAGTAAATGTCAGATATCACAGTTTGTCAGAACTTGAATTCTCCTGAAATGTATTATGAAAAAAACCTATCTTATATACTGAAGATGCTAGACTATACTTCTGTGAGAGAGGGGCAAATGGGTAATAGAGGGCTCCTTTTTCGAATGCAGAAAATTATCTAATCCAGAGTATAAACTTGTTACACAATGCAAATTTACAAATGTAACTTGAGTTGAAATATAGGCGCTATTGTTACCACCACTATTTTTGCTGCTAGTGAGAGTTAGTGCAGCGTTAGACATTTGGAGATCACCCTTACTGAAAATTAATTGAGAGAAGACTGGGTAAAAAAGTAAGGTAAGGACAGAAGACATTTCTTTAAAAAGTAAGAGGAAATATCATTTAACACAATTGACTAATATTCTATCTTTAACATTCTAAATCCTCCCACATACCAGTCAGAATATTACTTCAGTTATCTTCGCAAGACATTTTTTTCATGTAATTTTGTAATCTATAATTTGAAGAGCATTGGGAAGGGCTTTGCTTAAAAGCACTCTGAGTTTTAACTTGTTAAAATTTTATTGCTATCACAAAGCAAGTTGTTTTTTTTTAAAAAAAACTGTTGTATGTGCTGCTTTTGACTGTTAGGCTTGTACAAAATATTTCTGGTTGTAATTGGCTTGCTTTCTGGTAGTTGCTCTTAAACCATTCAAATCTTAATTCAGTAACATTTGAAAGATTTTAACATTAGAATGGTATTTCCTTTACCTGGCATAAACATGGTCATCAGACCATGCATCAAGAGTCCTTGGTGTTATACTCAGTGACGCAATTGACGGAATGAGTGTCTTTGAGAATGTCACTTAAGCTCTCTGTGTCTCATCTATAAAACGGTACTCAAAATGCTTACTGGCATTTTTTTAAAGCACTTCAGAGTTGTGAATGAAATCTTTCATTTAACTGCTAACTGTTCCTGTTGATCCTTATGCATGGTATGGGTAACAAAAAGCAATTGTAAGGATTTTAAATGGCCATCATTTTCAGCCTCTTTACTAGAAACAGGTAGTTGGGAATTTTCTGTAATTCAACAGAACGATGCCTGTTTTTGCCAGCAAAAAGTTGGGCATACTATTTCTCATGCTCCACATATGTGGTTAATGGAAAGCTGTAGTGTTTCTCTTTGTCCACTGATCATACATGCTCCAAAATGCTTTTCCGTTACTCATTGGCCATAGGTGGGGGGGGTTGTTTTTTGTTTGTTTTTTACAGTGCAAGTTGGCAGAGCTTACACACTATTGGCTGTTTAACTCCTACTGAGAGTGAAAGTTAGCTCTTAGCTATGCTATAACTTTCATTTTAAAATAAGCCTTTCTCTAGCAAAATTAGCATTGTCATCTAAAACAATTATTTAAAAAAATGAGTACAATTTAATGTTACATTTTTTAATCTATGTCCAGATATGAAAAGTTTTTAATAGCAAAATTACTACTGGACAATTGAATTTTGTGTCAGCTTGTCAGATGTTAACAGTGAACATTAAAGGGATACAGTAAGTTGATGAACATACAAGTAGAGCAGAGAGACTGTGTAAGATGCATACATGTAGTCACATTTTGAAATTAAGGTAGAATGAATTATTTGGCACTTCCTCCTTTGAAAGATGACCTTTAATCTCCTTTCTCTGTAAGTACTCAAGAAATTGCAATTTGGTTTAATCTATTTGAAGTATTTGATGGAATTTCTCAATTCAATTCACATTGTTTCTGGCGAAAGACATCAATGTATTTAGGATAGATTTCCAAAGCCAAGTATTTGTAACCTGTAATCCCAGATAATCATTGAAGTTCACATTTATATTTTAATTAACTATCTGTGGCTGAAAGTATATAGGGAATTGATTAGTAAGCTAAATAAAATTCATAATATGACATAATTAATGACATTCTGAATTTTAAAAATATTTTCAAGGAAAGAAAATTTCCAAAGTTTATAACGAAGGAAATGGAGAACATGTTTATAGAAGAGTTGCGGTCGTCAGTGAATTTGCTAATGGCAAATCTGGAAAGTCTTCCAGTGTCTAAAGGTGGCCCAGAATTTAAATTGCAGAAGTTAAAGCGATCACAGAATTCTGCTTTCTTGGACATAGGAGATGAAAATGAAATTCAGCTGTCAAAGTCAGATGTGGTGCTATCGTTCACATTAGAGGTAAGTGAATATATTACGTAACATTTGTTGATTATTTAAATGATTCTAGAATATTATTTCTTACTATTTTCTTATGATTAGTCCTTCCCCATTTTTGTAGTTATATTTAGAATTTCATACTCCTGTGTTAAACAGCTAGAACATAATTTAATTTTTGATAATTAGGGCTTATTTGCAAACACATGTACATTTTCCCTTTTAAACTAAGAGCAGGATCAGGATCACAGTATTGTCAGGTGAGTTATAGCCTATCAGATTGCTTTCATTAAGAAATAAGTAAATAGAAGGTTTAAGGCCTAAATTAGCCTAAATGTAGAGGAGTATGGGAAACTGAAGTTGCTAGTGTGAAAAAAGTCAAAGGTAACTTGAAGATAATTTATGGGAAAGTAAGAATCAGCAATGATGTGATGTAGGGTTATGTTACCATTATGCTTTGGTTATAACTGATTTGAGCACAGTTTTCAATGGATGTTTTTGAGAATTATAACTGTTTTACTAAAATGCTATCTATATTGATAGTACAGGGGAACATTGGTGCAGATGTTAATTTAAGTAGTGTGAAAAGACAATAAGAAGGTGGAAGAGATATAAGTGTGATACAGGCCAATTTAATATTAATTGGGATTATAATGGAGCATAGAAAAAAGTGAATACTGTATTGTGCCTGTATCGCATCTTAAAGGTAGGCACATCTGGCACATCTGTGCTTCCTGTCCCACCCCCGCTCCCTACTCGTCACACAGGGGGGTGGGGAGCACAGAAACTTACAGGTAAGAGGTGAAGATGCTGACCTAGTTTCACAGGCACAGCTGTGAGCCCTTGAGCAGGGAGAGCAGCAGCAGTACTGGGGTCCATTGGTGTAGTTCCCTCCCCTTGAGGGGCAAGGGGGACGAGGGACAAGCTTGCACAATCAGTAAGAGCTGGGAAAGAAACTTCCTGAGCTCCTTCTGGAACCTGACCTGGAGTGTTCACTGCTGGAGCCCCAAGCTCCTGCCTGCACGCTGTGCTCTGGAGGAGCAGCTCAGTTTTAAAGGGCTACAGCCCCAGGGTACCTCACTCATCACCCTTACAGCTGGGGGCTAGAACCAGCTGCCTGTCCGCACTCCGACTTGCCAGGCAGCCACTTACAGGTGGAAGATGAAGATGCTAATGTTTGCAGCCCCTGCTCTGAGCAGTCTGCTTGAGGAGCATCCCATAATGTCTTGTTCAGAGTTATGAACAACCTCCATTCCCAAGCTATCAGTAACCGAGGTTCTACCATATAATAGTAGCATTTGTATAAGTAGTAACTGAATGCCTGTTTAACTAATCATTTTTTAAAATAGTTTGGTTGCATCATTCAAAGTGTTGCCTTGTGGTCCTCTACTAAATAAATTTTCTGTAACCAACCTAGAGGCGTGAACCTGAAAACTAAGTTGGGTTGTTTCACCCTTATCTTTAACAACATAATATTAGTTGGGAACATTTTAATATAAAAGTTGCAAAATGTTATACTCTCTCTCTCCTTGTGACTGTCAACCTTGTATAAATTCCATGCTAATGTATTAAACACACAGGAATACTGTTGCCCATAATAGGAATAAAAGTGAAGGTTGTATGATCAACTCCAGAATTCTTTTTAAACTGTCAGTCCATTTTGGCTTTCACTTCCTATCCTCTATTGTTTCAGCTCACCTGCATAGCTTCTCCAGAGGCTAAGAATCGGTCTTATTGCATGGGAAAGTATTATATTTATTTTAGTTTGATTTCCCTTGTGGGAAAAACTAGAAAGAGGAAAATCAGAAGTCTGCTTTTGTTTTTTTCTTTCTCTTTTCCTTAATTTAATTATTTTTTGCGCCAACTCTATCTCTACCACTATTAACACACAGTCTGTCATCTGCCATGGACTCAAATCTGTAGAAGTTCACAAACAAATTATCCATTTTACTCAGCAGTAATATAAATGTGCAATTTATATCTTCCATGCTCATTACTAATAGTAGCAGGGAACTCAGTTTTTGAAATCTCCTGTATTTTCCTCAAGAAAACAGCTCTCTTTGAGAATACTCAGGAAGAATCGAAGGCCTTGATCATGCAATCTGTTTCATATGGGTGCATTCATGCACCCACATTGAGTCCAAAATACTGCAGTAGGAGAGCATGTGAACATAAGATTTCAGGATCAGGGCTTATGTCTATTAATGCAAACCCTATACCAGGAAATACCAGCCTCTCCTTGTGATAATAGTCTGAGTAAAAAGAGACACCAAAGTTTGTATTTGACACCTTTACATGTGCTGCGTTTAGAGCGTATTCAGTGTATTTGAGAATAGTTCAATGGATAGATAAAAGTGTAACTTGGAATATATTATTGTTTTAATTTTTTAACTAGCTTAAAATAAACTTAAAAGTGTGCATATATGACTTAGTTCTTTTCTAAGCAAGGTATCTTTAAATAAAAAGCTTTCGATGTTGTTACTGGGGGAGCTGGTTAGTGATCTATATATTAATGTTGCCTAACTCTTCCCAGTACAGCTCCTTGTTTTCAGTTGTTTATAATTTGACTGCTTGGGCTAAAAAGATTTCCCAAGTCATATACTTACACCTGTAATCACAAACATTCCGAGCACCTTGGATGCATTGTTAATTGGCTACTAAGGTAAGTAGGTGGGATTTTATTTGCATTATGTATAGCCTTCATTTAGGAAGACTCACCTTTTTCACAGAGGATGAAATGTGTAAAATGTCCAAAATGTTCCAACGTAGGTGTTTCAAATGAAGTTCCTAAATGGTTTTCAGAGATGCAGTTGAAAATTGGAGCTGTGGGTGCTCAGCACCTTTGAAAATATCATTTTTTTTTTTTAGGTGTTTGAAAACTTTAGCCTGTATTTTTGGGTCTGTGAACTGGGACTGGTTGTGCTTCTTTAAGGAACTGCTCTTTATCAGAGCTGATTGGAAAACAAAACTTCTGTCCTGTGGGAAATGGAAGTATTTTGCCATTTTGATTTTTATCTTAATCCATTTTGACATTTTTGATTGAAGGTAAATGCTTTCCCTTCCTCTCTTGTTGCCATCTCTCTCCCTGTGCGTGAGCAACTGTGGTGCCTTAAGGGAGCTGAAGTTTCCCCTTTCCTCTCAGTTTGTTTCAGAATCTACAATGGCTGTGAAGCACTGCATCTGTTCAACTACAATGAGAGACTGCAGTGCTTCCTGAGAGGTAAAGTCTGGCCAGTAGACTGGGACTGTTTGGAGAATGGAAACAGGAGGGACATGGCACTGCAATTCCCATGATGTATTGGGATGACTCAGGCAGAGGGAGACATTCTAAAACAGAATGTTTCTAATTTCAGGTCAATTACAATTACAACTGGAGCACATTTATATTTTTCATGGAAAATTCCATCAAAGCTGATTTGTTTTTGCTTTTGATGAAACCCTGTTTTGGGGAAATATTTCCTTTGAAATTTTTCGACCAGCCCTACCCTTTACCAATAATTCCACGTTCGTAATTGTTGCTGCTATTTATTATTGTGACTTGTAGAAGTCAACAGTTACAGTGCTTCCAAATCCTAAACTAAAATCTTCAACAATTCTCTGCTGCAGCTATTGCATATATTTGACATGGCTTGGTAGCATTAGTAAACCAATGTATGGTTGAAAGAAATGCTTCAATCTACACTGACTAAGGCCTTGGCTACACTTGCAAGTTATACCACAATAAAGCCGCCCAGAGCGCTCTACCTCACTCCCCATCGACATTGGCAAGGCACGGAGAGCGCTCTGATGCCGCGGCTAGACCACTCCTGGTAATCCACCTCAGTGAGAGGAATAACATTTGATGCATCCCTGCTGGAGTGCCGCGACACCATTGTGGATGCCTAATGTGCTCTGATTGGCCTCCAAAAGTGTCCCGCAATGCCTGTTTCTAGCCACTCTGGTCATCAGTTTGAACTCTACTGCCCTGCCCTCAGGTGACCAATCGTCAGACCCACCCTTTAAATTCCCTGGGAATTTTGAATATCCCCTTCCTATTTGCTCAGCGAGGTGTGGAGTGCTCTCAACGAATCTTTTCCAGGTGCCTATGCCTCCATGCACAAGGCAATCCCCAGTATGGAGCAATGGCGAGGTGCTGGACCCATCAGTGTTTGGGGAGAGGAAGCTGTGCAGTCCCAGCTGCTCTCCAGCCATAGGAATTATGATACCTACGGGCAGATATCAAGGGCCATGATGGAAAGGGGCCATGACCAGGATGCAGTGCAGTGCAGGATTAAAGTGAAGGAGCTGTGGAATGCTTACCACAAAGTCTGCAAGGCAAATGGCCATTCCAGTGCTGCTCCTTCAACCTGCCGATTCTACAAATCACTGGACGTGATACTTGGAGGCAACCCCATCTCCACTCTGAGGACCACCACGGACACTTCCGAGCCTAGTCTAACAAGGCAGGAGGAGGAAGAGGAGGAGGAAAGTGGGAGCGAAGGTGCTGAGGCAGGGGGAGACACCCCAGAATCCATCGAGGTATGCAGCCAGGAGCTCTTCTCGAACCAGGAGTAAGGCAGCCAGTAGCGGTGGCTGGTGCTTGGGGAAGAACAAACACCAGAGGAGGTACCCGGTCAGCAGCTTTATTTTCGGGAAGGAAAGTATTCGCTGTGGGCTCTTAGGGCAAGGAGGGTTTGGGCTGCGTGTATGCCTAGTTGTGGAATAGGGCACTGATGTGCTCTCTCAAATCGTGGTAATCAGCCTCAGTAATCTCTTCAAAAGTCTCATCCGGAACATGGGCAATGCATTTGTGCAGGTTTATTGGGAGAGCCACTGTGGTCTTTGTCCCAGTCAGGCTAACATGCCCCTTGCGGCACAATCATGCGGACGAGAGGACCATTGCTTCACACAGGCAAGCTGCATATGGGCCAGGGCGGAAGCTGCATTATATTAGAAGACCCTCTTTCTTCCCTGGTCACCCTCAGCAGCAAGATATCTTCCAGGATGAACAGCGTTCACTGTAGGTGCCCCCTGCAGCTATTGGCTCTCCCCAAGGCTCAGAAACTCAGAGGACAGTACAGCCATGAAACAGTCAGTCTCCCTTGACCCTGTGCTTACTCACCATTTTGGGGCTTCTATGGGTTATGTGCACTCGCTTTGGGACAGCAAATTATGCTATTGTGTAGACTATGCTTGCCCTCCTTAAATACGGGGGAATCATTGCTCTGTCTGGTGTGAACATTGCTGCCTCTGTTAAGTGTTGCATTTTTGCCTAACACTGGCCGAGAGACTGTGAAGACTAAGAGGCCACGTAAAAGCAAAGAAGACGTTGCATGAAGTGATGCAGCAGTCTGTAAACAAGAATGGAAAGGCACAGGAGTGGAGGGAGAGTGTAAGGAGGATCCGCCAGGAAAACGTGGTGCACTGGCGGCAAAGCACAGATCGGCTAATGAGCATAATGGAGCGTCAAGCAGACTCTATCCAGGTGCTTATCACCATGCAGGCGGAGCACTATGGCACTCGCCCCTCCCCTGCAGCCCTTGTTCCAAAACTCCCTTGTGCCCCCATGTCACCTCCCTCCCACTTTCCCCAACATCCGGGTTCTTACCGCCCCCAGCTACCTCCAACACCTGTAACTCCACCACCCAGCCATGAAAACTGTGACCCTTATCCACTGCACTCATCCCCCATCACCATGCCTTATAGCCATCCTGAAATGCAGCACTCATTGCATAGCACTCCAGACAGGATTCCAGAGTGTGATAGCAGGACATATGCAAGTCTGTGAGTGAACTGTTCCCCACCCCACCCCCTTGCCCTTTCTGTATCCAAATCAGTTGTGTATTTTTTTCAATAAATGCATTTTATTTTCAATAAATGGATTTTTTGACTTTGAAAACATACTTTATTAGTGCATAAAGTAAAAGATACCTTAGCCCAGGAAAGCAACAGGCACTGCATGTCAGTGTAGCAAACAGATTCATACTAACATTGGAACCGCTGCACTTCACTACCGTGAAGGGCACCAGACATTATTGGTGGCTTTCAGTCTCAAATTGCTTCCTCCAGGCATCCCTAATCCTCACAGCCCTGCCCTGGGCCCTTTTAATAGCCTTGCTCTCTGGCTGTTCAAATTCAGCCTCCAGGTGTTGAATGACCGAGTTCCATGCCTGAGTGAAGCTTCCACCCTTCCCTTCACAAATATTATGGAGGGAACAGCATGCGGCTATAACTGCGGCAATGCTGTCTTCGGCCAAGTCCAGCTTCCTATACAGAGAGCGCCAGCAACCCTTTAAATGGCCAAAAGCACACTCCACAGTCATTCTGCACTGGCTCAGCCAGTTGCTGAACTGCTCCTTGCTGCTGTCAAGGCTCCCTGTGTAGGGTTTCATGAGCCATGGCATTAAAGGGTAAGTGAGGTCTCCAAGGATCACAGTGGGCATTTTGACTTCCCCTGTGGTGATCTTCTGGTTTTGGAAAAAAGTCCCAGCTTGCAGCTTCCTGAACAGGCCAGTGTTTCAAAAGATGCATGCATCATGCATCTTTCCAGGCCAGTTTGCATTAATGTCAATGAAACACCCATGGTGATCCACAAGCACCTGGAGAACCATAAAGAAATACCCCTTCCGATTAACGTACTCAGAGACTAGGTGGTCTGGTACCAGAATTGGAATATGCATCCCATCTATTGCCTGTCCGCAGTTAGGGAAACCCATTTGTGCAAAGCCAGTCACAATTTCATGCATGTTACCCGGAATCACAGTTCTTCTGAGCAGTACGTGATTAACGGCCCTGCAAACTTGCATCAACACGATTCCAGTGGCGGACTTTCCCACTCCAAACTGGTTAGCTGTCTGGAGTTGCCAGCTTCCAGATTGCAATAGCCACTGCTTCTCCGCCATCCAGGCAGCTCTCAATCTCGTGTCCTTGGGCTGCAGGGTCAGGGTGAGCTCCTCCCACAGTCCCATGAAAGTGGCTTTTCTCTTCTGAAAGTTCTGTAGCCACTGCTCATCATCCCAGACTTGAATGACAATGTGATCCCACCCCTCAGTACTTGTTTCCCGAGCCCAGGTACAGTGGCTTCCTTAGAGACAATGTCACCTTTGAAATGTAATCCATTTTAAAAAAGCTAAAAGTAGTTTCAGGTACTTACATCTGCCCTTTCACTATACTCCCAGTTTTTATCATTTTACAGCCACATTTTCCTACTTTTAAAATTTTTGTGCCATCTTTGTGTCTGTCTGAAAGTCTCACATGATGGAAAGTTACTATAGTGCAATAGGCTTGTAGCAAGGCGGTGTGGTGCCCCACTGCCCCGCAGAGGGACGAGCCTCCCCAGAGACCAAAGTGGGCGGAGCTGGAGAAACCTGCGCCCGCCTCCCAGAGGTCAACGCGCAGGATCGGAAATATAAAGGCCCAGCCCCCGGAGCTCACTTGGGAGGCAGCCACCGGAGGAGCCAGACGCTACTTCTGGAGCTCCTGAGCGGGAAGCCTCCGTGACCCAGCCTGAGCCTGGGATCTGGCCGAGCCTGCCCTGTGCCCGCTACCCGGAGGAGGACTAGCCGAGCCTACCCAGTCCACGCTACCTCGAGGAGCCGCTCAGCCTACCCTGCGCCTGCTACCCGGAGGAGGACTGGTTGAGCCTACCCAGTGTGCGCCACCCTGAGGAGCCACCTAGTCTACCCCAAGCCAGCTACCTGGAGGAAGGTCCATGCTTACTGCCTGCTGGATACCCCGAGGAGCTGCCGCCTCTGCCCCCCGACAGTGATTCTGAGGAGCCCATGGAGGACACGGCTTCCAACCAGGTACCCTTTGAGGGGGAGTTAGGAAGTGGCCCGGGGAATGACCGAGAACCAATGTCAATGTGTTGCGGTCAGGATCCCCACTGACTGCAGCGAGTCTGTTACTCTTTCTGCCCTTCAAAAATAGACACTAACAGCAGTGGGGGAGTTTTAAATGGTCTACATTAATCATCGAAGCAAATGTACTGTACAGTTTAGGAAACCTATTTTCCTTGTACAGTTCCTGCAACTGAGCATCATAAGCAAACTGGGTTGACTCTGTTAAAATCATTGTCCAGTCAAGCATTCATTTCTCACTTGGATTATAATAATGTTTCATTCCAGAGTTTAGTATTTGTAAACAGGCAATTTTTTGTTTTATAGATGTTTTCTGTGCAGACGGTACCATCGTTTTATGAAGTTGGAATTGTTGAGAAGACCTTTTAACAATAACTTGTAACAAAAATGATAGAAATAGTGACAGAAGGTGCCTTTTTAATATCTTGTCTATTTCAGCTACTGAAGAGAGAGATATAGGAAAGGAATACAATACAAACAAGTAGCACCTAGAAAGTTGTTTATCACATAATGAGAATATGATGATTTCCTTTCACCTGGAATTGTCTTGACCCTCTAGTTTTCAGTTCCGAACATCCAGAATTGATACCTGAGAAAAATGTACCTTCTAATTAAAATGGAAACTGAAGAAGAAAACAATAATACATCAACATAGAAATGAGTCATCACAGTAGATGCATTCAGCAGAGCTATTCATTTGGCATGAGAAAAAGCAGCATAGGTAGTATTAGGTGCCATAATATTTCAATGCCTCAGCTAGTGATTATGAAATAATTTAATGAGCATGAAGATCACAAATGACAAAGATAGTAATTCATAAAACAGTGATATAATTGTTTTTCTTTACAAAGCTCAGTAGATATGGGTGGTACTTTTCAGTTTAAAAAATGCTCCAAGTAGCCTAGTACCTGTCATCCCGCCTGTCACCTTAGCTTTATCCATTTCACAATGCATTCTGTTGTATCAAAGTATTGGAGGCTTTATGTTATATTTTACCATTAGCTATGAAATCAGTTGCATTTTCCCCCCCAAACCTTATCTTTAAAGGTGGTTTTTGTAAGTGAATAGAAATAAAAAAAGCCGAAGTACAGATGTTAGAGAGACAAGGTAGGTGAGGCAATGTCTTATTTTTATTGGACCAACCTCTGTTAGTGAAAGAAACAAGATTTCAGGCTACACAGAGCACTTCTTGGATCTGGGAAAGATAGTCGGAGTGTGACAGCTAAATACAAGGTAGAACGAATTGTTTAGCCTAAGTAGTCAACTCATATTGTAAGAAGCTATTCAATTTGAAGTGGACCGTTAACACATCTACAGTCACAGGACAAGAGAGGGTGAGGACAGTTAGTGGGTTACAAATTGTTCTAATGAGCCATAAATCCAGTGTCTTTATTAGGATCATGATTTTTACTGTCTTGCAAAGTTATGAATTTAAGCTCCCCTGTTTGCCTTTTGAAGGTGTTGTGCTGGTTTCCTCTGAAAATGAGGGCTGAGAGGTGAGATACGGAATCATTGTTTTGTGAAAGATGTTCGTCCACAGGTGATAAGGGGTTTAAAAGAGATAAAAACCACTTGTTTAGCTGCAACCTCAAACTGTATTTTTCCCTGATTTATTTCCTTGTCCTTTAATAGATTTCATATTTTTCTGCCCACACATGAAATCTCTCTGCTCATATGGGATCTCAGAATTTTCAGACACAGGTCTGCAAAGGAGTCGTTATCACCCTCTGCTGCCTTGCCTCTAGAGCTTAAGCCCACCAGGTTCTTAGCTCTCCTCTGAGCAGAGAGGGGACCTGTCAGAGTAGTAGACTCTGCATGGCCCTCGTGAGGCAGCTGGAGGCCAGTCTTAGCAGCCACCACATGGCCCATTGCCTCCTCCAGGCTTCCAATCCCAAGCAACAGTATCTAACTCTTGGGTTGTTGTCAGTGATCCTCCCTCAATTTGCAAGTGGATGAAGGGGGCAAAGCTCTGACTCACTGCTGTTTCAATGTGTTCCAGAGGTCCCCTGCAGTTTCTATTACCCAGTATGTTGTCTGAGGGGACAAGTGAAGAAAATATGTCTCTCTCTTTGCTGCTGCATTTGTCACAATAAAAATCACCCCCCTTCCCCCAGGGTCCCCTGGGTAAGCACCAGCGTTGTACGTTGCTTTTATAGATATTGGAATGTAGGCTTGAAAGGGTTAAAGGGGTGAGTGTGGAGTGGAAGATTCCTTTGCAGATTGCGAGAGGCTAAAGGGGAGAAAAGGGAGAAAGGAATGGATTAACTTGACAATTCAACCAGGCCCAAAAATAAGAAACTAATTGAAGCCCAAAGCCAGCCAATTCATACAGATATGCCCTCTGCATGCCAACAGCTGGGAGCCTGTATCTCAACTTGAGCTGGCCATAAAAAATAAAACAAACAAAACTAAAGGAATTGCAAAACTAGTCAGATTACAAAGGTCGGCAAGCTGGAAAACAACAGTCTTGTGACCCTGAAACAAACTGGTGTGTTTTGGGGAAGTGAAAGGAGCTGCAAAAGGCCAGTTCAAACTGGTACAAAGAGCAGGGGGATAGGGGTCCCGGATGAAATGCCCCCAAAAGAACCCAAGGCTTAAAACCCTACTGAGAACTGAAGAAAAGTGGAGATCTCCAGCAGACCCCAGATGGCCTGTGCACAGAACGAAATTCTTGTCTATCCTTCTCTTTCTTCTTATGTTACACCCAGGCTTGGCCAGCCTTCTGTTGTGCGTGTGTAAATATGAAAGTGGGTTTGGGCTCGGGCACTAACACTTTCTTCCTCCTCTAAGTGATGTGGGGCGTACCCTGCACTCACCATTATTATTTGGTTAATAAAGCTTTAAACTTGGTCACTTGGCGTGCTCTTCATCTCCTCCCCTAAAGATCTTGAGGCCTCCGCCTGATCACCTGATGCCCCAGGCAGATTGGTAATATAAATCTGTCACACACTGACCTCTTCCTGAGCACAACATAAAATCTGAGCTATTATCTTTGTGGTACAGAGCTATAAAGAGGTAAACTGTAGCACAGACAAAAGCTCAAAGCCACAGAAGAACTATGTGGTGCAGCTGTGACTAGAACCCAAGTCCCTTGACTCCCAGTCTTGTGCTTTAGTCACAAGAACATCTTTCCTCTATTGTCTGGTATCCATAATTGGTCCGAGTCTCGCATTATTGGGACAACTACTATACTTTCTGTAAAGCTTAGCTATTATTGAAAAATAACTACAATAACACGTTGTTTTCCAACTATATTAGAATTTTTGCAGGTCAGTTCATTATACAGTAAAAATCAAGGGTATGCATTTTGTTTATAATATGTAATGTCATTTAGCATTAATAGGAGCTGCACATATGTTTTGACAGGAAAATATAACCTCAGTTATTTAGAGTTTTGTTGCTTTTCAGAGACATTTTCAGTTTAAATATGACTTTTTTTTGCTTATATTGTACATCTTCGATGCTTAAGACTGAAAGTTCTGTATAAATCTTATTTGTTTTTCTACAACTCATTTTCATATGGAAGTGTTTTTACAAATCAGAAGGATTTGTGAACACATCCTAGAGCTTCCTATGTGTGCATTGTGCTACTCTGGAAGCAATGAGAACTTGTTTCTTCTCCATCTAAAGAAATTGCATATGAGGCTGTTCATATGTATATATTAGAAAAGTGAAAGTGAACAAATATGTCATTATGTTTTTAAAAATCAAGACAGCTTTTAGGTGTTTCTTGAGTGAGTTTATTTAGTAGAACTGCTAGAGAAAGTTTGGGTCAATCTATCCAATTTTTTACTTAGAAAAATGGAAAAAAATGTAGACAGTGTCTAAACATCCCATTTCAAAATTTTCCAAACTAAATGTTTGTTTTTTGTTTTGAAATGATTTTTTGTTTTCAATTTTGTTTTTATTTTATATTTATAAGTTTAAAAAGTCAAAACTGAAATAAAACATTTGAACTGACCTGAAATGAACTGAATTTTTTCAAATAATTTTCCTTTGCAGAATTTCAAAATTTTCTGTTTTCACTCCAATTCAGATGTTGAAATCCTTTGAAAAACAGATCTTCCGTTCTCCACACAGATCTAGTATTTAGCTGTCTATTTGCAACATGCTACATTTTTGACCCTCTCCAGCAACAGCTAGATACTTTCTGGTAAATGGTAGAATATAAACTTTTGTTAATGAGAAAGGATAATGATTAACAACTAAAATAAAATTATCATAAAAGATATGGGAAAATTCCATTTTTAGTTGTATCTTCTGACACCAAAATTAATTAAGCAACCCCCAGGAAACTATCCATCAGTTTTACAATAGGCAAATTACTAACACTTTTATGGTGTAACATATGTTCTTCATATCATTTATACTTCTTATTTATTAAAGGCCTGATCTAATGCCCGTTAAAGTTAATGGAAAGATTGATTGATTTTATGAGCATTGGATCAGCCCTTAAAACTCTGAAAATTCTTTTTAAGAACACTTATTTAAGCATTTGCTTTAAAAATTGTAATCTGCTGTAGCATTTAGACCTCAGTGTAGACTAATTTAAAAACTAAATACTTTACATCAATGTTTAGTTTATGGTTGACATAAGAGATTTCAACAGGTACCCAAATAGAACCCTACTGAAGATTAATAGAGCACAAGGCATAACTTTGTTTCTTGATCCTTAATTGCTACAGTAGATATTACTTACAGATGTTGATAAGGAGAAAATATAAATTCATGTGTACTTATAGAGACTTGAGTGAATTATTTGTTTTTCTGTGTGTGGCAGTTTAATACCAGAATATCTGTGGTGTTTAACATTTTCTAAAGTCTGACATATAGATTGTTTGTGTTCCTTTCTTCTTACTTAGATTGTTATAATAGAAGTGCAAGGTTTAAAGTCAGTAGCTCCCAATCGGATTGTTTACTGCACAATGGAAGTGGAAGGCGGAGAGAAACTTCAGACAGATCAGGCAGAAGCATCAAGGCCACAGTAAGCTCTTCTAAAATTGTTTTTTATAGAATATATTTTCTTCACAGTGTGGAAGACTCTACAAGAAGATTTGGAGACCTTTAAAAAGAATGAGACATTAAAATAGTTGTTTGGTTTAGTATTAGAGTATTATAGTGTTTTTACTTGGAATCACACTTGAACTCTTGTCCAACGTAGAAGGGAAATGAAACATATAAAACACTATCCAGTGTGACTGTAACCGTGTTGGTCTCAGGATATTAGCGAGACAGAGTGGATGAGGTAATATCTTTTATTGGATCAACTTCTGTTGGTGTAAGAGACAAGCTTTCAAGCTACAGGACCTGAAGAAGAGCTCTGTGTAGCCTGGAAGCTTGTGTCTCTCACCAACAAAAGTTGGTCTAGTAAAGTATATTGCTTCACTCGCTTTGTCTCTCCAATACAAAACAATAGTTAAATATAACAGAACAGGTCAACAAAAATCTTGTAAACTGTGCAAAGGAAAAGATGCTTGTTGTCAAAAAAATCAATGAAAATATGTTTAAAGTCTGTGTGTGAACAAAGCAATTGGAGGCTGTAGCACTGTGCTCTTTTCTGTATTGTCTGACAATGCCAACCTTTTTATATAAATTAGCCTGAGATAGCTTGTATGTTTTCTAGGTTAATATGAAGGCAGCCTTGTGGAGTTCAGCTTGCACAACCAGTGGAAAATCAATATTCAGTAATCAATCCTCACGAAGCTTACTCGCCTGCTGAGCTTATTTCATTTTAAATGATAGGATTCACTTCTTCCATTTCATTTTTGAAGGAAATGGACTCGGGGGCCGGGGGAGGGGGGAATATCGTACCATTGTAGTTGAACTAGCCAGAGTGGCTAAAAAGAAGGGTAAAAAAAAATGTGTGGTTGGTAAATTTCTTTGACCTCTGGCTGCACGTTGACTTCACAAGCTTTTTCCTCTGTTAAAATGTCATTTGGAATCTCTTGCCGATATGTTTTCAGATAGATTGCGAGAGTTTTACCAGCACCTTTGTGTGTCTTGTGAAAAACAATTTAGAAATTGCTGTCACTAATATTTCCAAAAGACAACTCAAAGTCAGATGTGAAGTTGGCTTCGGTTCAACTCAAAACACAAATATAAAATTCCATTAGGCCAAATTGTAAGCATGTAATTGTGATTGCATGCCTCTTTTCTATAAAATTTCCATAAGCCAGTAAACTTTCTCCTTGGATTTTTCAGGAAACTTACCATACAGTTTTAGACCCATGACCTTTCTAGTCCAGCATCTTTCCACTGATAGTGGTCCAATATTCAATACTTGATGGTTCAGTGACAGAAAAAGGCAAAACCATCACCCCATCACAGTAGTACATCTGGCCAATTTTACAGTTCTGTATGTGGGTAGGACAAGGTGGAAAATGCAATGCGACTGAACTTCATAACTGTTTCACAGATAGAAATTTTACATTTAAGAAGTGCTAGAGTGGATGAAGACAGGAGAAAATGAGAATGACAAAGCACTGGCAATAGCAAGCAATGTTGTTGAGAACTGATCAACACTTGTAGGTAGATCAAAAGTGGAGGGTTTCAGGCTGCATATCTGAAACACCTAAGTCACTGACCAGTGGAGAGGCAGATGGCCAGACTCTTCCACACAAATGTTTTCAGGTGAAGAAAGGAATAATCTCTGACAGGAAATGAGGAATTGAGAGATGCCCAATACTGTAGAAGGAGGTACATGTTTAAAAAGAAGAGAGGAGATTGTTTAGGTATATGTGAGCACAGCCCTAGGAATTTGCAGATATTGTAACTGCAGGGTTATCATCAATAGAGACAACTCTCAAAGCTGATGTGATTTTTATGATCCTCTGAATGATCTGAGGAATCTTGTTTCTTTGTAAGATGCGGGATTTATATTGCACTGGGGCTGCCCAGATACAGTGCAATGGAAAGGAAAGAAAGTCCCTAAGAAAGAGCGAATTTTTTGTAGTGTAACACAGGGAGTTAAGAGGAGACCATAGAGGAGGATGTTCAGGTAGTCAAAGCATGAAATTAAGAAATTGTATGTTTAGCAGCATGTGAGGAGGAGGAAGTTTTCTCCCTGGAGTTGGAGTTGCAGTATTTTAATATCAATAAAATAAAATAAAGCAGCAAGAGGGAACATAAAAAACATAGTAAAAGCAAATAAGTAGCTTAGCGTTTAGCCAGCATTTTAACTCAGTAGCTGACAGTTTGCCCCATGTCTCTGCAAATACAAGTTAAAAAAAATGAGATTGGCTTCTGTACACAGCATTGAATTGGGAAAGGTTTAAAAAACCAAACACATTAGTAACAGAATGGAACTGATGTGAAAGACAAAGGCCTTGTCTACACTGTTGCCCCATGGTTCAGATTCTTAGAGTGTAAACTGCAGTGTGCAAGAACAGTTGTGCTGAAACACCCCTTTGTAGAGACTTGTGGGTGCCAACTAAAAGGTTACTGGATCATATTAATGTAACAAACACTCCTTTTTTTTTTTTCCATATAATAAATTATTACTTTGTGTGTGTCACCATGCCTCAGTGGGTCACAGCTGAGAACACCAAATTCAGGACAAACTGCTGAGAAATAGGGAAGACATACCCCAAAACTGATAGTGGTTATTCCATGAGATCTGCTAAACCAGCAACAAAAGTAAACTTCTCTCTCACCACTCTGGCTGACAAGAAGTCAGAAATTCAGCCTCCTTAAGTATTCCAGTGTGTGTTTCATCACTCAGACACTAGACTTAATGATGACTGCTTATTTAAAACCAATTTAATCAACCAAAGGGTTCTTCTGATCCCAAAGGACCAGCCAGGTAAATATATAACTCCGATCTTACCCAATAATCACACGGTTGCCAATCCTTTAGTATCTAATATCTAAAGGTTTACTTATAAGAGAAAAGAAAGAGGTGGGAGTTAAAATGGTTAAAGGAATCAAATACATTCAGTAATTGCAAAGTTCTTTGAACATGTTTGAAGCAGTGATGGAATAAACTGCTAGCTTAAGTCAAGTCTCTGGTTGCTTCCAAAAGATTGGTTAGAATGCTCCCATTAATGTAAGTCCAGAGATCAGAGCAGGAAAGAGGCAAAATGGAGATGCTTCCACGGCCTTTTATACTTTCTGCCATGTGGTGGGTCTGCTCTTAGTACAGTCAGTGAAAAAGTACAGGAACAAGATCATGTCCAATGTTACATGAGCTGGTCACATGCCCTTGCATGGTTTGATAAGTCATAGCAGAGGCCATTACCTATATTCTGGCTCGAACCTCCACAGGAAAGTCCATCAAGTGGGGATAAGGTTCTTCCATGGCCCATTGTGTTCACTGATGGGCCATCACCTTGAATAGTCCATTCACAATGTGCAGGCTAGACTGGATGTAAACCAACTTGTGGGTGTTACCACGGGAGCAAATACACTTGAAATATAGTACATAGCTAATATTCATAATTTCAGATACAAAAATTATGTAGGCATGCAAATAGCATAATTGTATTCAGCAAACCATAACTTTTCCATTGACATTGTACATGACATATTTTCTACAAGATTTGTTGCAATTACACTGGTCTACAATTTTTTAGAAGTCGTCTGCTTCAGAGATAAAATGTGATATTTATTATGTATTTTGATGTGCTGAATTCAAATATGACAATTAAAACAACTGATTGGCTACTGTTTCTAAGATATTTAAGTTTTTACATTTTATGTCTATGTATATTGTGTAGATAGTAGAGTTTTAATCATAAATTGTAAACCTAGGTCTTTTCATGTGTTTATGGTTGCTTTACATGATAATATTTCACCTGTCCTGTTTATGTAACACTTTAAAAATCAGCAAAAGGGTTATATAAATAAAATGTATTATGAAACAAAAGGCAAAGAACTTATGTACTGTGACAAAGCTCTGTCCTTATCTTCGTGGATCCTGCGTTTCCTGGCAGATTTTTACTAGCCTCAGCGGCTCACTGTGACCCTCCACGGAGCCCTTCTCTCTCTAGAGACAAGGTCACAGCCTATTGAGCCATTTTCATCACAAACCAGTGAGGAGAAGCTATCCTTCCTGGCACAGTCTCTATTGTCTCCCAATCTCAGAGACTAATTAGGGGAGGCAGAAACAGGGGAGCCCAGGCCTGCCCTCTACTCTGGGCTCCAGCCCAGGGACCCTAATAGTATCAGCTAAGATGGCTGACCTTTTATCCACAAAACACAATACAATTCCCTGGACTACTTCCTCACAGTGGTCCCCGCTTCTTCAAACTCCACTTCACCCTTACCTCAGGGCTTCCTTCCTTCTGTATGATACGTTGTCCACCACTCAGT
The DNA here is from genome assembly GCA_007922305.1 of Dermatemys mawii. NCBI lineage: Eukaryota > Metazoa > Chordata > Testudines > Dermatemydidae > Dermatemys > Dermatemys mawii. The sequence goes on from ML677341.1 coordinate 33,049,328, forward strand.
CTCACCAACAGCATAACTTCCTTCCACAGCTCCTGACACCCACAGCCCACCTGACTAACTGGGAGGTTTTTATCTGGATTCAGCCAGTCCCTGACTGGCTTCATGTGTCCCAATTAGGCTAGCTGTTTCTGCTCCTTTCTAGAAGGTTCTTAATTGGCCCCAGGTGTCTTGATTGGCCTGGAGTAGCCTTTGTTTGGCTATCCAGGGAACAGGGACCTGCACACCCTGAGACTAATGTACCTGCCTTCCAGCACTCTCCTATATCCTTCTGGTCTGACTCCGTCACAGTACATAGTTTAGTCCTATTTAGTGTCTACTCGGCGCTTCTTGGCTTGTCTCTTGTATTCATTAAATGGAGCATCTCTTGTCGCTGTCCAGGAATAGTCTGCAAGCATTGATGGGCTCCATTTGCCCTGATAGCGTTTCTCCATTGTTGCAATGTCCTGGTGAAATCGCTCGCCGTGCTCGTCGCTCACTGCTCCGCAGTTCGGTGGAAAAAAATCTAGATGAGAGTGCAAAAAAATGTATCTTTAGTGACATGTTGTAACCAAGGCTTTTGTATGCCTTGAGGAGGTTTTCCACCAACAACCTGTAGTTGTCTGCCTTGTTGTTTCCAAGAAAATGTATTGCCACTGACTGGAAGGCTTTCCATGTCGTCTTTTCCTTGCCATGCAGTGCATGGTCAAATGCATCATCTCGAAGAAGTTCACGAATCTGAGGACCAACAAAGACACCTTCCTTGATCTTATCTGCACTTAACCTTGAAAATTTTCCACAGAGGTACTTGAAAGCTGCTTATGTTTTGTTAATGGCCTTGACAAAGTTCATCATCAGACCCAGCTTGATGTGTAAGGGTGGTAACAAAATCTTCCTTGATTCAACAAGTGGTGGATGCTGAACACTTTTCCTCCCAGGCTCCAATGACTGTCAGAGTGGCCAATCTTTCTCGATGTAGTGGGAATCTCTTGCACGACTATCCCATTTGCAGAGAAAACAGCAGTACTTTGTGTATCCAGTCTGCAGACCAAGCAAGAGAACAACCACCTTCAAATCGTCACAAAGCTGCCACTGATGTTGGTCATAGTTTATGCACCTCAAAAGTTGTTTCATGTTGTCATAGGTTTCCTTCATATGGACTGCATGACCAACTGGAATTGATGGCAAAACATTGCCATTATGCAGCAAAACAGCTTTAAGACTCGTCTTCGATGAATCAGTGAAGAGTCTCCACTCATCTGGATTGTGAACGATGTTGAGGGCTGCCATCACACCATCAATGTTGTTGCAGGCTACAAGATCACCTTCCATGAAGAAGAATGGGACAAGATCCTTTTGACAGTCACGGAACATGAAAACCCTAATATCACCTGCCAGGAGATTCCATTGCTGTAGTATGGAGCCCAACAGCTCTGCCTTACTCTTGGGTAGTTCCAAATCCCTGACAAGGTCATTCAGTTCAGCTTGTGTTATGAGGTGTGGTTCAGAGGAGGAGGATGGGAGAAAATGTGGGTCTTGTGACATTGATGGTTCAGGACCAGAAGTTTCATCCTCTTCCTCTTCCTCATCTGACTCAAGTGAGAATGATTCTGGTGCATCAGGAACCGGCAGTCCTTCTCCGTGGGGTATTGGGCGTATAGCTGATGGAATGTTTGGATAATGCACAGTCCACTTTTTCTTCTTTGACACACCTTTCCCAACTGGAGGCACCATGCAGAAGTAACAATTGCTGGTATGATCTGTTGGCTCTCTCCAAATCATTGGCACTGCAAAAGGCATAGATTTCCGTTTCCTGTTCAACCACTGGCGAAGATTTGTTGCACAAGTGTTGCAGCATATGTGTGGGGCCCACCTCTTGTCCTGATCTCCAATTTTGCAGCCAAAATAAAGGTGATAGGCTTTCTTAACCATAGTGGTTATACTGCGCTTTTGTGATGCAAAAGTCACTTCACCACAAACATAGCAGAAGTTATCTGCACTGTTCACACAAGTACGAGGCATCTCTGCTCACTTTGGCTAAACAGAAATGTGTCCCTTTGCAAAATCAAACACTGACAAATAAGAGAGCACAACACTGTATGATTTCTAGAGCTGATATAGGGCAATTTGTTCAGCAGAGTGAGGTAAGCTTCATTATGATTGCATCATCCATGACTTCTAGGAGTAACATGATGCAATTCATATCATGTATGATGCAATACCAGCTTCAGATTGCATCATTCATTGTTTTGCCTAAAAAGCAAGTACTGTCCAAACCCAGTCATAGATTTATTCATAGATCCAGTCAAAGATGTATTTTAGTCATTTCTGGTTTAAATTGAGATCCCTTCCCTTTATAACTCACTTATCCTCCGCCATTCCCATGTCAAGGGTCGTATATACTGACCCAATAGCATATCTTGAAAACTAGAGCAAATCAACAATTTTAAGCATCATTTTTGTTCTCAGTGACCCAGAATTAGTAAAGTGTGACTACATTTATTTCAGAAGCATTTTGGCTGTAGAGCAGTGATATTAGGAAACACTGTTTCACTGGGAGGGTGGTGAAGCACTGCAATGGGTTGCCTAGGGTGGTGGTGCAGTCTCCATCCTTAATACTTTTAAGGCCTGGCTTGACAAAGCCCTGGCTGGGATGAGTTAGTTGGTCCTGCTTTGAGGAGAGAATTGGACTAGATGACCTTCCGAGGTCTCTTCCAACCCTAACATTCTATGGTTCTATAATTCTAAATTATCAGAATGTTTTGATTGGCCTGATCTGATTTTCAGTTGGTGGAAAAAATTAGAGTTGGACTTTTCATCCCTATTCAAGATGAGAAAAATTCCCCAAAATCTAAAAATTCTCATGGGAGAGGAGAAACACTTCTCCCCCCAGCTCTAATTAATAGGCCTTTCTCAGTCAGAAGAACTATAGCAGCAATGTGTGAGACCTCCAGGATCAGGTGACTAAAGTGTGTGTGCAAGGGGACCACTCCAGAAGGGATACAAAATGCTCCCTTACCCCTGAGGAAAAATTACAATTTTTCTGTTTTATGATCTAAACTGTTAATTTCCTTTTATATACAAAAGTAAAAGTGCAGAAATTTAGTGTAGCTGCCAGCAAACCTACTTGAAAGTTGAAGCAGATTTAGAGTAGGAGGGCAGCGGAAACAAAAAGGTAGAACAACAGAGGAGGGTGAGAATAGCAGGAAGTAGGGAGACAAGTAATAATTATTTTAGAGCAGAAGTATGGTGGGGACACTGGAAACCAGCAGCTCTTGAAATCTAATCCTGGCTCTGCCACTGATTTACTGTTGTTAATTATTTATATTACTATAGCACCTAGAAGTCCTAGACGTGGGCCAGGACCTGATTATGGTAGAGGCTGTACAAACACAGAATACTAATATGGTCCCTGCCCAAAGAGCTTACAATCTAAGTAATCTAAGTATTGTGTGAGTTTAGGCATGTGGCTTCACTTGGTTGTCTGTTCCCCACCCTCCTTTAAAGTGCAATGAAAATACTTACCAATTTCACAGAGGTGTGATGAGTTACCAGGTGTTTGTACACTATTTTGAAGGCATGAAGCACTGTGCACATTCTAATTATTATTGTTGCTAAATATTTTGGAAAAATTGCCTTCATCAAAAGTATTCTTAGACTATAGGCTGTAACTTTACTTTGACTTTAACAAACAACTTGATCTTGCTTCTTAAGGCTTGTGAAGTCATATAAAATGTAAGTAGAATCATCTACTTATAGTGTTGGTGTATATTGTAAATTGTAGCCTCTGTATTGTTTTCTATGTAGTAAGCCTAACCTAATACATTCATTTGCTCTACACACATAGCTCTCTGTACATTTAAAGTCTCTTCTCTTTTCCTTTCTCTAGGACTAAGCCTATTATGTATAACTATCACATTTTTCACTTTAAAGAAAAATAAACAATTTTATGGCATTTTATTTGTTCAGCACCAGATTCACAATATTTGTCTTTAAAAATATGCTCTACTTAATTGCTCTTAGTCTGATTAATAGAGCTAGAAGAAATGGTTGGTAATTAAGGCTTTTGCTCTCTTACTTCTCTTATCAATTATTACTATGTTGTTAAATACAAAAAATTGCATTAAGATAAAAGGCCCTGATTCTCATTTATACTGTGGCCACTTTACACCATTCTAGTTGTGTAAGGGGGACTTAAAACATACATAAATATAATTTCACTTAAAAGCTCCTTTAGACTGTCAGAGGAGCATATAATGGCTGTAGTTAAATGAGAATCAAACTTAATAGACTCTAACTTAAACTTATAGCTTTTAGCCCTTCCTTATATGGATTCAATAAGGCATTGCTATATGTTGTCTTAGAGCTAGTTTAAAGGCCGTAAAATTTCAAAAAAGCTTGGTTTAAAATGAACTCTTCATGGTTGACCCCACTGAAAATACCCTGTGACTTTTTCCAGAGGGCCTGTTTTTTAATGTTACATGGTGACTAGGAGCCTCAAAATATTTCAGTGCATATATATATCCTGAAATCCCCACAAAATTTTCCTGGATAGTCTATCGGGTACTAAACATAAATATACAAACATACAGAAACCCACTTTGGGATTGTAGGTCAGACATTAACCAAGCACAGTTTAAGTTGAACATGTTGCAAGTTTTTAACTTTAGCATACAAAATTAGGACAGTTACAGTTAAAATTATTGCTTCTCCAATTCTGCCTATTGGGCTGAATTATTTTATATGAATCTTTGACTTAATTCCATGCATGGGTCTGTCCTCATTTTGCTGCTGTGTTCGGATCAAAGGCTCTTAAACAAAGTGAGGAGTCATCGGATGGGTGGGAAGTTCCTCTTACAGATCAGTAACTGATTAAAAGATAGGAAACAAAGGGTAGGAATAAATTATAAGTTTTCACAATGGAAAGTGGCAAATAGTGGGGGTCCCCCAAGGATCTGTTTTGAGATAAGTGCTGTTCAAGGTATTGAAAAATTATTTGGAAAAAGGGATAAGCAGCAAGGTGGTAAAGTTTGCAGATTATACAAATTACTTTAGACTGGGACTACTCATCTAGGAAAATAAACTACTAAGGGGGTCTATAATGATAGAGGTCTATAAAATCATCAATGACATGGAAAAAGTGAAAAAGGGCAAGTGTTATTTACCTGTTCCCTTAACACAAGTATCAGGGTCACACAATGAAATTAGTAAGCATCGGGTTTAAAAAAACATAAGGAAGTATTCACACAACACACAGTCAACTTGTGGAACTTGCTGCCAGGGGTATTATGAAGTTCAAAAGTATAACTGGGTTCAGAAAAAGCATTAGATAAGTTCATGGAGGATAGGGCCATTAATGGCTAGTAGCCAAGATAGTCAAGGATGTAACCTCATGCTCTGGCTGTACTTGAGCTTTTGACTGCCCGATGCTGAAACTGGACGGCAGAGGATGGATCACTGAATAACTGTTCTGTTTGTTCTCTCTGAAGCATCTGGTACCAGCTGCTGTTGGAAGGCAGGATTGTGGGTTAGGTGGACCACTGGTCTGACCTAGTATGGTCATACTTATCTTCTTTTTGGATATTTATAAATAGCAACAAATTAAACAACATTAGAAAAAAATCCCTCCTTATTCCTGATCCTCATATGATGGTAGCTCCGATGGCATAGCATCTGAATGTTGGACTTAGTTTGTTTCCCTTAAAAAAATCATACATATTTTTGCAGGTACTAGGTGGGGATGGTGGTCTGTGATAAGGCCCTTCTGGCCTTAAACTCTGACTTTATGATCTTTAATTACAATTTTACTTGTTTTACTAGAAACATCTCGGATTATTAAAATTCAGCATATTTTAAAACACAAATGTAATTGTCATCACTTGTGCAGTCTGTTTACTTTTTGCACTTTGTTCAGATTGGACCAAAAAAATATACTAGTCACTTTCTCTGACACTACTGCATTGCCTGAGGTACAAACACAAAAGGGGAGATTTGTTTAGATCCTAACAAAAATAGGGTTCAGTGAAAATCATTGAACATATATTTATTGACATTATGATTTGTAAAAGTTTTTAAAAATAAATTTGGGGCCTTAAACTATCTGATGAGAGAGGTATTATTTATTAGTATATGAAATGAATGGAATGCCAGGATATACAGAGTGTGGTAAATCAAATGACTAGTACCTTTTTGTTTCATTTATTGGCAACGAGGCATATTTTGAAAACACTGAGGTCCTATAACATGAAAAAAGAAATGCAAATACACGTCTTCTCTTGTGTAGATGTATGTGCAAATGCTGATGAAAATGCATAAGCTCATTGCCTCAAAATCTCAGGAAGAGAGAGAAGACCCCAGCAATGTGATTTAACTAGGCTGCAGCCCACTAAGTAATGCATCTGGGAACTCTCTGACAATAAGTCATGCAGTGCAGGTCGTTCTTCCTTCTGTAATCCATACCACCTTGGGGTGGGCTACCATGAGCTCCTCCACTTCCACACATTCACCTGGTTTTAGGACTGTTGATAGGATCCTACTGTCCTTTCCTGAAATGAGGGTTGAGCATAAGGGCGGGACGGAAGGGTTGTTGTATCAGACATTAGGAACCACAACCCTGTTGTCTGTTATCCTGAGAAGATGCAGGATCCTAATCCATTTTTAAATTCCAGTTTATCTGGGAACTGGCCCCCTATTGAACAAATATCTGCACGGGGCACCTGCTAAGTTTCAACAATATGAATTTTACAAACTGCCCATCAGGTTCCTGGGCTGCTGAGAGGGCGATGGAAAACCCTCATACTATTTAGTCCAGTCTGGCCGTGAGGGAAAAATCCCTTCCCAGCTCCCGAAAGGTGACTAGCATGATCCCCACACCAAGGCACCAATATCAGGTCTTACTCTTATCCCAAAAGAGGGTAGGGGGAAAGACTTGGCTCCCAGGTCCAGAATTGGGGCCTAGGCAGGGGGAAAATCTTATAAGCCTTCCCCTTCCAGAAGCCAATAGACTGCTCCCTTCTGTTCCATCCAAGGAGCCGCCCCTATCCTGCCAAAAGCCGTTGAAGAGGAGAGGAGGAATTCGGGGAGGATGAGTGAGCAATCAGAGGAGGAAAGGGTTTTCTTTCCTTGTTTGACCCAGATCAAGCCTCCCCACCTGAGAAGTTGAGGAGGGAAGGGATATATTTTGTGGTCAGTCTTCCGGTTTTTAAAAAAGATATCTATGTTGACCCCAAATTTATTGTAGTGACCTTTCCCTTGTTGTTTTTATTTTTACTCATTTATATACATTGTTTGCAAAGGAGGTTGATGTATTTTCAGGGTGTGAAGAATGCAATCCAATAGCCCTTTCCTCCTTGCTACTAACATTTCAGAGCTGCATATGCATTAAACTTGCAGTGATTGACATATAATAATTGCTTCATTCCAGAGTAATAGACTGCAGCATTTTGTCTCCAAGGCTCCCAGTTCTGCTTGTAAATATCACTTGGTATCTCAAATATTGTTACTTGCTCTAGCAAAAACATGAATTCACATCAGTATGTTTGTTTGATAATGTTTAAATCATTCTGTATATTTTCATGTAAAATTTACCCAAAAAAATTAACATCTTAAAACCATTAAACAGTCTCAAATATAGATAGAATCTTCACTATGTGAAATAGACTGTTTATTTTATGAAGGGAATATTTAATAATGTGTTTGCATCAGAACTTTTCTGGCAATTTATGAGAAACAGGAATAATTTTCAGCATATCCATATGAAAAATTGCAGTGAATGGGTTTCTTCAAGAAATAGTTGAAGCATTTACAGTAGTAAAAGTAATGCTGAAATCTTATGCTATTTGGTTGTGTGCAAGCTTTAGGCATAAAATATTAGATTCCTGAAGGAGGCATTACTTTTTAATATTTATCATGTTTCCTTTTCACTTTTTTCTTTCCTTTCTGTTGCATTTTATCATTTGATCCATGGCCTTTCCTTCACAATACACTTAGTCACACTTAACTTGCTTGATAAACTGCTTCTTCAAGAATATTCATCAGCTGTGTTACAAACAATTTTTATGCAAAATTATTCCATTTGGTTGCAGTGTGCACAGCTGATAAATACAAATTATTTTACTGCATGTGAAACAAAGTGGAGATGTGATAATTTAAATGCTACGTCAGAAAAAGTGGCTTCTGTAATGTTCTGTAATGGGATTTAGAAACGTAGGTATTGACACAGACATATTCCTATCTTTTGATAGTTTACTGAGAAATGATGACAAAACACACACCAAGATATCTTCAGGAGCCTTGCATGTTTATTGGAAATCAGTTCTATTCTTCCTGCAAGAGGTCTTGCATATAGGAGTAATCTGTAATTTCAACAATATACTTGAGCAGCTGTGATTCACAGTATTAAGTGTCACACCTGCCTGAAGACCTCACAGGAGTGTTATGAGGATAAATACATAAAAGATTGTAAAGCGATTTGAGGTCTACTGAGGGAAAAGTGCCATATAAGAAGAAAGTGGTATTGTTGTTAATAATACTATGATGGCTCCTGCTGGAAACTAGACTAATGTAGGAGTATATAAGTGTCTGTGTGCACCTCTGAGAGAGAGATTGCACAGAAAACGTAGAGACAGGAGGAAGGAAAATCAGGTTAGGGTCTGTTTCCTTAAGAATAAAGGAAAGAACCCTGCTCTGCTATGTTGAGCATGGGGACCTTACAGTAGATTTTGGCACAAGAATTGGGGATTACCAGGCATCCTCTGCACAAATGGGGGAAGATGGAAGACACCCTGATTGCAGAACAAAGGCTGCATTAGCATGAAGCCCTACCTGCTGTCCAGCAATGATCCCAGGCTCCTGTGCAAGAGAACTTGATGCAATTTATGAAGGAACAGCAGCAATTTATGCATTAGCAACAGGAGCAAGCCTCAGGCTGACACTCGCAAGAGCCACAGGTCCAAAAGCAGCTGATTCAGAGGCTCACTTACCCTGATGTGTCTCTGAGACAGGCAGTAAATCCCAGGCCTTTCTGGGCAAAGCTGGTGTCAGAATTTGATCAAGAGGTTTACCTACTCACATTTGAGCAAGATCAATGCAAGGAGTTGCTCTGGATTATCTGTTTGACTTCCTTTCTAAAGGAAAGGAAGAAACTGTATATTGGGATCTGGATTAGAATGTTGCTTCAGATTGAAGCCATCTACACCATGATACATGGAGCAGGGATTAAATATTGGGGTGATGAGTTTCAGATGGCTGTGTGACAGTGAGGTGGGGGATAGGATTTGGAGTTAAAAGAACAGGACTGTATTTCTTACTGTGTGACCATGGGCAATTCTTTTAACGTTAGTACCTCCATACATAAGGAGGGATAGCTCAGTGGTTTGAGTACTGGTTTGAGGGATAGCTCAGTGGTTTGAGTATTGGCCTGCTAAACCCAGGGTTGTAGTTCAATCCTTGAGGGGGCCATTTAGGGATCTGGGGAAAAAAAAAAATCTGTCAGGGGACAGTACTTGGTCCTGCTAGTTTAGGCAGGGGACTGGACTCGATGACTTTTCAAGGTCTTTCCAGCTCTATGAGATAATAGGAATGTTGTGTCGAGTTCTGGCCCCCACGTTTCAGGAAAGATGTGGACAAATTGGAGGAAGTTCAGAGGAGAGTAACAAAAATGATTAATAGTCTAGAAAACATGACCTATGAGGGAAAATTGAAAAGAAGAGGGTTAGTTTAGTCTGGAGAAGAGAGGACTGACTGGGGACATAATTACAGTTTTCAAGTACGTAAAGATTATTACAAAGAGGAGGGTGAAAAATTGTTCTTGTTAATGCCTAAAGATGGGACAAGAAGCAATAGGCTTAGATTGTAGCAAGGGAGGTTTAGGTTGGACGCTAAGAGAAACGTTCTAACTGTCGGGGTAGTTAAGGACTGGAACAAATTACCTTGAGAGATTGTGGAATTTTCGTCATTGGAGATGTTTAAGAATAGGTTAGACAAACACCTATCAGGAATGGTCCAGTTATTATGTAGACCTGCCTTGAGTGCAAGGGACAGAACTAAATGATCTGTTGAGATCTCTCCTAATCCTACACTTCTGTGATTCTATGAAATTATTATTATTTGATGTTCAATTTCTGCAATGGAGGTTCTTGCTCCTTTTGAATTCAGTCATTTTTCTATGCAAAAAGGAGTATTGGACATATGCATAATATATGTAATACACTGTATTGGGGCAGCTGCCCCACTCCAGCAGAAGAGGGTTAAAACAGCCTTGCAGAGGGCTGTGGCTGGGGTAAAGCAGCTGTGAAAAGCTATTGGGGAAGCAGCCACAGGTGGGCCCAGGCCCAGTCAGGCCATAGCTAGCCCTTATAAAAGGGCTGTGAGCCAGGTGCTCAAGGAGTCTCTCTCCAGGCTGGGAGGGAGCAGGGCCTGGCTGCCTGCGGGACAGGCCACCTGAGGTGGAACAGTGCTGGAGGAATAGGCAACGGAGCTGGGGAGCTCTAGCCTAGCAGGTCCCCAGGCTGCAGATCTGAAGGGAGACCTAAAGAGGCAAAGGCAGCTGGTCCAAACCCCGCTTGGCTATGACGACTAGCTTTTACACTGCAGTCTGCCCCATGGTGTGGGGGCTTGATGATGACTGGCAGTAGTCCTAGACTGAGGCAAAGTGGGGGTTAGGGGTTCCCCAGGGAGGGGAAACCCAGAGGCAGAGGGTGAGGGTATTGCCAGGGGGCATCCCCCCAGGAAAGAGGGCACTGGGATCTGGGAGGGACCCTGAGCCAGTGGACAGCAAGAAACTGGCCTGCAGAGGACACTCCAAGCTGGAAAAGCTAATTTCCGGACAGCCAGTAGGAGGCCCTGCTGAGGTGAGTCCTTGCATCGCTACATACACACACATATGTGCATAAGTATATATGTCATAGCCTCTTGTGCTTATCTGACGTTGATAGAGTTAATTCCTTTTTATAGATGCTACTAATCCATCCATACTAAGTTAACTTTTTTTAATCTCAGGACCATGAAGACACTTCTGATGAATATTTTGCGTTTGGCATACACCAGATTGTACCCGTTGCCCTCTGCTCCTCAAAAAAAAAAAAAAATAAAAAAAAATAAAAAAACACCAAAAACCCTAGGGGAGAAAAACTCTTGTCTCTTACAAATTAGTTGGTGATCTATGGGCTAGCCAAAACACATTGCCCAAGATACCTTAGTATTCCCAGTATTCAGAGGAAAAAAGCCCATCTGGAGAATGATTCATTGCAGCAGCAAGACTGACGGAGGATAACAGCAGGGAAAATTAACATGTTAATGATAACTTATAAACATGTTTGACAAGAGACAAACAGGACAGGTTTTTGGAAAGAAACTAGTAAAGTTCCCCAATCCTGATATTCTTGAGAGCTGGCGTACATCTAAATTATATGAATGTATAAAATAATTTATAAATTAAAATAAGGAATTTTAATAATATGGTAATCAAGATTCACTCCATGGTAACTATAATTGAGAGTCTGTCATGAATTACTAGGTGTCATGCAATCTATTTTTCACTGTAAAATTGAGCAGTTTTATATTGGCTTGAAAAGCAAACAGCCAAAGACGTAAAGAAAGTAGAAAGGACTTTTAAGTATATCAGGTCTTTTCTATACTACAAGGAAAAGTTGATCTAAGCTACACAGTTTGATTTACCTGAATAGTGTAAATGAAGTCAACATAGCTTAGATCTACTTACCCTGGGGTCCACACTATCTGATGTCAATGGGAGAGCAATATGCAGTCAGTTTAGTGGGTCTTCACTAGACCCACTAAATTGACTGCCGATACATCGATCGCTGCACGTTGATCCCCCGGTAAGTGTAGACGAGCCCTCAAAAATAGGAAACCAGCAAAGATGTTGAGTAAGCCCACTTGGCTGCCAGGCAGTTAAGTGCATAATGAAGGCAGATAAGGACATTACATTGAACCAAAACAACTTATCTGCTTAATATTTAACTACAGAAGGTGATGAGACAAAAGCTACCCTAAAAGCTGCATTTTGCAAGTGTATAATAGATTCATACAGTAATGAATGGTATACAGAAGGTCTTCATGACACTCCAGTTTATTCTTTCTTGTAATACAAAAACAAGGTGACACCTAATTAAACTCAAAGGTAACTAGTTTAAAATTAGTAAATGAAATACTTTTTTATGCAATACATAGCTAATTTGTGGAAATCGGAGCCACAAACCATTAGTGAAGCAAAGAACTTAGTAAGATTTATTTTAAAATTACCAGTTGAATGAATAATATCACCCTTAGTGATGCTAACTAAAATAAAAATATATAATATCAACCTTCATGCTTGTTGCCTGACCCTTTTTAAGGTTGGTAATGTTTTGATTTATGGCCAATTGATTTGACGGTGATAAGGTTCTTCCCCCAGAAGTTCAGTATCTTTTGGGAAATCTTGGGTGGATGACGACACTCATACTGAGGACAAAGTGAAACCTTAGATTACCTTTGTTAAAATAATGGATAAAGCTAGAAAATATCCAAGCCGCATAACAAGATAGAGATAATGCAGGATTGGGGTTATCTGTGGTATCATTCTGTGCATAAGCTCTTAGAATTGCATATTCACACCCGTAGTTGAGGACCTGGTGGTAAGAGACAAAAGGACCAGCCCTGTGTCTGGAATGCAGTGTTTGATGGTCCAAGTCTCCCAGCAAATTGAAAGATCAAGTGGAAAAGAAGCAGAGGGCAATGGAAGAGGCCCAGGAAAGAACAGCCCCAGACCATGTGGTGACTGTGCTGTTATGGGGCCTGAGCATCATCTGCTCATGCTCAGTCCTTCATGCCCATATTTAGCCTTTATACCAATATAATAGTGAGGGGTACTTATTTTATAGGTTAACATATTGATAGGTATAAGTAGCATTCAGTGCATGATCGTATCCAGCACCCCTTGCTTCAGCGGATTTGCGCTTGTTACTTCCACGTTTCTTGCAGTAGCACCTACTGGAGCATTCTAACTCCTGTCATTGAGCAAGCTCCTCATTTCTTCCAAAATCTAAAGCAGGGGTCGGCAACCTTTCAGAAGTGGTGTGCCAAGTCTTCATGTATTCACTTTAAATTAAGGTTTCGCGTACCGGTAATACATTTTAATGTTTTTTAGAAGGTCTCTTTCTATACATTTATATATTATATAACTAAACTAGTGTCATATTGTAAAATCAACAAGGTTTTCAAAATGTTTAAGAAGCTTCATTTAAAATTAAATTAAAATGCTGATCTTACCCCGCTGGCCCGCTCAGCCTGCTGCTAGTCTGGGGTTCTGTTCACCTAGGCCGGCAGCAGGCTAAGTGGGGCCTGCGGCCGGGACTCTGGCTGGCAAGGGGCCGGCAGCCAGAACCCCAGACCGGCAGTGGGCTGAGCGGTTCAGCCTGCAGCCGCTTGGGTGCCATCCATCAGCTCCTGCCAACTGGGATCCCGGCTGCCAGACCCGCTCAGCCTGCTGCCGGTCTGGGGTCCCTGCCCTCCTTAAATAGAGTGGGTACCTACCTTCTACCTGGTTCTGGCCCATTCTGTTCCTCTCTCTCTCTGCACTGTGGGTAGGGATGCACTGAGCACAGGACTGGGGGTGAAAGAGCAGGTTGAGGGTTGGGATGTAGGGTCTGGCCAGGAGCTAGAATGAGGGAAGGGGGCTCAGGGTTGGAGCAGGAGATTTGGGTGTGGAGTGCTTACCTGGGAAGCTCCCATTTGGAGCGAGGGGTGCATGTGGGAAGGGGGGACTGTGCAGGAGCTTCCATTTGGTGTGGGGGAGGGGGGGCAAGTGTCAGAATGTGGGGGGTGTATGGGGTGTGAGGAGCCTGGGTATGTGTGGGGGTGCCAGAGTTAGGGCCAGGGTCGTGGGGGGTATGAAGCAGTCAAGCAGAGGCCTGGGTGTGTGTGAGGGGTGTACAGGGTTCAGGTCAGAACAGGGGCCTGGGGGGTGTGCTGGGCTTCAGGACTCGGGCAGAGGGCTGTGTGTGGGAGGGGGGGTCAGAGTAGAGGGCTGTGTGTGGGAGGATCCCTGGGGGTTCTCCCAACCCCCTGGCCTGAGCAGCTCACAGCAGAGGGCTGGAGGGGATATGCCTGGATTCCACCCCCTTCCCCAAGGCCCTGCCCCCTCCTCTTCTCTGCCTCTGCCAGCCTGGAGCAGCGAACATCAGCTGATCAGCCGGCAGAGAGGGAGGGACAGAGAGGAGGAGGGGCAGGAACCCAGCTAGCTGTGGAAAGAGGCAGAGGAGCCGGGCAGGACCAAGCTTCTTCCCCTTGCCCTCTTCCCCCCTGCCCCTGCTGCAGGCGTGCCATTAAAAATCGGTTCGCATTCCATAGGTTGCCGACCCCTGATGTAAAGGTAACTGTTGATCTGTGCCACAGGTTATGGTCTATTTAACCATACTTATGCTAACTTAGGCTCCAGCTAATATCTTACAGGAGACAGGCCTGTAGGCTTCTTGTCCTACTACTTAATATAATAGAAAGCAAGTCAGTGAATTCAATGGGGTAAACTCTCCCTATGAGCTACATGCCATAGGTCATAATCTAACCATAGACTTCCTGGGTTTAAGTAGAAATTTCTCCAGAGGCATGTTCTTGTCTCTACTGGAGGTTATTGTTGCTACTGGAGGTTTCACAAATTTTTCTGAAGCATATGATGGTGTAGCCCCTATTGGTGACTGTGTATGGGACTGTACTGTGAATTGGGGAGCTAACTACCATTTTACAGTACACATTCACCCCATCTAGCAGTTCTCATGTCAGTTGTTTGTTTCAATAACATTACTGATGTAATAATTTCACCTTTTTGCTTCCTTATTTTATGGTCTCTTGAAATAGGAGACACTGTTATGCTGATGTTTATGAAATGAACATCCAGGCATTTAATGATATAATTATATTAACATAGTACCTTTAATTGTTACCTGTTTGAAATTCAATCATTTGATAATCTCTGTGGTATACCTTTGCCCCTCCCAAAAAGAGAATGCATTTAAAAAAATAATTTGCAAGCTGTTAAAACTGAAATAGGGACATGATAATGCAGCTACTATATAACCTCATGGATTTTTTTAAACTCTGTTTTAGACAGTTAAGGTGGTCATATCCTGTACTTTCCAAAATCTGAAACATTAACATTTGTTTTAGGTAGGTCAGGCACATATCTCTTTGCTGTAGCTGAGAGTTGTTTGATGTTGAGCTCTGTTTTTAGTTGATTTGGTGGATTCAGGTGGTACAAATGGCTTTTAAAATTGGCTAGTTGGTGGAGAAAGGATAGCTCACTATACTTATCCCATTATTTTGTACTGTCCTCAATAATTTTCGGGTACTTGGAACTTTCATCTATATTCACAGCACTATTGGTATGATCTGTACCATGGAGAATGTAGCCTTTTGTGAGACTGATGTTAAGTGGTGCTGATGATATACAATACATACTGTTCAGAGAATGAAACCAGCATTTTTTCTATGCTCTGTTCTCTACTGACAAAGCAGAAAAATTTGAAGGTCTGCTGTAAACTGTAATTGTCAGCAGTAATCTTCCATTGAACCAGTCTACAGGTGGGATTTTTTATATCCAAAACTGTTCTGGCTAACCATGATACAATTCCTGGCTTCAGTCTAAGTTTAGTAATACATTAATATAAAAAGTATATCCTGATGTAGATGTATATGCACAAATGCAAGGAATACAGGGAATAAACTGAAAGTATTGGTACAGAATCTAAAATATGACTTCGTGGGTATCACCAAGACTTAAATCTCATGTCTGAAATATTGGTAAAGTGGGGCATAGCTTGTTAAGGAAGGATAAGGAAGAAAAAAAGGCAGGAAATGTATTATATTCTTGATTTATAATGCAACATTTGTTCTGAGGTCTAGAAGGAGGTGAGAGGCAGACCAGTTGAAAATCTCCAGGTGAAGTTAAAAGGAGTGGGGGAATAGGAGAAACAGCATAGTCAGGGTCTACTACAGATCACCAAATCAGGAGGAGAAGGAGGCAGAGGAGGCATTTCTAGAACAAATAATACAAAAATCCAAAACACACAACCTGGTAGTAATGGGAGACTTAAAAAAATGTGTTTTGTAAGTAAGTTCTTGGAATGTATTGTGGACACTTGTCGTTTCAGAAAATGGAGGAAGTAACAAGGGAGGCAACGATTTTAGACTTGATTCTAACAGGGAGGAATTGGTTGTGAATCTGAAGGTAAAAAGTAGCTAGGGTGAAAGTAATCATTAAATGATAGATTTCATGATTTTAAGGAATGGAAGGAGTGAAATAAGAATACTAGACTTACTTTAATAGACTCACAGAACTGATTGATAAGGTCCCCGGGAAGAAAATCTGAACGAAAAGGGAGTTCGGGAGAGCTGGCAGCTTCTCACAGACAATATTAAAGGCACAACAGCAAACTATCCCAATGTGAAGGGGCAATGGGAAGAATCATAAAAAGCCAATATGGCTTCATCGTGGCCTCATTAATGACCTGAAAATCAAAAAGGAATCCTACAAAAACAGGGAACATGGGCAAATTACTAAGAATGAGTAAAATGGCACAAAATTAGTTACACCTAGCAAGGGACATAAAAGGCAACAAAAAGAGGTTCTATAAATACATTAGGAGCAAGAAAAAGATGAAGGAAAGTGTACATCCACTATTACATGGGGAGGGAGACTGAATAATGGATGACATCAAGAAGGCCAAGGTGTTCAGTGTCTGTTTTGCTTCAATCTTCATTAAAAAGGTTAATGGTGACTAGATACTTAACACAGTGTTAACAACAGCGGGGGAAATAATGCAACCCCTAATAGGAAAAGAACAAATTAAAGAATATTTTGATAAGTTAGATGTATTCAGGTAGGTAGTTTTAACCCTAGGGAGTTTAAGGAACTAGCTGAAGCAATGTTGGAACCATTAGCGATTATCTGTGCGAACTCAGAGGATGAGTGTGGTCCTGGAGGACTGGATAATGACAAACATTGCCTGCCTTTAAAATAGGAAACAAAGAAGACTCAGAGAATTAGAGACCAGTCAACCTCACTTCAGTACAGTACTGGAAAAAGTTATCAAATAGACTATTCATAAGCATCTGGAGAATAATAAAGTAATAAGTAGCAGCCAGCGTGGATATGTCCAGAACAAGTCATACCAAACCAACCTATTTTCCTCCTTTGACAGGGTTACTGGCTAGTGGATAGTGGCAGAAGTTGTAGACGTGATATGTCTTGATTTTAGTAAGGCTTTTGACACAGTCCCATGTGACATCTCGTAAGCAAACTAGGTAAAGAGAGGCTAAATGAAATTACTGTAAGGTAATGTACAGGATGACTACTGTACTTAGTGTATTTATCAACAGTATGCTGCCTAACTGGAAAGACAAATCTTGTGTGCCCCCACAGAGTCTACTCTGAGTCCAGTATTATTTAATATTTTCATTAATGACCTAAATAATAGAGAGTATGTATACACAGTTTGCAGATGACACTAAGATGGGAGAGGTTGTATGCACTGTGGAGGACAGGATTAGAATTCAAAATTACCTTGGCAAATAGGGAATTGATCTGATTTTAACAAGATAAATTCAATAAAGACAAGTGGAAAGTACTACACTTAGGAAGGAAAACTCAAATGTGCAGCTACGAAATGGGGAATAACTGATTAGGCAGTGCTACTGCCAAAAAGGATCTGGGGGCTGTAGTGGATCATAAATTGAATATGAGCCAACAATGTCATACAATTGAACAAAAGGTTAGTATCATTTTGGGGTGTATTAACAGGAGTGTCATATGTAAGACACGGGAGGTAATTGTCCCACTCTACTTGGCACTCCTGTGTCCTCAGCTGGAATACTGTGTCCAGTTCTGGATGTCATGCTTTAAGAAAGATATGGACAGAGAATATGGAAGAGGAAGTTTCTGCATCCTTCTGAGGTGGGGTAGGCAACCTATGGCATGCATCCCGAAGGTAGCACACAAGCTGATTTTCAGTGGCACTCACACTGCCTGGGTCCTGGCCACTGATCTGCAGGGCTCTGCATTTTAATTTTAATTTTAAATATAGCTTCTTTAACATTTTATTTACTTTACATACAACAGTAGTTTATATATTATAGACTTATAGAAAGAGACCTTCTAAAAACGTTAAAATGTGTTATCGGCACGCGGAACCTTAAATTAGAGTGAAGAAATGATGACTCGGCACCCCACTTCTGAAAGGTTGCTGACCCCTGTTCTAAGGCCTAGTCTACATTGGGAGGAGGATTGATCTAAGTTACGCAACTTGAGCTAAGTGAATAACGTAGCTGAAGTCAACATACTTAGATCTGCTCACCACAGTGTCTTCACTATGGTGAGTCAACAGCTGCCGCTACCCTGTCGTCTACGCATCTCTTGTGGCAGTGGAGTACAGGAGTCAATGGGTGAGCGCTGGAAGGGTCGATCTGGTGGGTTGTATCCAGGCAACCTTTCAGAAGTGGTATGTCGAGTCTTCATTTATTCACTCTAATTTAAGGTTTTGTGTGCCACTAATACATTTTTAGATTAGATTAGTAATACATTCTAACGTTTTTAGAAGTGCTCTTTCTATAAATCTAAAATATATAACTAAACCATTGTTGTATATAAAGTAAATAAGGTTTTAAAAATGTTTAAGAAGCTTCATTTACAATTAAATTAAAATGCAGAGCCCCCCAAACTGGTGTTCAGGACCTGGGCAGTGTGAGTGCCACTGAAAATCAGCTTACATGCTGCCTTTGGCACGCATGCCATAAGTTGCCTACCCCAAGTATAGGCATACTCTAAGTGAGTTGCCCTGCCGTTGTTTCTACAGGTATGCAAATATATGGAGTATCCAGCTAAAATCCATGCCTCCTCTTCGCTGCTGTTTCTCTGCTTTTTCCCTGGAAAAACAAAGTCAAATGCTGCAGTATAAACCACCTGGCTTACGCAAACACTCAGACGTGTGCTTAGCTTTCAGCAAGTGAATAGTTTCAAAGTTAAGCCCATGTATAAGTCTTTGCAGGATTGGGACCCAACTTTACAATTGGAGGAATCACTTGAGAAATCAATTTAATTTTTACATGCCCAAGAGTTTATATTAAACCTAATAATTTCAGTATATTTCAATAGAAGAATAAGTGTGATCTTCTGCTTTGTTACAGAGAAATCTGCCCATAAGCTTCATACTGCATTCTCTCAGTAGGATGTTTTGCAATGCTTTGATTATGCCATCTGTCAAATTGTGATTTTAATTACAAAATTATATATGAAAACCAAGTTCCATCACAAAGGAAGCACAATTTTCAGATGCAGATGTCTAGTCTGAGTGGCCAAGTACAGCTGTAAATGTACAACATGTTTTTTGCCTAAATATACAGTTCCACTATTTAAAAATTAGGCCCAAGGATTAAAGTAACATGTACTCTACAAAACATTGCAAAGCTATTGGCTTAAAGCTTTAACAAATAAAACCTAAATTCTGTTACTTTATTTATTACAGATGGGGAACTCAAGGGGATTTCACCACTACTCACCCTCGGCCTGTTGTCAAAGTAAAACTTTTTACAGAAAGCACTGGGGTCCTAGCCCTTGAAGATAAAGAATTAGGAAGGGTGAGTGTCATTGCATTTACAAAATTAGAATACTGACGAAGCGTGTTGTGCAAACAGAGCTTAAAGGTGTTCATTAGAGCAGACCACCTGCTCCGCTACGGTTAAAGCTGATGCTTGCTTTCTGTTTAAAGGTGGGCTGTTCTAAGTGCTCCAAAATCCATATTCTGATTCAGATTTTCCTAAAATTTGTGGTGTCTCATGGGTTTGTGCATAATGTTAGTGCTCCAAATTCGAGGTCATTTGAACAAGTGATTTCCAAGATACAGGGCCGGGCCCCCCCCCCCGCCCCCCAATACCGCAGCATTTTACAACATTTTTTGCAAACATTGATTTTCCCTGAGCTAATTTCAGTTGCTCCACATTTATCTCAGCTAGGGCGTGGCACTGACCTCCTCTTTTGGGCAGCAATACTGAAAAAGTTATTAAGAGTAAAGTGTGTAACTCTAGGTGGGTGGGTGCCAAAGTGATGCACCTAAAAGAGTAAAATGCGCTATGTGCCTTTACAGAAGACTAGGGCTCTGTTGGAGCAAGAGAGTGCAACTGAGTGGCACAAAGGACTATGCTGCACTCAGTGAACCTGAACTGCACCCATGAAGTGGGATTTTGAGCCCTGCCATTGAGTTTTCAGAGAATGTGTTGTGCATGTTCCTTGTTTGGTGCCTGCCTGGGGCAGCTATAGCCTCCCAATTCAATGAGTGAACTGACCCCTCCCATTCAAATTCCAGGCAGGAGCACCATTTCAAGTTTCGGTAGGGGGGCAGCTTTCAGTAGGGACTCAGGGTCTTGTTAGACCTGTGAGGTATGTCCATATTGCAATAAAACATCCGTGGCTGACCCCTGTCAGCTGACTTGGACTCTGGTTGTGGGGATGTAAAATTGCAATGTAGACGTTGGGGCTTGGGCTGGAACCCGGGCTTTGGAATCCTTCCGCCTGGCAGGGTCCCAAAGCCTGGGTGCTAACACTAGCACGAACTTGTATGCTGCAGTTTCATAGCCCTGCAGTCTGAGCCTCAGTCAGCTGACACAAGCCAGTAGTGGGGGTTCTGTTGCAGTGTAAATGTACTCTGGAAGCTCTTGGGTTTTTTGAAATGGCAGAGAACGTTATTATGCTAGAAATAACTTGGACAATTTTACACTTTGGGAACATGGATCTAAAATACACACGGAAAAGAGAAGGAGAAGGGAGGTGTAATTTAGAAGATTCCTGACTTGGAACAACTTGGACCAAATGTGGGATACTTGAGAGGCTTGTTTTTGCCCCCACCCCCCCTTTATAGGTAGCCCAGCCTGTACAAGTGCACATCCATGGACCCTAGTTAGAGCCACCATTACTACCTGCATTCTGCAGAGGCTTCTTTTGGAAGTTTTACTCTGAAACCAAAAAGTCTGATGCCTGATATTTTTAAAACGCTGTAAAATCCATATGCAGACTCCAACTTCACTTAGAAGGATTGTCAAGAAATTAAAATTAATTAAAGAGAAGAAGGAAAAAAGACTCTAATATGTGGTTAAGATACTGTGAACGTGTTTCCTGAATGAGATCAAAGGGGCAGTAAGTCACTAGGTCATTTGATCAAGGGGTTCCTGCCCGCCGTCCCCCCACCATCAAGAGCCGCTCGTAACATTTTCAAATTGTTGTTATAACATTTTGGGATAGAGCTAGGGAATATGAGGGGTTGGAGTAGTGAGAGAGAATGTGGTGGAATGCAGGAATGAAAAACAAATCTAAGGAATACACAGTAACTGAGAAGAGCAACAGTGATTATAAGACATAATGTCTCCATAGCTGGTAAACACAGTGCCCAGAGATCCCAGGGAGCACTGTAAACAGTTGATGCAGCCATGTTACTTGAAAGTGACGTGATTTCAGTTAGATTGTTGTGCAAGTTGTAACCTTATCCCAATCTGCGTAGTTCACTCAGGCGTACAGTTAAGAGACAGATCAGCTGCCAGCAGTGTAATACATGGAAGGCTGTGGAGCAATGTAAAATCAAAGTAAGAAATCCAAGGAACGAAAAGAAATGCAGACTGAACTTTGTGATCAGAGGTGAGACAGCAAAATTATTTCTGGGCAGCAAGCCCACCTAAGCCATGAACCTGATAAAAGTGCAGTTCCAGTACTTAAAGTGATTAGCAAAATGACTAAAGCTATCTTGGATGGTATGACCTCGATCCAGGAGATGATAGCAAGGGTATATAGAGATATGTTTCACGGAGACAGATGCTAGATGGTGTTTGTTAAATAGAGATTGACACCAGTCTGAAGGCAGATTGCCAAAAGAAAAGTACCCATTGCGGTACTGCAGCCATTAAAGGAGGAACTGCAGCGCCTACAGAATTGTGGCTATACAGCCTATAGAGAATAACATAGATTGGATAAGCAGTCTTGGAGTAGTAAGAAAAGTCATCTGGAAAACTGAGAATATGCATAGACTAAAGCCTTTAAACAAAGCTTTGAAACGGAACCTTTTCCTTCTACCTACAACTGAGGACTTGTCACCAGATCTCTCTAAAGTGAAACTTTTTACAATACGCAATTTAAAAAATGGATTCTGACACATTGAACTGAATAAAGAATCCAGTTACTTGACAACCTTTGCAACTTATGGTTAAGGATGCCAGTGGGAATCAGTCCAGCACCAGAGGTATTCCAAAGCAGATTGACCCACACATTGGAGGGCCTGACGAGAATCTGGACAATAACTGATGATGTGTTAATAGTGAGAGAAGGTGACAGTTCAGAACAAGTACAACAAGATCATGACTACAAGTTTAACAGAGATGCCGAGAAAAGAATATTCAATTGAATTTAGACAAGCCCAGGTTGAGAGTAACTGAGATGCCATACATTGGATATTTGTTGATCTCCAAAGTCCTGAAAATAGACCTAGAGAATGTGAGGCATTGTAAAAATAAAATAAAATAAATAAATGCCAAGATCTAGTAATGTTAAAGCAGTTCAGAGATTCCTGTGGATGGTCAATTATTTAGTAGCTAAGTTTTGCAGCCATTTGTTTGAGAGCTGCAGGGTCCCAAGACAGCTAGCACTTCAAGACACCTTATGGGAGTGGAGGGACCAACATGAGCAAACATTCTAGAAAGTAAAAGAGATGATTGGGAAGGTTCCCATTCTGAAATATTAGAATCCAGAGGAAATCCTGGTATTGCAGTATGATGAAACAGAGATGAGAATAACTGCAAAGGGAGACAACCTGTTGCGAGGGGTTGTTTGGGGGACATGCTGCAGGGGAGACAACCTGTTGCATACGCAAGCAAAGCATTGTCTATAGCCTTTGGAATGGGAATATTTCACCAATACACTTATGGTCATGCTATGAACATACAATATGAACATAAATCTCTTGAAAGCATTTGGAGAAGTCCATTACTTGTTGCAACAAAATGCTTACAATGGTTGAGGATGAGGCTGCAGACGTATGACATACAGGTCAAGTATTGCCCATGTAGAGTCTTGGTGCTGGTAGATACCTTGACCTACGAATATCTGCCATAAACCAACAAAGAGGGGTCTGTTGTTTGCCAAGGTGGAGAGAATAAAGATAGTACAATACTTACCTATCTCAGAAGAAAGAGTGAGAGAGAAACAGAGGAACAGAGCAAGACAGAATGCTGCTGACACTGAAATTCATGATCCTACAAGAATGGCTAGTGACAAAATACCAAGTACCCCAAAAGAGAACAACATTTTTTTTCAGATAACAGATGAGTTGTATGTACAGAATGTCACCATATTTCAGGGAGAAAACATGGTTATGCCAACAAACAGCTTTCAGGAATGAGATTATGCATAAAGTTCATTCATCATATCTGGGAATTGAAGGCCACTAAGGCAAGCCAGAGAGACTATATACTGAATATATACTGAATGCGCAATTACAGACATTTGAAGAAAAGTGTGATGTATGCACATCTTGGAAAGACCATCAACCAAAAGAGACCTTGTGACAACACAGTTCCAGAAAGGTAGGTGTTGATTTGTTTACCTTTGGAAACAAAGGATACAGGATGATCAAACTATTTTTCCAATTTCTGTGAGACAGACTGTTTACCAGATACAGGATCCAGAACATTCATACGGAATATAAAAACACACTTTGCACAGTATAAGATACCAAATATCTTGTGTTCCAATAAGGGGCCACAGTTTGTTTCAGGACAGATGTGGAAGTTCAATAAGGCCTGAGATTTTGATCACTTAACATCTTCACCAGGGTATCTTCAGAGAAACAGCAAAGTAGAATCAGCAGTAAAACTGCCAAGAAACTAATGGAAAAAAAGCAAAAACTGCAGATGCTGACCCATGCATAACATAGCAAGATCACAGGAATGCTCCCCCGCAAGACCTAAATTCTAGTTCATCCCAAAGGTTGATGAGCCGGAGAACGAAGACACTCTGGCTGACAAGTGGGAAATTGTTAGAGCATGGGTACTCTGGAGTTTCTCTTGGTGAATTATGCACAGGCTGGCAAAAAAGACAAGTGTTTTATCACAGTAGAGTTGTGAGAATTTGCAATGTCTGGAGCTGGGTAAAAATGTGCAGATGCAACCATTAACAAAACAGTAAGTTTTTTAGCAAAAAGCTATAGTGCTTCAACCAGGAAATAAAAGATTGTATCTGAAGGCCTTGGGCGCTGGCAAACCACGCTCTATAAACTTCTGAACCCTTGTTATCTCTCAAGGTCTAGCAGAAAGCTTAAGCACTGGAAAATCACAGGCATGCTTGTCCCTCTAGCTGTCCACGAGGTAGCCATGAGGAGAGCTCTTCTTTCACCACCTATCACAATGAAGTAAACAAGCCTACTTATCACTGTCATACACGCCTTACAGCACGTTTGTACTTAATAAAAGCGGCAAGCTGGGACTTTCCCAGGTCGCCTCCTTCCGCAAGCTGTCTCCGTCTGTTTCTTCCTGACATCTGGTGACCCCGACGTGACCCAGCCCCTCGGCTCACCGGCTGGCATAGCCTTGGTGCACCTCAGCGTTTACGCTCCCTCATGAGTATGGGGGGTGGGATTTATCCGTGTCTCAAAAGGCTCATGCGAAGGAGCTTTTTACAATCATTAAGCAGACGGGCTGTGCTCAGGTCTCACAAAGGAGCATAGAAGAGTTAGTGCGTCTTCTTGAGCATAAGTGCCCCTGGTACCCAGAGGCAGGCTCCTTGGAGATCGCGGACTGGCAAAAGATAGGGGACAGGCTTTTTCGGGAGCCTAGAGCAAGCGTTCGCTTTCTTCTTTTGTGGCAGCACTGTGCAGACGCGGTGGGGCGCTTGCGGGCGGAGGTACCCCCTGCCGCATCTCCCTCTCCTCCTCCTCCTCCTCCTTCTCTTACCCCTACGGCACCGTGTTTAAAGCCGCTCTCCGATCCTTCTTCTCTTTCCCCTCCTTTGGCTGCGATAGAGAAACAACCCTTGGAACACGCCCGGCCACGTCTGGGCTTGGTCCAGAGCGCTCTTCAGCAAGCCTTTCAGTCTGCCCACAGCCCTCTTTTGGAGGAATGGGCAGGCGAGCCCCCAGTTCTTGCTCCTGTAACATATGGGGTAAATCAGAATGGGGAAAACACAGTTACCTATACCCCCCTGCCCTATTCCGTCATTAGAGAACTTAATAAGTCAGTGAGGGAGTTGGACCTGCGCTCGACATATACAGAAGGGTTGATCGAGGGGATAAGCAATGGGCATCAGATGACCCCCGCGGATTGGAAACAACTCTTCCGCATGATTCTTTCTCCCGCACAGTACGTTGTGTGGGATAGTGAATTCCGTGCAGCGGCCATAGCCATTTCCACCCCCGACAACATTCCCGATCAAATTTATGGGGCAGGTCAGTTTTCCACCGGGGAAGAACAAATGCAACTGCCCCCCGATTCCTTTCGCAGAACAGCCATGTGTATCCAGCACGCCTTTCGCCGCGTCCCTGTATCAGGGAAGCCCTTGGCGTCCTTTACCAGCATCCACCAAACTCCTTCTGAGCCCTTTCATCAATTCGTAGACAGACTTAAAGAGGCAATAGCTCGCCAGATTGATAACCCTGAGGCTCAGACTGAGCTTTTGCGGCGTCTGTCCGCGGAACAAGCTAATGCAGACTGCAAAAAGGTCCTCCAGTCCGTGATTCATCGAGCGCAGTACACCATAGCGGACATGATTCAGGCCTGCGCGGAAGTAGGTACTCAGACCCATGCCATGGCCATGCTGGCAGGCGCCTTGCGGGCCGGAGGGAAGCCTCTCGGGACTTGCTTTAACTGCAAGAAGCCAGGTCATTTTCGCCGTGAGTGCAGGGCTCCGGGGGGAGGGGCACATGCTGTGGCAGGGCAGCGTCTTAATCAGCGCCCCACGAAAAAGTGTCCTCGCTGCAATAAGGGGTTCCATTGGGCCAATCAGTGCCGATCAAACCCCCCTCTGGGAAACTTCCCGACGGGCCCCCCCCGGGCCCAGGAATAAAGATAGGGGCCACCCACAAGTTTCCTCCGCCTGCTACCAAAGGTAGCGCTGGCATTGATTTGATCAATACTATGGATATGCAAGCCACCCTTCCAGGGGAAGTCTTGCTGATGCCGAGCCAACTTACCGGCCCCTTGCCGGAAGGAACGGTGGGCATAGTCCTACCCCGCTCATCTGCCCATAAACATGCCATCATGGTTATCCCCGGCGTCATTGACTCCGATTACACCGGAATCATTTATGTCCAGATGTGGGGCCAGCTGCCCCTCACCTTAAATAAAGGTGATACATGGGCGCAGTTACTGATTCTCCCTTTCATACCTCCTAATCAGCCCTCTTCGGCTATTCGCTGTGGAGGCTTCGGGTCCACGAAATCTTCCGAACCCGTAGCATCATTCCTCCATCCTCAAATCGCCGCTCTTTCACAGCAGATACAACAGGGGAAGCCACTGCGAAAGTATCAAATAAACGGTAAGCTTTTTGAGGGGCTCCTTGACACAGGGGCAGACATTTCTGTCATTGCCCAGAAATATTGGGACCCTGCATGGCCCTCTGAGGTTGCCCCCACGGTATGGGGAGTGGGAGGGAGCCAATCCTCTAGTCATAGTACTCATTGGCTCCCCGTTTGGGACCCAGAGGAAAATCGCCAAGTAGCTCAAATTCGTCCCTGCATCCTCCCGATTCACCTCAATCTTTGGGGCAGGGACCTTCTGGCGCAAGTAGGTGCCACCTTGAATGCGCCATGACTCAACCTACCGCCCTGCCCCTCACCTGGAAGCCACATCAGATAGTTTGGGTTGAACAATGGCCGCTCCCCATAGAAAAGTTGACCGCCCTGCGCCATTTAGTACAGGACCAACTGACCGCTGGTCACCTTGAACCCTCTACTAGCCCGTACAACACACCGGTTTTTGTTATAAGGAAAAAATCTGGCAAGTGGCGTCTATTGCATGACCTTCGAGAAATTAATCGGATCATTGAACCCATGGGACCACTCCAATGTGGCACGCCCAACCCAAATTTAATCCCACGCGACTTTCAATTGGCCGTAATCGATCTTAAAGACTGTTTTTTCACGATCCCCTTACAACCCCAAGACAGGCGCTACTTTGCGTTCACAGTCCCTGTGCTTAATAATTCGCGTCCTACAGACAGATATCAATGGAAGGTGCTACCCCAGGGCATGCTCAATAGCCCGACACTTTGTCAGTTATATGTAAACACTGCCTTACAACCCTTCCGGGATAAGTATCCAGCGCTGCTGGTATATCATTACATGGACGATATTCTTATCGCCGGTAAGGAGTTGCCCGCCAATTGGCAGCAATCCCTAACTCAGCTCCTGAGTGCTTATGGGCTCCAAATAGCACCGGATAAAATCCAATTACAAAGTCCCTACTTATATTTGGGTCACAAGCTTTTTTCCTCTTTTTCTATGCCTATTGTCCCCCATCTCCATTTCCCAAACCCGATTACCTATGTTCAATTACAACAATTTCTGGGGGCCATCAATTGGCTACGTCCTTATCATTGCATTACAACAGCCGATCTGCGTCCGCTCTTTCAGGCACTAACCAAAGGGCGGCACCCCTCTGATCTCATTACTTTATCCCCTGCCCAGCTGTCTATCCTCTCAAAGCTGACTCACGTCTTTGCGGTAAAGTGGGTAGATTGAGCCGAACGTAACTCTCCACCCATACTTCTTTGCCTTTATGATACCCTACAACCCTGTGCAGTTATTGCTCAAGCCCCTTACGGCAAACCCCTCCTTCTCTTGGAATGGCTCTACCTTCCGCACTCACCTTCTACTTCAATCACGACCATGGATGATCTGCTTGCCCAACTTATCATTAAAGGCCGTCTTCGTTGTCGTGCCCTTATGGCACTCGATCCAGTCGATATTGTTGTCCCACACCCCCTCAAAAAATATGCTGCAGCCACTGCTTTTTCGGATACTCTCCAACTCGCTCTGGCAGGCTATACTGGCTCGATTTCCTATCATTCTTACGCTGATCCCCGCTTGTATTTTGTTCAGCGGATGCCTGTCCAGCTTCTTCCCCTCCTCTCCCTACAGCCTCTCCCAGATGCGCTTACTGTTTTCACTGACGGCGGTCCCTCCCATGGCGTTGTCTCTTGGTATTCTGATCGCTGGAATTCGAAAGTCACTGCCACCTTTTCTTCGCCTCAAAGAGCTGAGCTGGCCGCCGTCCTTCTTGCTTTTGTCCTTTTTCCCTCCCAGCCCCTGAATATCATTACGGACAGTCTTTATGTAGCCAACGTCACCTCCTGCATTTCGGGAAGCTATGTTTCCCCTGTCATAGAATTTGCTCTTTTCCAGCTATTTCTTTCACTTCAGGCCGTCCTTCACGCTCGAACGCATTGTTTTTTTATTGCCCATATACGCAGCCATCAACCTCTTCCCGGCTTTCTTACCGAAGGCAATGCCCGTGCTGATGCTGCCTCCCGGTCATTGTACCCTTGCTCTCTTTCCCCAATTGCAAGTCATAAACTCCACCATCAAAACGCCAAAGCTTTAGCGCAACAATTTTCCATCCCACTCTCAGACGCCCGCGCCATCGTTCAACAATGTCCCCAATGCTCACAGCATTCCTCTTTTCCCCCGACGGGCGTCAACCCCCGCGGGTTAGGTGCCAACCAACTTTGGCAAATGGATGTTACTTCTTTCCCTCCCTTTGCCCCCTGGCGCTTCCTACATGTCTCCGTTGATACGTTCTCCGGTTATTTGTGGGTTACACCACAAAAGGGTGAAAAAGCAAAGCATGTTATTAATCATTGTATTCGCTGTTTCGCTGTCATGGGCGTTCCTAATTCTTTAAAAACTGATAATGGTCCCGCGTATTGCTCTACCACTTTTGCTGAATTTTGTACCTGATGGACTATCACTCATACGTTTGGTATCCCTTATAATTCCCGCGGCCAAGCCATTGTTGAACGGGCAAATCGCACTCTCAAAGTGGCCCTCAATCGTCAAAAGCAAAAAGGGGGAATTCCCTCCTCCTTACCCGATAAAGAAGAATGGCTTGCCTCCGTTTTGTTCACGCTTAACCATTTAAATTTGTCTAACGACGGCTCTCAGTTTTTGTCTCGTACACAGAAACATTTTCGCCAAACAGAAATTCTGCCGGCACCGCTTGTGACTTATCAGCTGCTCCCAAGCCGTACCTGGAGTGATCCAGTACCCCTCATCACTTGGGGTCGAGGTTACGCTGCAGTCTCCACCCCGGCCGGCCCAGTGTGGGTTCCAGCTCGCTGTGTCCGCCCCTACGTGCATCAGCAACTACCCCAGAATCCGCTCGAGCATGGCATGGCATCGAGAAACCTCGAACCCAATTCCAGATTTCAATCTCCACATTACGCCACCGATCACCAAGGTGATCACTGCCCGGCACCGGGGGCAGTGCAACCCCCCGGTGACATGGGGACAGATAAAGAGCCTGGCACAACAAGCCGAAAGAGTGATGGAGAGTCAACAACTCGAGAAGACCCCTGAGAACTATGTTGTTGCAGTGATTTCTTGCCTCTCAGCCAATTCTTGTGTGGTATTAATCGTTTTGATCCTGACGATCTTTAGCCCTTCCCCGAGTACGGCCCTTCCCCCCCCGTCACCCTTAACAGATAATGTTTGGGGCCTTTTAGCCCTCTCGATCAACCAAACCAGTTTCTGCCTGTCTCAACAGGTGGCGGTGGGACAAATTTTAGGTACGTGCCTCATCCCTATATGTCATGAGGCTTCTGAGGTTGAAAGTGCGACATAGTTCTTTCAAAGTCTGAGACCCAACACTACCATACGAAACCTGGGCTATTTCAGAACCGTGCTGCTATAGACTATCTTCTGCTACTGCATCATTTTGGATGTGAAAAGGTAAATGATATGTGTTGCTTTAATATCTCCGACCATTCCCACGCTATAGAAAATCAAATTGATGTTATTAAAAACCTCACCGCACAAATTCGTGTCGATCCAGACCCCTTTGCCAGTTGGTGGGATTGGCTAGCATCTCTGTTCCCCGGATGGGGATGGTTACATGCATTCATTACGTATGGACTGTTGGCATTGGCGCTGTTGATTTTCCTATGCTGCACTGTCCAGTGCATCCCCTCTCTGATTAATCTCTGCTTGCGGGGCTGTCCATGGAATCAGAAACATTACCATTATAAATAAAAACCTGAAGGAAGGGATGAAAGCTCGAGCGCTGGCAAACCACGCTCTATGGGCCTTTATCCCTCCCCCATCAAATCCCCGCTTGCGAAATTGTCCATAGTAATAGCAATATTATAACCATATGTACTTGAGAAAAACAAAGGGGGAGATGAAGGCCTTGGGCGCTGGCAAACCACGCTCTATAAACTTCTGAACCCTTGTTATCTCTCAAGGTCTAGCAGAAAGCTTAAGCACTGGAAAATCACAGGCATGCTTGTCCCTCTAGCTGTCCACGAGGTAGCCATGAGGAGAGCTCTTCTTTCACCACCTATCACAATGAAGTAAACAAGCCTACTTATCACTGTCATACACGCCTTACAGCACGTTTGTACTTAATAAAACGGCAAGCTGGGACTTTCCCAGGTCGCCTCCTTCCGCAAGCTGTCTCCGTCTGTTTCTTCCCGACATGTATCAAGTGCAAATGGACAATAGAGAGATAGTGAGGCGAAACGTTCCTGAGGCATCTCAGGAAAACAAAGGATAGTATGGACAACACAAGTCTTAGCATTCTACAGCAGGAGAATCCTGAGCAGAATCATTAGAACTTAGTGGTGGTAGATGCACCATATTCACAGCCCCATCTCTCAAGGCCACACATGGGGGTCAGAGAGAGGTGCACTTTGCACAAAGAGGAGTGGGGAGAATGGGGCAACAACAGCCCCCAGCCTCTGGGAGTGCAGCCAAGATTGGGGTGCCCAGCTCCTCTGGGAGGGTCTGAGCTCCTCTCCCCAACACCCCACTGAGTACAACTGAGCAATTCACATATCTCAGAGCTGTTGTTTCAGGCAGTATCCATTTCCATAGAATGTTGTCATTTAGCTAAGAACATCTAATTGAGATGAATGGGCCCATTCATGTGTCTCTGAGCATCCTACACTGCAGATGAATGCATACAGCCTCTTTCTAGACCCAGATTTGGGGTAGGGACTCTGCATCTCCACTCATTTGCCCCTTCCTTCCTTCAGCTGGAACATGTGTTCCTCTTGGGCCCCACCTCCCACTTGCCTGTCCATGCTTTCCAGAGGCCTTGTGTGGTAAAGAGGATGGTGGAGCTGGAATGTGTGTAGGGATGGGGAGTGGACATGTGGAGCAGGCTTGGAATAGCAGCAGCGGGAAGGGTTGGCTCAGAAAAATGAGAAATTCTAGCTCCACCCTCCTTACCACTCACGGCTCCTGAAAAGCATGGAGAGGCAAGTGGGAGGTGGGACCCAAGAGGAATGCATGTTCCAGCTGAAGGAAGGAAGGGGCAAATGAGTGGAGATGCAGACTTGGAGCGGGGAAGAGTCTGGGGAATATGAGGGATCTGAGCAGTGAGAGGCAATGTGTCAGGGGGAGTGTTGAAATGGTGCAGGGAAGACCGAGTTGTTGGAAAGGTGGGAGTCAAAGCTGGGCAGTGAGGGATGTTGGGGAGGCTTCATCTGTCTCCCAATGTCTCCATACTAAACCCTGAACTGTTATTGCATCTGCCTCCCAGATTTTCAGCCTGTGGGTTCTGTGTCAATGCCTGCCCAGGGGCGGCTCTATGTGTTCTGTTGCCCCGAGTGTGGCAGGCGGCGTTCAGCGGCGTTTCTGCAGGTGGTCTGCCGGTCCTGTGGTTTTGTCTTACCCACCACTAAATCTGCGGGACTGGCAAATCTCCCGCAGAAAGGCCGCCGAAGGCAGCCTGACTGCTGGCCGAACAGCTACTGGCTGGCCGCCCCCCCATGGCTTGCTGCCCCAGGCATACGCTTGGTGCGCTGGTGCCTGGAACCACCCCTGTGCCTGCCTCTCTGTGGGGAGGACAGTTGAGGTGGATCACTGTGCTTTTCTAAGAACAGGAGTACTTGTACAGACTAACACGGCTGCTATTCTGAAACCTGGGCTGTTTTAGACAGAGAGACAAGAAACCAGGAGATGATGCAGCCAGTGAAGGGACCAACATGCAGCCATTGCATTCTGTGGCTGGGGTAATCATTGCCAAGAGACCAGAGACAGTGGAGCAGGACTGCTGGTCTGCAGCACATGAGGGTGCTAAGAAATTATTTACAAAAAAGAACAAGAAAAGTAAATGCTCCAGCACTTCATTAATGCAGTTAAGGTTGCTCAGCCATGCCTCGTACCCTGCCCTTATATGGAGAGTGGTTAAAGTTAAACCTCTAAAACCCAAGAAATATAAAGTTAAGGTACATGCCAACCTTAACTTCACAGCACAGCCTTATTCCAGGGGAATTGGCGGTAGTCACTGTGAATGGTTCAGTAAGGGTAGTACAAATGTTAAATTACCAGGAGACGTAGTGGATTTTCCATTTCTTTAATTATACCTGGTCAGTATTCTGCAAGTTGCGTACAGTAGTGCTTACTAGTCATTTAGGCTTCTACATATACTTAAATTTTAGAAGTTCATTTGGGTGATTTTTCTTTAGTAGAAATTATCAAATTATGTATTTTAAAACAATGCATTTTTAAGAGTCTGAAGTCATACTGGCTGTAGGTAGTGACATTCATCTTTTATGTAATAATTCCTTCATAGCATGGTTCTTGACCCCAACACCACTTTCCCATAGTATTAAAAGTTTGAATTCCTCAGATCCAGTGATTATTGTTTTGGAGTGTAATTTTAACCTAGAATTTGAATTAGACTTGGGTCCCCATTACAAATGTTTGGACTGAGGCCTGAACTTTCACCAGGTCCAAGGGTGCTCATATTCATGGTTCCTCTTACAACTCCTTATATAGAAAGACCCAAGTTACAAAATTTGGATTCAATTATGAATTTACCCAGAGCCGGGAGGGACTGAGAGTAAGGGGTTTAGACCTGGGGGTTTGTTTTCTGATTTCTGTAATTTGAATAATTAAATTTTATATATAGGGCCAATTCTGATGTAAATCAGGCATTTCTCCACTGAAATCAAGGTGTCACAACAATCTAAAACCCATTTAAGTGAGGAAAAGAATCAGACTCACACTTTTTAATAGATGTGCTCCATCTTAGAACTGTTGGATTTAAACATTCCCTGTTCAACTTCCAGAAAGTTTGAATCTGAGCTTCATGACTCAGGTAAACCCAGCTTCGTACCTTTTCACTTCCCGTTCGGAGGCTGGGGCGGGATATGCTGCTCGGGTGAGATCTGCCAGAGATATTGAGGAGCAACAAGGAGTGAACTGGTGGAGTCTAGTATTCTTATGAAAAGTCAAACATATCACTGTCTTACCACTCCTGGGGCTGTAGAGGTGCTGCTATCGTGGGACTGAATTGGGAGATACTGCAGGTGACTACTGTTTAGTGCGGAGGTAGGGGGGAAAGCATAGAAATGTTTTCCCGTGAATGAGTCACGGTCCGCTCACAGATAGAATAAGAAGATGGTGAGTTGGGCCCTGCTGGTTGAAAGAGTGATTAGAGATTCTTACAAAGATTTAATCATATAATTTGGGGGTTGTTAAAGTACTGAGTGTCGTCAGTGGATGCTATGTTCTAGAAAAGCTAAATCGTGCTGAAATCAAAAGTCATTTCTGTCACTCTGAAGAATCAGTTATTCTTAATGACAAGTTGCCCAGTGAAATATTATTTTTCACTGAATAACAAATGCTATTTTTGTTTTCTCACTGTGCAGAACCACTTTATGGTTGCGTCGTCTGTTGTGTTATCCATGAAACATCATTACAGACACTGTAGGTTAAAGGTTCAAATTTTGGAATCTGAATTTAGGTAGTTGACTCCTATAAAGATCATTGGGAGTTGCATGAATAAATCCTTCACAGCACTTTGAAAATGTGTCGTCCTTGTGCACAGTACTGATCTCTTTGTATATCCATAGCTATAGTACGTACTTACAATTATGGTTTTGATTTTGCATCCTTGCCCATCCTGGCTAATAGCTATTGAGGGACATATCCTCCATACACTTATCTAGTTCGTTTATGAACCCTTTTAGTCTTGGTCTTCACAACATCCTCTGGCAAAAAGTTCCACAAGTTGACTGTGTGTTGTGAGAAGAAATACTTCCTTATATTTGTTTTAAACCTGCTGCCTATTAATTTCATTGGGTGACCCCTAATTCTTTGTTGTTAGGAGTAAATAACACTTCTTTATTTATTTTCTCCATACCTGTCATGATTTTATTTACCTCTATCATATTCCCCCTTAGTCATCTCTCTTCCAAGCTGAAAAGTTCTGGTCTTATCTCTCTCCATATGAAAGCCTTTCCAAACTCCTAATAATTTTTGTTCCCCTCTTCTATATCTTTTCCAATTCCTGTATCTCTTTTTTGAGATTGTGGCAACTCCCTGTTACTGCTGTGACAAAGTTCTGAGTCTGTATTGGTGGGTCCTGCGCTTCCTGGCAGATTTAGGGGCCTCAGAAACTCATCTAGGCCTGGAGTGACCTCCCTTTCTCAGTAACTAATTAAGGGAGGCAGAAAAAGGGGGAGCCTGGGCCCTCCCTCTACTCCGGACTCCAGCCCAGGGACCCTAATAGTATCAGCTAAGATGGCTGACCTTTTATCCACAAAACACAATACAATTCCCTGGGCTACTTCCCCACAGCAGTCCCCGCTTCTTACTCCACTTCACCCTTACCTCAGGGCCTCCTTCCTTCTGTATGATATGTTGTCCACCACTCAGTCTCACCAACAGCATAACTTCCTTCCACAGCTCCTGACACCCACAGCCCACCTGACTAACTGGGAGGTTTTTATCTGGTTTCAGCCGGTCCCTGATTGGCTTCAGGTGTCCCAATCAGGCTAGCTGTTTCTCCTCCTTTCTAGAAGGTTCTTAATTGGCCCCAGGTGTCTTGATTGGCCTGGAGTAGCCTTTGTTTGGCTATCCAGGGAACAGGGACCTGCACATCCTGAGACTAATATACCTGCCTTCCAGCACTCTCCTATATCCTTCTGGTCTGACTCCGTCACAATACATAAAAAGGATAATGCTAAGTCTATTTAAAGAATATTTTTTTCTTACAGTTACATTGAACATACACCTCTTTCAGAGAGTTCTGAAGAAAGGTTACCTGAGAATAATGGGGAACTATAGCAAATGAAGAGAGCCATTTATTGCAGAAGTTCAGTGACAATATTCCATTTGAAAAAATGGGATTAAAATTATATATTTGTTTTAAACCATTTGCAGCTCTGCAAGCCAGGAATGGAACAAAAGTGATAAAATATGCTTCAAGTAATCTAGTCAAGTATGACAAATCTTATATTTGTCACCTGCTTCCTGTTATATAAGGTGATATAATCTCAGGAAGATCATCTTTTCAAGGCTTAATTCACTTGCTCACTTCTCAGTTAGGCAAAATATCTGTTGATATGTTGGACTGAAATATTAAAATATAAAAAGTACCTGTCATGTTTCAGGTATGATCTTATTTTTCTTTTGGAGGGAGAGATCATCTAAAATTAAAGGAGAAAAAAGAAAGAAATATAAAAACAAGACTAGAAAAATAAACAAATATCTTACCACTCTAAAGACACACATCCTTCATCTAAACATGCATGTCTCAGAGTTATCACCTTTTTCACTGCGACGCTGCCTGGGATATCCAGGGCTTAGAGGCATCTCACCACTACCTGCCTTATAACATCAAGCAGTCTTATCTTTGCCTGCTGTAGCTCAGCTCCATGAAACCAACAGCCTCTGGCAATATACGCACTGAATTTCTAATATCTGCAGGCCTTACTGTCTCTGTTCAGGTTAATCATAGGCACAAAACCGCCCCCACCTCCCCCCGAGTTCTTGGTGCTCTCTTTGCAGTGTCCAGTCCTTAGCCACTGGATACTCTCAAAAATTACCAGGTTTGCTATCCTCGAGGGGACAGTCTATATACAAGAACTCCTCACTTAAAATCATCCCAGTTAAGTTGTTTCATTGTTACATTACTGATCAATTAGCAAACATGCTCGTTTAAACATGCAACTTTAAACGAGCATGTTTGCTAATTGATCAGCAATGTAACATTGAAACAACGTTAACTGGGATGACTTTAAGTGAGGAGTTCTTGTATATAGACTGTCCCCTCAAGGATAGCAAACCTGGTAATCCCTTGGTGTTCCCTTCTAACCTTGGTGTTCCCTTCTAATGGTGTTTGGAAGCCACTTGCTTTGTTCACTGCTTGCAGGAAGAGCAGCCCATTGGAGCTAGCTGGTGGAGGCTTGGAACTAGGGTGGACTGGCAGCCCCCCTATCAGCTCCCTGCTCCCCTAAGTTCCCTGTTCAGCAACTGCCCAGCAGGCTATCAATTGCTGGCAGTTCAGCTGTCCCTCCCCCTCTGACATGTGTTGCTCCTGCCCTCTGCCTTGGAGCTGCTCACTGAGACTCCTGCTTGCTGTGTGGGGGAGGTGGAGGGAGGGGAAAAAGATGGGGGCTAATGTCAGGGTGTCCACAGCTTCCATAAAGCAGGGGGGACACACAACGGAGCGAGCTCTCTGCAAGCTGATCTAATTAGATTCTCCTTTAAGTATGCAGACTCTTAAGTACACTGCTTTGCTATCTCACACTCAGGGTGTGTGTCTCTGGCTCTGTCTGCCCTCCCTCCTTTCCTGCTACGGAGTATGAGAATTAACCCTTGAGAGCTCAGTCAACTGCTAGTTCATTTAGCAGTAAGGCATTTCCTGGGCAATATCCCACCCTCTGACTCCTCCACCATGCTTCACAGTCATCCTCACTCTGTGCCAGTATTAAATTGTTTATTTAAAACTTATACTGTCTGTATATACAATATAGACTATAGATTTAAAATAGTCTTTTGTCTGTTGAAAAAAAATGTCCCTGGAACCTAATTCCCCTCATTTACATTCATTCTTATGAGGAAATTGGATTCACTTAACATTGTTTCACTTAGTCGCATTTTTCAGGAACTTAATTACAGCGTTAAGTGAGGAGTTCCTGTACTGGCTTGTTTGATTCAGTTGAGGATCAAGTTCTTTATAACATCATAGCACTGAGATATATTTATAGAGAAAACAATCTGAAGTTTATTGTCAAAGGATAAGATTAAGAGATAGTGAGTAAGGATAATAATGGAATAGAAATGGTTACATATAAAACAAAAGGAAACAGCCTTCCTAAATCTAAATTTAATTTTAACAGGCCAAACCCTTGTCTAAAGTAGTATATCTCCCCTAAAGCAGTCTCTGAGTCTCCAACCAGCATGGCTGAAATCCCTCTTTCATGAATGCAAAAAGTGCTGTCCTTATTGTTTTCTTAGTGAAGGATAAAGAAGTATCCTTTTGCCTGCTTCTTATATCTGCCCAAATTTGTTATTTTGTCCCCAGGGTCAGGATGCCCCCTCATGGTTTGTTCCCTGATGTTCTGACTTCATTGACTTCACATCCTTATATTGTGACTTCTTATGCAAAGGGAGCTTCTGTTGGGTTCATTTACAATGTTTAAGTTACATGGGAACTGAGGCAAAGGTGAACATACTTCCTTTGTCTGGAAAAATCTGATTGTCAGCCCTGCATTGATTCAGACTTTAAAACATATTCCCTAGATATATAGATTATAGATATTGATAATATAATATAATATAAAAAATATGCAGAGAAAGAGCGAGAGAACTTTTTACATAGTGTCAGTACATACAGTTCACAGTGGTATTAATGACCAGTGTGATCCTGGCCTTCATTGAAGACATCACATGACATTCTTTATAGTTAAATTCTGTGAAAGCAGTGTGCTAGGTGTAGTGAGCTTGTCAGGTATGATAGGAGATGCTG
>ML677341.1:33087311-33164847 GCA_007922305.1 Dermatemys mawii
GGCGGAGTCCATCTTTATTTGTTTTGTAAAATGTTGCACACATTTATGCCATTGTGTAAATAATCCTATATTGTGCATATCTGGTGCCATCAGCTTCTAAGGCATTTAGGATATGCCTGTGATTGGAGGAATCTCTTACCCTGCCACTCTTCTGACATCTTATTTTTTGTCTAACGAATCCAAGTATGAAGGCAAGGATAGCTTGCGCACATAGGGATACTCTGTTTGCTTTCTGCTGGTTGCTCAGAACATTTTTTTTTTTAAAAAAAACAATGACTTTTTCATTCTTCTTCTGGAAGAGACTGGAGGATCATTAGCTATACTGACTCAAAGTAAAATGAGAATTGGAGCCAGGACCCCATGACTAGTGTTCCTAGGCACTACAGCAATATAAATGAGCAAAGGTGTGTGCTTGTCTTTGTACAGACCTAAGCATACACTCAGTCATTTAATTTAAAAAAGTGTTAGAGAACTTTAGGTGCTACAAGTATTCTTTGTTTTCGTGTTAGAGAACTGTGACCCTAAGTACCCCTGTATTCACACCCTATGCTCTACTGTACTGATATTAGTACAGAATATGCCTAGTGAAGTATCATTTGAAATCTAACACCACACTGGTTATTAATATCTTTGCAAAATTCAGGCATTAACATTATATATGCAGTTACCAATTCTCTCTGTATTATGTTACTAGAAT
This sequence comes from Dermatemys mawii, assembly GCA_007922305.1. Lineage (NCBI taxonomy): Eukaryota > Metazoa > Chordata > Testudines > Dermatemydidae > Dermatemys > Dermatemys mawii. Next base: position 33,088,009 of record ML677341.1, read on the forward strand.
ATGTTTAAGACCAGACATCCTCACCTAGGTAAAAATGATAATCCAGTCTATCTTAGATAAAGGAATATAGGTTTACTTCAGTTTACATGTTGGCAGTAAACAAAGCCATTGAGTTAAAGCTTTCGGGGCTATCCTGATCCTGAACTCGAGAGGCAGAGAATTAACACTGGTTCTGCATCCTAAAGAGACACAGGAGACTGAATCCCCAGGAGGCCTTCCTGCTCTGTAACACAGAGACATCTCTTGGGAATATAAGAAACATAGAGAAAACGAGGAATACTTGTAGCATCTTAGAGACTAACCAATTTATTTCAGCATAAGCTTTCGTGGGCTATAGCTCACTTCATCGGCTGCATAGAATCTGCATCGATGCACAGAATCTATGCATCTGATGAAGTGAGCTATAGCCCACGAAAGCTTATGCTGAAATAAATTGGTTAGTCTCTAAGATGCTACAAGTATTCCTCGTTTTCTTTACAGATACAGACTAACACGGCTGCTATCCTTAAACCTGTCAAAAGGAACGTAAAGAGACTCCATCTTTGTCTGCTTAGGAAACAAAGGAACCGAACAATTTGATCTCTGTGAGGGATCCTGGCCAGGAAAAGCTGAAAAGGAGACTAGGTTAGAGAAATTGTCTAGAACAAAGACTGTAACTTGCTATATTAAGTTGTAGTCTGTTAGATGCCTGTTTTTACTTTTATTTGCTAATAACCATTTCTACCTTTATCCCGTTTGCTTGGTATCTCTTAATCTATGCCTTTTGTTAATCAACTTGTTTTATTTTTACTGTGTAAGCAGTGTCAGGAATGAGATATATTCTAACATCTGGTGGCGAACTATGGGAATTGCAGTGAGCCTTGCAAAATAAGTCTGGGGCTGATCAATTTGCATAGACACACCCACTGCGCCTAGCCTGAGCCCACAGCAGCCCACATGGCCACTTCTGCTGATGAGGGAGCCCCAGTTTCTATGTTATTGGGGCAGGAATGATAAAGTGATGTTACTGTGATTATGTGAATGAAGGACTATGGACATGTACTTGGCCCTTGTTATGATGGAGGGACTCGCCATCATCTAGGTAGCACTCAGTGGGCAAGGGCCATGCGTTTCAGAACACTGTGACATCGAGAGAGGTGGTGGACAAACACCTATACCTTTTGGTGAGGGTGCTGTCTGAGGGCCTCCCAGGCCTATTGCACCCTGCCTCTCTCCACTGTGGAATGTCAGAATTGAATTTTTGCTTCCATTAGGAGCCTGGTTTCAGGCTGCTGAGCTGAAAATTGCTTTGGGCTCACTGGTGCATCTGCACTAAGGCTCCCCTATTGTATGCTGAAATCACCTAAGAGCTAAAGAAATCACTGAGCACTGTCTTGAGTAGGGGGGCCTGAGAAAAGTGCAGAGTGGCTGGTGCAGTAGAGCAGTCTGTGTGTCGGCTAGCAGGACGGCTAGCGGAGTTGTTGGTGCTGCGGGCAGAGTGACCGGCGCAGCAGAGCTGTCTGTCGACTAGCAGAGGCGTTGGTGCTGCAGGCAGAGTGACCAGCGTGGCACAGCTGTCTGTCGACTAGCGGAGGCGTTGGTGCTGCGGGCAGAGTGACCGGCGCGGCACAGCTGTCTGTGTGTCGGCTAGCAGAGCAGCTAGCGGATCAACGGGCAGAGTGGTTCGTAGGACAGCCAGCGGAGCGGAGCAGAGCCGATTGCGGTGAGAGCTGCAGCGGAACCTCATGGAGAGGCGGCGCAGTCGGCCTCGGACCACGTAAGGTGCCCCTTGCCCTACCCTCCATCTCCACCCAGGCTGGAGGTAAGACTCTGCCAACTGACTTTTGAACTCTGCATGGACCAAGGACAGCGACTCTTGGGCTGTTGGAATTTTGGGACTATTGAGTGACTTTTTGGGGTTGTGGAACTCAAGAGCCAAAGGGAAGGCCACGGCCTATTTGCTGGGAGGGGGGCTTCTGGTTCATGGTTTGGTTTATTAACCTTGTTTGTGGTGTTTCCCCAATATAATGCCACATTGTTTCTCCCTGTTATTAAAAGGCTTTGGTACACTCAGACTCTGTGCTTGCGAGAGGGGAAGTATTGTCTCTTACAGATGCCCAGAGGGGTGGTATATGGTTGTCCCAGGTCACTGGGTGGGGGCTCGAGCCGGTTTTTGTATTGTGCTATTGGAATGGAACCCCTGGATACTGAACCCGGCCCTTGTTGCTGCCAACTCTGATGGGCAGAAGGGTTACAACTGTAAACCTACTCAGTATTGTATTTGTTTACCCCAGACAAGCTAATAAGCTGTAATGTACTGACTCTCTAAAAGAGCAGCAAACTGAATATCTTCTGTGAATGTACAGTGATAGATGCTGTGCATTGCAGAGAGATATTTCTGAGGAGCTTGGGAGCTGGAATTCACTGATGTTTACCTGCTGAGTAAAGTTTGGGCTGGAAGAGCCTCGAGGAGACTGGTCTGGCAGGGAGCAGACACAGTTTAACCTCCAGTTAAGCTCACTTTTGTTGAGGCGCAGAGATGTGTCTTGCCGAGGCTCTGGGTGTCCCCAGTAGTGTGTTAGATGAGCAAAGCAGAGTACAGCATTTAAAGTTATTAAGTTTAAATTTCTTAAAGTTGTAAACTTCTTCTAATGAGAAAACACAGAATTTGAAAGGCTTAGGTCAGAGTGGGCCAACTAGCATCTAGCCCATGGCAGTGAAGAGGTTAGACCACCCTGAATTAGGTAACGGTTGAGATCTCCCAAAATATGTGCATTCTTTTGGATGCTGCTGACTCCAATTTGCCCAGGTATCTAGGTATGTATGTACACAAAACAGGGTTGATGTAAATGCTGAAGTTTGTGTGTGACAGCTAAGTGAGTGTAAAAAGTGAGAGCATACTTTTGGAAATCTGACCCTGTGATGAGCATCCAAATTTACTCTTTCCTTTCTACCAGAGATCCTATGCTACTTTTTTTTTTTTTTGGTTCCATGCTTTGTCTATGAAGATGTTCAAACATAATAATTCGAAGTGACAGCCATTGTGCTTGCTTCACACACATATGAATACAATGTGGGAGCAGCAGGTGGTGTTTGATTACAGATATTTTTTGAATGTAAAGATAATTTAGTCTTTTTGCACTGATTATTCAGTTAAGAATGAAGAACTCTTGTCTTTTGAGCTGCTTGTCACATCCAAATGCAGCCAGTAATAATTAGGTTTATAACTATGCTTTTCATTGATGCTGTTAGTCTGTATTTGCTTTAAAAATATCTTGCTGGGCAGGTACCCACACAATTTTCTAGTTTCTGAGTGTTGACTACAGCAGGCACATAATTTATATTCCGTGATGTGTTCAAACACTCACTGAGAAAAGAAGTAAATTTTAAAACAGATTCCACACTTTGAATATGCTAAATTATGGTTCTCTATTGCGAAAATGTGCTTCTCTCTCAGGTGCTAAAATACTTGTTTTTTCCTTCCCACCCCTCATCTCTGTGTTTCTGTCAAGTCTTGGAGTGCGGGTCCCATCCCCAGCACCTATTACAGGTGTGGTTCCACAGGTTTTTTCTCATGCTCAAAAGCAGAGGTTTCCTGAGCAGTTCTGTCTGGGTCTCCTTTCTACAGAAATGTTTAGCATCTGTCTTTCACTCCAGCATGGTGTCTCTGTCAGAGACCAATTATTTGGGCAGCATCTTTAGGAAAGCTGGAATTCCCCTAACTTAATGGTAGCTCTTCAGTCACTTCAGCTGTTGTATGGGGCTCAGGTGGCAGCGTCCAAAAGCTACAGCTAGCCCCATGTGCTGCCAGACCCTACCTCCTCTCACACACCGTCTTTGGGGACTATTGTTTCAACGTTTGAATGTTATCTGTATGTTTGAGCCAGATCTTGAAATCGTGGATACTTCAAAAACTGCTGTAGTGGGATGGGCCAGACAACATGGGCCTGCAGAATATTCATAGACCTTTGTGTCAATATATATTATATGTATTTGTGTGTTGCTGGCTCACTGGGTGGATTTCCCCTCACATGGGGAATATGGAATCTCTAGGTAAGTCACTAGCGCAAAATCAAAATACTGGTTATGCAGACACCCAGTCTTGACACTTTGCCACCTGGGGAAAGGAGTATTTACTAGTTTTACCTGTTTCAGGAGGCCTGAGAATAAAGGCTTTTGGGGTATAAAGGCTGAGTTTAAACAGACTCAGAGGGCTCTCATCTTGATACAACAGACTGATATCAATGTTTAACCAAGAGTCCAAACCCTGCTGAACGATTAGAAGGATTTGAACCTGCTGTGGTCTCCACAGGACTGGTGGTCCTCTGGTAAGGTTAAATATGCATTTAGACCTGTTATGACTTATTATTTGTACTATACTAGCACCTGTTGCTTTTATTTTTATTGAGAATTTTGTCCTTACATCAATATACCTTGATTTTTGAAAGCTGTCTAGTTACTGGTAAACCACTGTCAGTGCTGCTAGAGAAAAAAAGAGTGAAATGGCAGGTACTGAGCTAGGTCAGACCTGCTAGGATATTCACAATAAGTTGCAAGGTAGGGATGGAGAGCTGCAGTCTAAAGCCTGATCAGGAGGCAAAGAAGACTTATCTCCATAGCCACAGAAGGGTGATGGCAAGAGGCCTGAGACTTAAAGGTGCATCCTTTGAATAGACCATGGTGGGGGTCAGAAGTGCAGTTACCCTGAAACTATGACTCTCTGCTATTTGCCATTTTCCCTGGCCTAGGTCACTTTTTGTGTGTGGTTTCTCTTCTAGTATTATGACAGCTGCCAAGTCTGAGATCACTCAACAAGTAGGTAATGTTGGTTATATGGAATCCCCACAAACTGCCTTGTTCACCAGGCTCCTGTTGGCCTGTTGTTCCAGGGAAGTCCCTATGAGCAGTGCCCTTTCAGTTCTCCACTTCAGCACCCCCCTATCATTGTCCTTTGCTTTACCTGAGAGCTTTTCCTCAGAATTTCTACCTGTGATAAGGTATAAAAACCCCACACTGGGCAACACAGAGTTAACAAGGTAATGTAGGCTTGGGTGGCCTACCCCATCACACCTGCAAGAGGAGCTTAAAAATGAGACACCAAGCTCATTTGATGGCAGACCAGAGAGGAGAACAAACCTTCCGTCCTGAGCTCCTGAAGAAGAGGCCTGGCTGAAAGCAGGAGCTCCTCAGATGACCGTTGCCTGACAGCCTCTCCCTGAAGGAAGGGAGGGCCTGATGCTGACTCACGTTGAGAGGGGACTGTTCCTCTCTATTTCACTTGTGATCTTAGTTTAGGGCCACAACCCGATGAGTGCCCTATGAAGGAAGAGAGCCTTAACCCAACTTTGGGATGATTCATTTGTCATAATTCCCCTTTTTGTTGTATTCATTGACAGTCTGTCCTTTCTGGGGTTATCTGGGGATAAGCCTTTAGGACTAGAACCAGAGTGGGAAAACCACCTGGACATCACAGAGCAGCGGCCTGGGCGAGAGCTGGTTCTCTGCCCAAAATTTAGGGATTGTCCTGGACAAGGAATGTTGACACTACCCAGCACTCAGTCACAAGTGACTTACAACTTCAACAACTGTGAGTCACAACTGGACTCCTGAGAGGATAAAATTATGCTCAGCAATCTGTCATCAAGGCTTTCAAGGGCATTAGCTATTTATAACTTCCAGCCTTCTGAAGTTCCTTCGTGTGGAATTGGTGAGGCCGAAGCAGCTCAGAGTAGTCCCAAACTCTCTCATGCCATTGTGTGAGGCAGAATAAGGCTTACAGGGGGGCAATGTACCCTAAAAACTAGATGAGCGTCTGGTTAAGGGGACAGCCAAAATCACCCTGAGAATATGCTCATTCAGGGCATCCCCACATTGATTTCTGCTCAAGGAGTTTTTTGCAGGAATTAAAGCTACTCCCATGCCCAAGTGCTGAGGGAAGAAGTTAGTGTAAGGGGTCTCACAATAATATACCTGACTCTGTCCCATTATCTGTATATTAAAAGGTAATTTACCAAAGGGCATGCTGGCACATTCTTGTGCCTTTGTGCAGACAATGGTTTGGCCCAGTCACATGTGTAATTCACTCAATTTGACAGTCATAGGTGCCATGTAACAATAGGCAAAAATATACAGTAAAACTTGCCCACACTCTCGGCTTTGTCTGAAATCCTTTTCTTTTTCAGTCATTACATTTGTAAAACATAAAAGAATAAGCGCTCTATAGAGTGAATTATTCTGTTGCATGGTGAAAACTTCTAACAGGATATACTTGAAGGAACAAAGGAAATTATATGTAGAACAATGTCTCCCATACTTCTGAAAATACCCTCCCTCTCCATCGCTAGCAGCTCCAGCTTCCCTCCCCCTATTTCAGGCTGCAGGACACAGAGTTCCTCTCCCTGCCTCCAAACACAAGAAGCTCCCATTTGGGTGGATCTAATCAGCCTCTGGGAAATTGCAGAGGAGCCGTTGGTGATCAGCTATAGTTCCATCTTTGGGGTTGGCAACACAGAGAAGCAGCCTCACTGAAGTGCAGAGGGTCTTGGGTTGCGGGGGAAGGGCAATAATTTGAGACAGGAATCCTGGAGAGAAGACTGGGAGCAGGGTCTCAGAATGTTGGTTGTGCGAACGCTGTAATTGGCTGGACAAAGAGATGTGGACTGGGAGCTGGGGGTCAATATGATTCCACATGGTGATATTTCTGGTTTTCCAGTTTACTTTATAATTTTCTGTGTTTCTAAAACAAACAAACTGTGTTAAAATAATAAGTTTGCAAAGTAAAGAACGCAAAACTTAGGAAATGTCAAAATTAAAATTGTCTGTGCAAATGTAATTTGGCCCCTTTGTGTGTGTGCAGTATGGTCAGACTATTTTTCCACAGGGCCCCTGCTTCATTCACAGGATGGAACTGGACTGGGGATGAACTGCGGTGGTGTGTAAAAAGGTGGTTGTAATGTGGAGGAATCTATTGCATTTGTTGACGAGGGTAGCTGAATGGGACAAGGGACTGCAGGAAAAGGTGACATGGTCTCAAGGTTAAGGCAGTTGAATGCTGCTCTGGAGAATTTGTTTTATCCCTGCCTCTGGCACAGATTGCCTGTGTAATGCTTGGCAAGTCACTTAAACCATACTCTTCAGAGGTGGTCACAAACTGCGCTTCCCATTTTCCCTGGGGCTAAGTGCACTCAGCTGCAACTGAAGCCCCTGCAGGCTGTGCTTTGTACATAGCATTATATAACACTTTATACTAAGGACTCTGCCAAATAAGGCCATCATGGTCTCAAATTGAGCACCCAAGGTTAGTGGAAACTTTTGACCTAAATTTCTCCATGCCTCAATTTCTCATCTGGATAATGGAAAGATTTATACAGCTTTATTTCACAGGGCTGTTGTGAAGATAAATTACCTGATGTTTGTGAAAATACCATTGTGATGAGTGCAGTAGGCCAACCCTTACCTGGGCTTGGCTGTAGTCCCTTTGAGTGTCTTGCCCCTGGGTCCTCTAGGAGCCCCCACTCCTGCACATTCTCTCTGTTCCTAAGAGGAATTCAGCTCACTCCTGGGGTCCTTTCTGAGTCCAATTACTTCTCGTTCTGGGCAGTGTGCCCTGGGTCTCACCAGAGGTCACTGGCTGGGAGCAACCGCCATCTCCCAACCCCCACCTGTATCAGACTTGTAGTGTCAGTCCCCAAAACAAGGAGGGAGAGGAAAGGCAAGGCTAGCTGCCACCCCAGGCTGGGCTCCCCTCGCTCCTGAAGCTCCCTGGCAGTCCCTACCAGCCATTCCTCCTGGGCAGACTTCTCCCCTCACTTCTCTGTGGTGAGTTTAACCTTTTTAAGCTCTCCTTTTCCAGGTAGAGCATATTCTGCAGGTGCACCTAATTGCACCTAAATGCTCGTTACCCCCATCCAACTGACAGGCTATGTCCCATCGCTGTGAGCACCACAGTAAAGCCCTAAAGGAAAATAGTAATTGTAGATTCAGGGGAGTGTTTAAATAATAAATGAGGCAGGGACACCCCTAAAGGCTGAGGATAAAATGGACTGTGGAATAACTACTTATTCAATGAACATCATCCATTCTGTGCACTGAATGAAGCAGGAGTCCTGTTGAAAAAATAGTATGTGATCATGTAATTAGATGTATCATAATACATATACATAAGGAGACTGAATTAATATTGCATAGTCAACCTTAATTCTGGCATTTTTTATTTAACAGTTTATCTAGTCTCTGGCCTAAATTGGGGCTTAGGTAAGGGCCAGTTGGCGGGGACCAAACTCAGATGTGATTGAGGTTATGCTTGTGGGCTGGGAGAAGCAACCAGAAGAAATGGTCCCTTGATTGGGGAGTGTTCTTATAGTGTGTGTTTCGGGTGTGATGAATCTGCTGAAGAGTCCTTTTGAGTTCCACTGCCTCACTTGACACCATGGCAGATGAAATTAGGTGAAGAGCTTGAGCTGACAGTTCCTGGCTTAAACAGGAGACTACGGGTGGCAGGTGTTTTCAATTAAATGTCTTTGACTCTGAGGGTATGTCTTCACTACAAACATTAGTGTAGTCATGGCACCATCTGGAAGAAAGCTGCTGTGTAGTCATGGCACCAGCTCAGGAAGAGAGTTCACCCAGCACTCTAAAAAAACCACCCCCACGTGGGGAGTAGCTACGTAGTGCACTGTCTATACTGGCACTTTACAGCACTAAAACTGGCATCACTCAGGGGGTGTTTTTTCACACCCCTGAGCAAGAACATTTCAGCACTATAAAGTGACAGCATAGAGAAGGCCTATAACACCCTGCTTCCACCTTTGTTCTGGCAGATCAAGAGTTTAACCTTTAGGGTATGCTGCATGGCTCAACTGTTCTTCCAAGCTTTCTAGAAGAAGTGAATTAAGACTGGGGAAGGAATGGAACTTGCACATCCTGATAAGTTTAGTGACTGAGGAAGAGTTGTTCTATTGGGTATAAATGATAACTTCTGTATTTGCTTTTATAATGTGGTTGACATTTTCAAAGCTGAGTTGGAGATTTAGCTACATAGTTCAGTTGCAATAGGTAGTTGTGTGGCTATGTCCTCTAGTTAGCTGTGAAAATTTCAACGTGTGTTGTACCTAGAGCTTAAAAGAGAAACATTCTGCCGATCAGTCACAAAATGAAATAAAATGCTTTGAGATTTTTGCCTGAAAGAAAGTAAAGTACAAAATATTGTATATCTGTGTGGGTTTTTTTAATTTTGTTTTTTTGTTATTTTTATCCCTGGGGAATATACATTATGTGCATGATCAGAAGGAAAAACATAAAAAGTGAGATTCTAACTTTTATTTTCTAGATCTTTAGAAAGACAAGATTTTTTTTAGAAAAAAAAAAAAGAGGAAGAAGATTAAGGTGCAGTACTTAACCCCTTGTGGGTTAGTTTAATTAAAAAGTCTGGCATAGTTACTAGGACCATAAGATGACTGCATTTACCACCAGTATCCCAAGCAACAGTAGACTGAGATTGATGATTTGTCATAAGTCACCTGGCCCCATGCAACACTCAAGGCCCACTTTTGGCACTCAGTTAAAGGGCCATAAATAATGCATGCAGCTTTCGTAATGAAAGTTACCTATCGGGTTATTTCTTTATACTTCTCTTTAGAATTATGGTTTATAGTTTGTGTTACTGCTGACAGAATATATTTAAAAATAACATCATTGAGAGTAAAAGGTGATTTGAAATCATTCTGCAACTGTAATTTGTGTGAAACTTGTAGAATTACTGTGTACAGAAAAAAAGGATGCTTCCAGGTGTTTTCTACATCCATTAGTGAAGAGATGTGGGAGGTGATGACTTCTATTTGTAAGCAGGTTATGGAAAATATAACTAGATGATTAAAACCATGAAATGACATAACACTATGAAAGTAAACCTGTGACAAAACAATCTGGAAAGTTATTTGTTCATTAACGTTGGAAATCGTATTGTTTTACAATACATATTACAATGGAAAACAATCCTTTTAATAATATCATTAAGCTGTTTTTCCTTTTCTTGCTCCCCGTGGCAACATGTCACCTTTATTTACAGTGACACAAAACGCTGTAGTTAGAGCTATAGAATAGATTGACATGTATTTATTTGCATTTCTCATGGTTTCATTAATCTTTAGACCTCAGTTCTTGATGTTCAGTTCAAAATGGTAGTAAGGTTCACCCAGCTGTTCCAAAAGAGATCCTTGGACACGTGAACCTGCCCTCTCTTCTTCCTCCCATTGCTTGAGATACACACAAGTGCACACACACAGATATTTACATCGTGCTAAACTATTAAAACTTGGGAGGAGGAAGAAATCCCCATAAATACATTACTTTTTAGTTAAGGCTGCTGAGTGCTGTAAAACTTAATGATTAATCCTTAATGATCTGGATGATGGGATAGATTGCACCTTCAGCAAGTTTGTGGATGACACTAAGCCTGGGGGAGAGGTATATACTTTGGAGGGTAAGGATAAGATCCAGCGTGACCTAGACAAATTGGAGGATTGGGCCAAAAGAAATCTGATGAGGTTCAGCAAGGACAAGTGCAGAGTCCTGCACTTAGGATGGAAGTGTCCCATGCACTGCTACACGCCTTGGACTGAGTGTCTAGGCAGCAGTTCTGTGGAAAAGGACCTGGGGATTACATGGGGATGAGAAGCAGGATATGAGTCAGCAGTGTGCCCTTGTTGCCAAGAAGGCCAACAACATATTGGGCTGCATTAGTAGGAGCATTGCCAGCAGATTGAGGGAAGTGATTATTCCCCTCTATTCGGCACTAGTGAGACCACATCTGGAGTACTGAGTCCAGTTTTGGGGCCCACATTGCAATGGCTCTTCTCAAAGTTGTTGCAGATTAGCATAGGAAAGTGCCCTACCATGGAGGAAGAAATAAAGCTGCCATCCCTCAAAACTTTCAGGAGAGGATTGCAGAGCACCTCCATGAAAGCTTCATCACATTCTCTCCGGAGAATACAAAGGACATCCCTGTGTTCGTAAACAAACTGCTCCACGTGACCACCTTCCTCCTGACACTACGGGGGGATTAAAAGCAGATAACTCTACCTCTCTCTGTTGTATTGTTACATCTTCTAATACATGTAAATTAATGAGAAGTTGATAGCTGTGTGCATCATTGTAGTGGGAAATATGTTTACACACTTACCTGAGGTTCCTTCTCCTGGGTTGGCCTCACCCCTGCTCAACTGCCAGGACTGACTTGGTCTGCAGTGGAATCTCAGACAGGTCCTGGAGTCAGAGTCTGTGTTGTAGGTGGTTGAAACAGTGGTCTAAGTCAGACATAGGGTCAGGATCAGGCCAATGGCAGTGCTGAAATGAGGGTTTGAGGGTAGGCCATGGCTGAGAACCAGGGTCAGTGTCTGTGGATAATCCCCAAATCAGGATCATAGAGTAAAGAGGCAGGCCAAAGGTTGAAGCTGGTTAGAGTCATCCTAGGGACTGAGCGTCAGGAGACATGCAGGGTTGGAGTGGGTCAGTAACAGGGCTGGAGCAGGGTCGGTGAAGGGCACAGACAAGATGGAAACAGGCTGGAGCAAAGCTCAGGCAAGCTTAGGGGCAGGCACAGAAACCAGATCAAGAGCAGGCTGGAAGTCTAGGGAATCTGTAAGACTGAGATAGCAGGCAGACTCTTGGCCAAGTAATGCCCATGCACAGAATAACTTGCAGCTCTGGTAGGGTCAGTGAAATATCTGCCTGTGGATCATCTGATCCTGCCCTGCTCAGAGAGAGGTTGCTGCAGCATGCCTGAGGGATCTATTTACAGGATAAATCAGTAGAGCTCAGTTGACTTAGCATGCCTCAGTGACATTGAGTCACTGCAGACTCTGATGGAGGGGTGAGTCTTGTTACCTGTTGAAGTTCTGGGGATGGGCAGCTGAGTGAGCAGCCCTGCTCTGGCTGTGGGTTTGCCTCACACCTGGTTTGCAGCATAGCTAGACACTCCCGGTCTCATGTCCCACATCCTCCTCCTCTCCCTTCCCATGTTCCTCCTTCTCGCTGTCCATGGCAGTGGTCTGTGTCTTAGGCTCTTCAGAGGTATATGGGGGAGGGGGTGTCTTTGCCAAGCGTAGCATGAAGCTCTTTTTAAGAGCTGTCTGTCTTTGACTCAGCACCAGATTGAATGCTGGCCTCCATGGCCTTCTGGTATGTCTACCGCAGTTCTTTCACTTTCATGTGGCTTTGCAACTGGTCCTTGTCATACCCCTTCTCCTGCATCTCCTGTGCAATCTGCTTGTAGATGTCCACATATCTACGGTTGGTCCATAGTTGTGCCTGCACAGCCTCATCTCCCCACAGGCCTAGGAGATCCAGTATCTCCTGTCTACTCCAGGCCAAAGTACGTCTGGAGCACATAGCTGGTATGATCAGCTAAGCAGTTGCACTCAGCAATGAAGAGCTGCTAGGTGTGCTCGCCATGTTGGGCAATCAGGAAAAGGCACTTTGGAAATTTGCGTTGAGGTTAGTACATTAACCATGACTGTGCCATTTGGGAGGTGGTGTTATTGTGTCACCATAATAGGGCACTTACTGGGGAGTGAGAGAGAATTTAAGTATAGACACGTGCACAAATAGGTTGAAGCAAGATGGCTTATGTTGACCTAACTTTGTAGTGTAGACCAGGCCTGAATGATGCATGGGTCCTGTTGAAAAAATAGTAGTGTGATCATGTAATTAAAGACTGTATCATAATGCATATGTACAAGGGAGATGAATTAAGGTTGCACAGGCACCTTTAACTCTGGCATTTCTAACATTTGAGTGCTTGACTTTACAAGCTTAATAATGTTCTTTTAGCACAGTTTTTTGAGTATAATTATTACATACTTTAATGGGTTGATTATATTGCCTGGGCATCCTCATTAGAGAAAAATGTGAATACAAGAGTGTCCTTTGTGTCCTATATATAACTATGTGAAATGAAATGTCAGTATTACTTGTAATAGATGAAACATTAGTATTATTTTTAATAGTTGGTTAATTTTTGTGAGAGAGAGTTTCAGGGAGATGTGATGGGCATGAAATGGAGTACACTGGTGCTGTGGGATTGTGATTTAGAATAAAGGGCTTATGACATGAGGTTATGTGCGTGCAATTGGCTAATGGATTTTCAAATTTCTTAACTTGTAGATTTATTTTTACCTCCCTCTAAACTCCTTAATGAGGCATTGTGATTTGGAAAAATGAGCAAAGAGTCAGGAGGTCCACAATTCTAATAACAGTTCACCCACTGACTCTGGATCAGTGACCTTGGACACAGAGCCTTCCCATCTCTGTTTCTCTATCTATACACTGTAATACCCTGAGCCAGATCCTTGGTTGGTGTAAATCAGTGTGGCTCCATTGATGTCCACAGTGCTTGGACAATGTATGTCATGCGATAATTGGACACACAGGGGTTAATACTTGCCCAACTACCTCACCTACCTTGATGATTAATTAGCTAATATCCGTACGTTTTGTACACACAAAGTGCTAGAAAAATGTTAAACATTATCACTTAACATTCTTGGAATGCAGTTTGCACAAGACTTGCTTCTCTTAGCAATCTGTACTTAAAGTTAACAAAATTTTATTGTGGGGTAAATGCAAATAGATCTTCTGTACACATTTGGTGCACAGAACTTGTGCCAAAAAAGAGATATGGGAAGAAAATTCTATCATCCCTTTTAAGATACAGAAAGAAACTTCCAGTACAAAAATTATGAATTAATGACACACTTGTCTATTTGAGTTTACATCAACTCTACAAAAATAAATAGAAAACCTCAGAGAGAGAAATGTTGCTTGCGACACATTAGATCTGTTAATCTGTTTCATGACACTAGTAACTACCGCCTGTAGAAGAGGAAAAAAATAAGACTATTATCTACTGTTCAGCATGAATACCTAGATATATATGAAATCATTAAATGCAAGGAAGGAGTAATAATGTTATTTACATAGTTTCTGCTTAAAAAGAAAAAACAACTAGAAGCCATTTCTTATGCAATGGAACTCAAAGGCTTCTATATTTATGGAAAGGGGGAACTATCAAGAATTACCTTTTGTGGAATTCTGTTAGTAAGCACAATGAGAGATTTAAAATTGTTAGAATGTAATAACCTTAAGCATGCACACAGATACTTTGCTTAATATTCAGTGTGGTTTGTTTTGGATTAACATTTTTTATTTCAGACACACATGCATTGCAACTTAGGGTTACACTAAGACTTTAGGCTTTGGATATGTGTTTAGAAGATGATTTTTATATTAAATGGAAAAAAAAATTGCTTCCTTAGGGGCCCCATTCTGAAAAATAATATTAATTTTTGAACAGTAGAAGCATCTATCTTAAGTACTAAAACTGAGATATACAGTCAGCTTAATAGCTCTTTAAAGGGAACTACATCTACTTAACACCCCAAAACAAGTCACTACTTCTAGCTGTATTCTGAAATATGCACATTTCCTATATGTGTTATGATGATATATCTTGATTTTTTTTTTCCTTTTTCACTAAAACAGTTGAGAAATAGGAAGGAACTGGTGGAGAATTTGAAAGTGGAAGGCAGCTTGGGTGAAAGTGATCATGAAACGATAAGATTTCATGATTTTAAGGAATGGTAGGAGGTAAAACAACACAATAAAGATAATGGTTTTCAAGAAGGCAGACTACAGCAAACTTGGGGAGCTGGTAGATAAGATCCCATGGGAAGCATGTCAAAGGAGAAAAAAAAGAGTTGGCATTTTTTCAAAGAGGTATTATTAAGGGCACAGGTGCAAACTATCCAACTGGGAAGGAAAGATAGGAAGTATGGCACGAGTCCACCATGGCTTAATCAGGAGATTTTTCAGTGATCTGAAACTCAAAAAAAGAGTCTTACAAAAAGTGGAAACTAAGTCAAATTACAAACGATGAATATAAATAAACACACACGTGTAGGGACGAAATTAGAAAGGCCAAGGCACCAAACAAGATTAAATTAGCTTGAGACATAATGGGTTACAAGAAAACATTCTACAAATACATTAGAAGGAAGAGGAAGACCAAAAACAGTATGGGCCCATTAATCAGTGAGGGCAGAAAATGTAGAAATAGCAGAAGTGCTAAATTACTTTCATATTTCAGTTTTCACCAAAAAGTTTAGTAGCCATTGAACATCTAACTTAATGAATACCAGTGAAAATGAGGTGGACTCAGAGGCTAAAATAGGAAAAGTACAAGTTAAAAATTATTTAGACAAATTAGATATCTTCAGGTCACCAGGGCCTGATGAAATATATCCTAGAATCACAGGCACTGACATTCCAAAGTGCCAGGGGGTGTTAACCCCTATCTCTGCTGCAGGCTGCACCCCCTTCCATCCCTTCCCCCAAAACCCCACCACTCCACTTTTTCCTGCCCTCATTCCGCCGCTGCCCTTCTTCTTCCCACCCCTGCTTCATCTCCACCTTGCCTCTTCCCGCCCAGTTCCACGCCCCACCCCCCTCGAGCATACCACGTCCTCACTCCTCCCTCCCAGCCTCCTGCATACCATGAAACATCTGATTGCAGCAGATGGCAGGCGCAGGCAGAGAAGGGGAAGCACTGATCCACAGGGCCCACTGGTGGGTGGGAGATGCCACAGGGATCGGGGGAGCTGATAGGGGAACTGCCAGTGGGTACTCAGTACCCACCATTTTTTCACCATTGGTCCTTCAGCCTCGGAGCACCCACGGAGTTGGCACCAATGCCTAGAATACTCTATGGGCTGACTGAAGAGAGATCTAAGCCACGGACAATTGTCTTTGAAAAGTCATGGAATACGGTGAGATTCCAGAGGACTGGAAGTGGACAAATATAGTGCCAATTTGTAAAACGAGGTATAAGGACAGCCCAAGGAATTACAGACCAGTCAGTTCAACTTCAGTACCCAGACAGATGAAGCAAATAATTAAGCAATGGATTTGTAAACAGAAGATAGTAAAGTGATAACTAACAGTTAGCATGGATTTGTCAAGAACAAATTGTGTCAAAGCAACCCAGTAGCTTTCTTTGACAGGGTAACAACCCATGTAGATTGGGTGGGGGGGAAGCAGTAGCTGTGGTATATCTTGACATAATTAAGGCTTTTGATAATGTCTCGCATGATCTCATAAACAAACTAGGGAAATACAACCTAGAATCTGATTTAGCTGCTATAAGGTGGGTGCACAACTGGTTGGAAAACTGACCCCAGGGAGTAGTTATCAGTTCACAGTGAAGCTGGAAGGGCATATCAAGTGGGCTCCCTCAGGCAGAGTTCTGTGTCCAGTTCTGTTCAATTTTTTCATCATTGATTTAGATAACGGCATAGAGAGTACACTTATAAAGTTTGCGGATGATACCAAGCTGGGAGGGGTTGCAAGTTCTTTGGTAAATAGGATTAAAATTCAAAATGATCTGGACAAATTAGAGAAATGTTCTGAAGTAAATAGGATGGAATTCAGTAAGGACAAATGCAAAGTACTCCCTTTAAGAAGAAACAATCAGTTGCACACAAACAAAATGGGAAATGATTGCCTAGGGAGGAGTGCTGTGGAAAGGGATCTGGGGGTCATAGTGGACCACAAGCTACATATAAGTCAACAGTGTAACACTGTTGCAAAAAAATAAACATTCTTGGATGTATTAGCATAAGTGTTGTAAGTAAGATGCAAGAAGAAATTCTTTTGTTCTACTCCACACAGATTAGGCCTCATCTGGAGTATTGTGTCCAGTTCTTGGCACCACATTTCAGGAAAGATGTGGACAAATTAGAGAAAGTCTAGAGAGCACAACAAAAATGATGAAAGATCTAGAGAAGATGAAAAAAAATTGTTTGTTTAGTCTTGAGAAGAGAAGACTGAGAGAGAATATAACAGTTTTCAAGTACATAAAATTAGCTTTTGCCGCTAGGACACACAAAAAATAACCCCAATCCTGTTCTTAAAAATGGTAAATTTTATTAAAAACAAAAAGAAAGAAAATACGTCTGGAACTTAGGCTATTGCTAAAATTAAAAAGAGCAAATGTAATATTTAAGCATCAAGAATGGTTTTCTTGAGGTCTGGCTTAAAGATTACAAGCAAAACACAAGCATTTGGAGGTTAGCACAGAGAAAAGCCAATAAGAAATAAAAGAAATAACCCTAATTATGTCCTTCCTAGATATTCCCTGATTTACTTGCATATCTGGGGTTCTAATAAGTAGTTCTAGGTATGATCTGATGATTTTCCATACCTGGCTTAAAGCTTCTTATAACATTGCTGCTGTGTGTCTCCTCTCTACGGAGAACAGTAACAGACAGACCAAGGGAAAGTTTTTTTCCAATTTTAAAAAGTTCTAGCCCTCCCATTGTCTCTTTTGGTCAGGTGCCCACTCACTTCCCTTTACCTATGCATGCAGTCAGACTTTTTAATGCTTTACAAGTAAAGCAAGTAGAGAACAACAAACAAAAAGGATTCTATAGCTAACAGGGTGTCCACAGTCTCCCTCTCATTTATCACAGCCAGTTAGACAAACACTTGTTAGGAATGATCGAGATAATATTTAGTCCTGCCATGAGTGCAAGGGACTGGACTAGAAGACCTCTTGAGTTCCCTTCCAGTTCTACGATTGTATAAGTCTGTGATTACAGAACTCATGATTCTAATCCTGAAAAGTATTAAGGTAAAATACTGCAAACTGAAGGCATTCAACCTCCTAGAGATTTAGGCCTCAGATATAGTACCATTGTAACCTTAGCCTTGACAGGTATTCTTTACGTTTACCTTTTCTTGGTGACTTGTACTCAAGTTCTCATTTTAACTTTCTCATATTACACAGAGGAGATATATAGATATAGTTATTAAACCAGTTGTTTTAGATATCCTTTTCTTGAGAATCTTACAGAACAGTGACACAAAAGAAGTAGATTTTTTTTTTACAGGGTTGTGCTTTAGTTTGGAATATTTCATTTCTTGGTGGTGATCGTTTGAACACACTGACTTCTCATGAGGCCACAAGAGACATGTGATTTTGAAGTATAATCCTGTTAAAGTACTGTGGCCACAATAAGAATGGATGATGGAAGAGGCTATGGTTATCTAATGTTATTCAGGTACAATATGGAAACTGCTTAATTGTAATTAGTAATAAATGAAGGATTTTTTGTAACAGTTTGCATCAAAGCTTCTGTTTGATTTGAAATTCGTAACTTGTTGTCATTGTAGATATATCAACATGGTATTGTGAAGAGATTACGTGGGGAGAACAGAGTGCTAGAGAAATAACTGTAGTCTACAGCACTTGTAGCAAGATGGGCTAGACCTAATCAATCTCTTCCATCTCTAATTTCTGTGATATTACTGTAATTGATTTTCATTATTACCACTGATATGAATAATGAAGATGGTAAGAAACAGTTTATTACTCTTGTGTTCTCAAGTAATTAATTTCATTGCTGAAGAATATCTATTGTATAATACCGTAGCACTTTGTTTCAGTAGACATATTCCCTGTGGAGTATTGAATGATGTAAGTGTCCAGGTGCCTGCTTAATTGAGCATTTCTCAACTGGCAGTTCTACTGATGCTTGTTGTGCTATTAATTTGGAATAAAGTAACACAGGAGGAAAGCATGTTATCTGATAATATAAAAACACCCATTTGTTAGAAAATAAATGAATCCCCCTTGAAAACGCATCTGTTGTGAAGAGATGGAATAAAATGGTTTATTAGCAATGTCTTGACTCTGACAACCTCTATTGGAAAAGACACAGTGGGTTACAAGTCACCAAGTAGATTCTGGTAAGATTTTTGAGTCAGTACAATAAAAAATAATCTTAATTTATATTTTACAGGTTATATTATATCCAACATCCAATAGCTCAAAGTCACCTGAGTTGCATAAAATGATAGTCCCCAAAAACAGCCAGGACTCTGACTTGAAGATAAAACTGGCAGTGAGGATGGATAAACCACCCCATATGAAGCATTGTGGGTGAGTATGCACTTTGTGAATTCCTCTGCGTGTTATTTAGTTCCAATATTAAGTTCAGATTTTTCCACATATAACTATAAGGCAAAGTTGGAAGCAGCACAACTGTTGCTGTAATATGGGATGGTACTATGTACTGGCTTTATAAATAATTTGTAGACTGGACTAACATTTAATTCAAATGATTCACTGGGATGTAAAGACAAATTGTAAGAATTAATTCTAAGATTTCAGAGTAAAAGGTTCAATGCTATTTACAAAAAGCAGTTTTTGAATGTTAGTCTTAGAGTTAATAATGATTTTTAAAATACTTGATATCTAGGTGGCACACAATTTCCATTAAAATAAAATATAGTTTGTATATTAATGTGGTGCTATTTGTAACACAAAAAGTTTCTATCCTTTTATGTTCACTGTTTCTGTTCAAGGGTATTTGAATTATAGTACCAATTTAAGAATGCTTTCCTGTTTTTATATCTTACATTAGAGCTATGTGTAATGGATTATAAAAAATATGAAAACACATGGCCAGCATCCCCCATGCCAATTGCAAAAATAATAATGTCTGCTATAAGAGCAAAAGGCTTCAATTAGAAGTGTTACAAAGTGTTCGGCAGGCATATTTTTTATCCTTCTAGACAATGCAAACAAAAGGCAGAAGTGCTTTCCAGAAAAAGAACACTGTTCTAGAGTCTAATTGTCACTGTATAAATTAGCATTGAGTGGGCTATTAAACTCTTCTGAAATACTTCCTATTGTCTCTATTTTGCTTATTTTAGACAGGGCTGGTGTCATCACCTATTATAAAGAGCGCCCCACACTTCCTATTATATAACACAGTTTTCAGATCTTTGACTTTGCTAAACTTTAACTGTGTGGCCTGAAATTGTCCATGACAGGTGTCTGCCTCAGGATGGGTTTTTTTGTGAAAATGTCAGCCCAAATGATTCTGTTGTTTCAAAGAGAGAGTGATGATGGGATGAGAAGTCTGAGAAATGGAAACAGAGACTGGGTAGGCAAGGAGAATAGGACAGGGATAAGAAGCCAGGAGTAGGGAAGATGGGGACAGGTTGGAGGGGACAGTGCAGAAGGGATCAAGCTTTGGGAGGAGGGAGGGCAAAGGGACATTTCCCTTCAGAACCTGTAATAGATCTTATGATTCTTGAATTTCAATATTCTTCTGTTCTCAGTAAATATCTGTGAAACCAACTGGCAAAGTGTGTGTCTCATCTCCCTGTAGTATTTCCACATACAGGATGATGATCTACTGTTGAGATCAGTTACTCCATTAGCTCACATGGCTGAGGTCTATGTGGTGAAACTAACGGTTCCAAATCTGCTGTTAACCTGTATGGGTGTCAATATGATGCCACATGATGGAATTTCTTGAGGTGGGGGGGATGGGGAAGGGTTCAGGGTTTTTTAATAATTAGGAAATTATTTTTTAAAAAATGTTAAAAGTAAGGATGTAAAATGTTAGCTGCTGAACCAGTTAATCGGTAAGCATTAGGCTTACCATCATAGTTAAGGCAGTTGAATATTGTGCTGGGAAACTGGATTCTATCCCTGACTCTTCCACAGAGTTCCTATGTGATTCTGGGGAAGTCACTTAAACCAAACTTTTCACATGTGGTGATTAATTTTGTGTTCCTCTTTCTCTGGGTGCCTGAACTGAGAAACAGGGGTCTGATCTGCAGAAGTGCTGAGCACTTACAATTGCAACCGAAATCTGGGAACAGTGTTTTTAACGAAGGAGGTGCTAAATACTATTGAGTATTCTGAAAGGTCAGATTCTAGGTGTTTCAATTAAATAATTAAATTAAAATAGGGCAATTAAAGTTAATGGATACTTTTGGTCTCTGTGTGCTTCAGTCCCCACTCTGAAAAATGAGGAAAATAATACCTCTTCATCTCACAGGGGCATTGTGAAGATAAATTCATTGATGATTGTGAAGCACCACATACTATTGTAAGGAATGCCATAGAATAGAAATTAATTAAATAATTCTGTCTTCTGAGCAGGTTTGATGAGTGTGCAGTAAATAAGGCCTAGAGCCATACGTGGAACAGTGAGGAGAAAACCAATGTGACAAAGCTCCAAGTCTGTCCTTGTGGGTCCTGCGCTTCCTGGCAGATTTAGGGGCCTCAGAAACTCATCTAGGCCCCAGAGTGACCTCCCTTTCTCAGTATAATTGGCAAGAGTCACCACCTAGTGAGTTACCTTCATCAC
Organism: Dermatemys mawii; assembly: GCA_007922305.1. Taxonomy (NCBI): domain Eukaryota; kingdom Metazoa; phylum Chordata; order Testudines; family Dermatemydidae; genus Dermatemys; species Dermatemys mawii. The sequence continues at coordinate 33,109,209 of ML677341.1, forward strand.
AGGCTAGTATGGAAGATGGAAAAGGGGGGAGCCCGGGCCCGCCCTCTACTCCGGACTCCAGCCCAGGGACCCTAATAGTATCAGCTAAGATGGCTGACCTTTTAGGCACAAAACACAATACAATTCCCTGGGCTACTTCCCCACAGCAGTCCCTGCTTCTTCAAACTCCACTTCACCCTTACCTCAGGGCCTCCTTCCTTCAGTATGATATGTTGTCCAACACTCAGTCTCACCAACAGCATAACTTCCTTCCACAGCTCCTGACACCCACAGCCCACCTGACTAACTGGGAGGTTTTTATCTGGATTCAGCCAGTCCCTGATTGGCTTCAGGTGTCCCAATTAGGCTAGCTATTTCTACTCCTTTCTAGAAGGTTCTTAATTGGCCCCAGGTGTCTTGATTGGCCTGGAGTAGCCTTTGTTTGGCTATCCAGGAAACAAGGACCTGTACATCCTAAGGCTGATATACCTGCCTTCCAGCACTCTCCTATACCCTTCTGGTCTGACTCCGTCACACCAAATATTGAATAGCTGCATAAAAAGTGACCAGTATTCATCCTCTGCACTGAATCAGATAGGGGTCGGTAGTAAAACATTTGTGATTGTGTAATTAAAGACTGTTATCAGAATGGATATGTACAAAGATGGAGCTACTGTAAGGTGGGTGCATAACTGGTTGGAAAATCATTCCCAGAGAGTAGTTATCAGTGGTTTACAGTCATGCTGGTAGGGCATAATGAGTGGGGTCCCGCAGGGATCAGTTCTGGGTCTGGTTCTGTTCAATATCTTCCATGATTTAGATAATGGCATAGACAGTACACTTATAAAGTTTTCAGATGATACCAAGCTTGGAGGGGTTGCAAGTTCTTTGGTCAATAGAATTAAAATTCAAAATGATCTGGACAAATGGGAGAAATGGTCTGAAGTAAATAGGATGAAATTCAATAAGGACAAATGCAAAATACTCCATGTAGGAAGGAAGAGTCAGTTGCACACAGACAAAATGGGAAATGATTGCTTAGGAAGGAGTACTGCACAAAGGGATCTGGGGCTCAGAGTGGATCACAAGCTGAATGAGAGTCAACAGTGTAACGCTGTTGCAAAATAAGCGAACATCATTCTGGGATGTATTACCAGGCATATTGTAAGCAAGACACGAGAAGTAATTCTTCCGCTCTACTCTGTGTTGATTAGGCCTCAGCTTGGAGTATTGTGTCCAATTCTAGGTGCCACATTTCAGGAAAGATGTGAACAAACTGAAAGAGAAGAACAACAAAAATGATTAAAAATGACACAGAAAACATGACGTATGAGGGAAGATTAAAAAAATGTGGTTTGTTTAGTCTGGAGAAGAGAAGAGTAAGAGGGAACATGAAAAATTGCAGCAAGGGTGGTTTAGATTGGATTTTAGGAAAAACTTTTCTAACTAGCAGAGTGAGTAAGCACTAGAATAAATTGCCTTGGGAGGTGGTGGAATCTCCACCATAGGGCATTTTTAAGAGCAAGTTGGACAAACACCTGTCAGGATGATAATACTGTACTTAGTCCTTCCTCGAGTGCAGGGGACTGGACTAGATGACTTCTCGAGGTCCCTTCCAGTCCTGTGATCTATGAAAGGGGCCAAATTAAGGTTGCACAAGCAACTTTAAACTCTGGCACTTCCTTGATTTTACAACTTTAATGAGGTTCTCTTAACATAGATTTCTTGTTTGTAATATAAAATAAGAATGAGAACTGGAGATGGAAAATCAGTTTATTTTCTTGCAGTTGTCTCACACTTGTTATCCCTGACTAACCTTTGAAATGGTTAATAGAGGGTTTGGTTACACTTACAGGTTTATAGCAGTTTTGGTTATACACGCCTTCAGATACAGCTCCAGGGATAGCGCTCCAGTGTGTCCACACTCACAGCCACAAATGCATGGTCATGGCCACATTTGCGGCACTTGCAGTGGCACAGGGAGTGGTGCATTATGGGCAGCTATCCCAGCATTCAGCTGGGTGCAACGTGCTTTTCAAACAAGGGGGGTGAAGTGGAGCATGTTGTGTGTATGCAGAGGGAGAGAACAAGTGGATTTTTGGCGTGCTGAGAGTGTGTCAGCAAACTGTCTTTGAAATGCAAAGCCTGCTACTCTTCTCCTTCTCACTCACAAGGCAAACATTTTTATTGTTGATATGCCAAATTACAGCTAAGCTCTGAAAACATAGTTCCGCATTCCTCCAGCCAAGTTCAAAACAAAGGGAAGAGAGGCTTAATTGGCTTAAATAGCTTAGGGGCGGTTCCAGAGATCACTCAAAACGCTGTATTGTTACTACCCTTTTACACTGGAGTTAAAGTGTAGCACCCAATACACTATAGCTGTTAATCCTCTGGCAAGGAGGATTACCAGGACCGGTATAACTGTGGACTTATAGTGCTCTACGTGCCTTGCCAGTCTGGACGGGTAGTGAGTTATAGCGCTGCTGGCAGCTTTATAGCACTATAAAGTGCCAATGTAATCGAGCCCTTAGTTTCTAACTACCAAATGTATAAGATGCATCTTTGATTTTTTGACGATAAGTGCACTATTTATTTTAGGTAGCACATTTCAACTGAAGATCTCAAAACACTTTCATATTAGCTTTAGTATACCTCTCCTAACCAGTTTGATACATTTTATGCATCCTAAATGGACAGTTGGCTAAATAGAAGCTAATGATAGTAATAGATATGGGGATTCTGTTTTTGGTGAATTTAGCAGGCTCAAATCAAGACTGTTGGAGACATCAAGGCACTGCCATGGCCCAAGTTCATCTCTGGTTTACAATCACTTGTTCTCTGAGCAGGCTGTGGAGGCGTCCCTGAGAATGGAACAAGTCTGACTTTGTTCAGCTTTGATTCCCTTGATTGATAAAGGGGATATGATGAAATGCTTCAAAGTCCAATCTGTCCATTGTGCATATCTTGCATTTATATTTGATGGATAGCATCTCATTCCACGGTTGCTCCCACTTGAATTAGAACATATTAAGAATGTAAGTAATCAGATTTTAGACTGCTCCTTCTTCAGATCTTGTTCTTTCATTGGCTAGCCGTAGTCATGATACGTAGTGATACTCCTAACAGTGGTATAAACTTGGAATAGTTTTGTTTATATGAATTGATTTTTTTTTTTACAATAAAACTTAACAAAAATGCTCAAGTCTCAAGATTGATGTGGATTTCATTTGCAATTATCCCCAGCTCTGATGCTTTTAACTCACAAAACCCAGTGATAGTTGTCAGCTACATATTTTTTATACTAATGTTTATGTTGGTACTATTAAAAAGCCATGTTATAGTGTTACGCCAGAAAATAAAGTTTGTAAATAACTTGTTTGAGAAAACACCCAGTGGCTCATCTATTCAACTCTCTATAATAGGTTGAAAAGAATAAATGACAGTGATATGAGCTTGTAATAAGCCTAGCCTAGACTCATTTTTTAAAAAAATCTTTTGTGAATGGATATTTGAAAGAGTGGAAGAAACCAAAGGACTTTTCACACACACCCTTTTACACCCTTAATCCAAGCATTTGATGCGACAAGCCCATGTGTGCTTGGCCCTAACAAATGCTCCAAGCTAGAAGGTTCTGTGCAGTCTGAGGTAAACCCAGCAATGTGGATTTGAGAGACAGTCTTCTTGAACTCCAGATACTAGTAACTTATGATTTTCTTTAAAATTATTTTTTTACTCTAACTCAGAATCCGTTTGCCACATTCCATGAATACAAGATAATCTTCTACTTGCCAAAGATTGTAGAGCCTGCTAGATAAAATGTTGTCCCAGCATTGCAAAGGTAGTGAGTTCATATTTTGCTGAAGTTTTACTTTTATTAAAATTTCTATTAAAATGTTTCAATTGTGATTTTAGATTTTCCAAAAACTTCGGAGCCAAAACATATCACATGTTAAAAAGCCTTTTTTGAAAGCTGTTTAGCCATATGAAGATGTGATTGCTAAGTTAGAAAGGAGACTGCCTGTGTAAGTGATTACACAATTTGGCCTTTCCTTTTCTAACTCATCACTTCATTATATGGGGTTGTGAACTAAAGTAGGCAGATGAGTCAGTCCTATTTGTCTTACTTTGCTTAATAATTTAAGTAGTTTTCCCGTCTAATATATTTTCTTTTAATGTACATCTTTGCATGACTAAATAGATGGATTTGTAATTTGGATTATTGTTACAAGTGAAATATTTTGGATCAGTTGAATTATCTTTTAGCATAGCCTAGTGGCTAATAGAGGGTATTGCTCTGTCGCTCTCAGTTAAGAATGAAAACAGGAACAGTGAAGTTTTTTTCTTTTCAAGTAACTTGTTCAAAAAATAAATGCAGAACAAATAATATTAAATAGTCTCATTAAAAGGGAAAAGAATAAAAACAAATTTAAAAAAGCAAAACCCAAACAGCATTATGTTTACAAAGCATTTATTGCTTGGATTTCATATTGCACTTCTGTCTCGGTGCTCCAGAATTTGTTTCCAAGATACAGGAGGCAAAACTCTCATCCCTTAAATGTTTTGTTTTGCTTTTACTTGAGATGTTCCTTATCAATTCTCCCATATCTGTCTTATTTTTTTCCCCTGGATTCCTCTCCCATTCTACAGACACTTGATTGTTGTTCTTAATGCTGAATTTTAAAGAGATTTCTTGGTCCTCTGTGTTTGTGTATGTAATTATATATAAAAACTCTGTGTGTGTGTGTGTAAAACTCACTCACTTTTTGTGTTATTGGCATTGGCCATATTGCTTCTGCTTATTGCATCTTTGCTCTTTTTTTTCTTTTGGGACATCTTTACAATATATATTCGGTAGTAAGAACCCTAGATAGATGATCTTTTCAGAGCATTACTTATCCTATCATTCTGCTTCTCTGAACATATCTTTCAGAATTGTCACTCACCTGCCCACCTCTTCTGTGTTTTGGATGTTGCCTTTCTGGAGGTGTATTTTCTCTTGCTCCTTGTTTTTCATTATTTTCTGAGACATTTTTGAACCTTATGAGGTTGAATTTGTTAACCTTTGAGAGAGCTGTGTCTCCCATGCATTTGGAACTGACTGGAAAATTTGGAGTGCAGCAGTTATAATCAGCAAGGGTATGGCCTGAGTTCTAGTACAAGATATGGTTCTCTCTCACATGCACACACATACTACTGCTGTCATGAAGGATCAAAAAATGTTAAAAGCTAGGGGACATCTGCCAATCTCACTCTAAGAAACTAAGACGAGGAATGAAAATCCTGTAACATGTAGAATTAAAAGGTAAGTAATTTTATCATACTCTTTGGTGCTTTTTGATCACAGATATACACACACTTTGCAAAGGAAGGTAATGTGATTATCTGTGTTTTACAGATGGGGACACTGAGGCACAGAGGTGACTGAGGCACAGTAAGTCAGTGGCAGAGCTAAGAATAGATCTGAGGTCTCCTGATTTCTTTGCAGATATTGATGTGAAGAAAAAGAAATATAGGACAATGGTTTTCATGGCTACCACTCAGATCACGAGTCAACCCAGAAAAGCCTCATGGACACTGAAGTTTCTCAGAACAATAATAGTATAATAATACCTATCTCTTATATAGTACTTACCAGAGGTGATCTAAATCCTAGAAGGCCTGTGGAATGAGCAGAAATGCAATCATCTGAGTAACTTGAAGTCCAGCTGAGTGATCTGAACACAAGAATTATTCCCAATATAACTGGTTTGAGATTGCTGCAAGACAAAACCACTCAAATGAATCCATTTCAGAGTTTGGCTTCTCATTCTCAAATCAAATAGAAACATCACTTATACATCTTCCTGACCCATTCTCAGTACCATATGATCTGTATCCATAAACCCAAAAAGAGACTTGTATTACATCATGTAATGAGACATGATTGGGTAAAACTTGGGGTTTAATTTAAAGTTCTCTTGGCTATAAAGAATAGGATCAAAGTAGAATTATAGTTGTTGAATCTTCTGTTTATACAAAGTTGCCTGTCCAAAGGCAAATGACAAAATAAATAAAATTCAATTTCCAGGAAAGCAAAGACAATATGCACAAATTCCTCTTAGGAACCAGAAGTTGTGTAGTAGTTTCAAACATGACTATACCAACACAAAATCTTTTGCATCTTTGATACCCCTTCCTAACACTTTAAAAGCTATTATAATGTGCCTGTTTAATCTCATTCAGTTGCAAAGATTATTTCCCACTATGCTACTGGGAATACATTTCTCACCAATAAACAAGCTTAATATTATTTTGGGGTGGGGGAAGGAGGAGACGAAGTGGGGGGAATTGACAAAGACAGATACTGAATGGTTCTTTGTCCTCAGTTTGACCAGAGAACTTTTGTCTGACTGGAAGGAAAGGCAGATATTTATTATACTGTAGTGTATGTACATGCATGAGTAAACTAGTGTGTCTAAACATAATGTTTGATTTGTCTTGACACATTTTTGCACAGTATTAAAGCCATGAAGTGAGTGAATTGGCACCATCTAATTTTTATTTGTTGTTATTACTAATATATGTAGTTAGGTCTACAGAAGGGTAGCACTGGGAAAGGAAGATACATCTCATCAATCTGCAGTGTTTTCTGTTGCCAGTTCAGGAGCAACATTTGTCATTTGGGAGCCAGGTTCCCCACTATACTTAGCTACAAGGATTTGTGAATACAAGGTTTGGGAGCATAAAAGCATAAACAAGTTGGGGATATTTTGAGGTTCTAAGTGTGTCTTTGAAAATCTTCAAACAAATCAAATGTAAAGAAAATACATAATCAAATTTAACCCTCTGTTTAGGTGTTTTTAAATACCAAGTGCCAAGAATCAGGATATGGTTCGGCCACCATTTCTGCTGGCTAGGTCACAAGTTTTGAAACAACAATTCAAACCTTGTGTACTTAAGTGACCTGGGAACCCATGTTTCATTAACTTTCAATAAAACTTAGGTTCCTACCTCTTAAGTAACCTGTGAAAATGGGACTTTTAGCCTCCTAAGTCACTTAGGTAGGTCTATATTATGGCAGCATGTAACGTACAGATACTGCATGCCCAGCTAGCATGGGTAGAAAGACTAGTGCAGACAGTGAGGCAGAGCTTAGGTGAGTAGAGTGCTGCATATGTCTGAACCCTTGATTATATATCCCACATGGCTCTCTAGATACCCAGGCAGTGCCTCCCATGTCTACACTGCTGTTTTTAGCAGTGTAGTGTTGTACAGCCAGAGCCTTTCCCCATTGCCTCCCCACTGCCAGAGAAACGTCTCTCACTGCAATGAAAGGCTCCGGCAGTGGGGAAAGGTTCCAGCAACTCCCTGTTGCACCCCTGGCAGAACCTTTCACTGCTGCGTATAATCTACACACTGTAATGAGTGTGTGTACAGATTGCCTTTCACTGCAGCACTTAGCCACACATACCCTGCACACAGCCTCAGGGTCTAAGATGCATATGAAAATTTTAGCCCAGGCCACTATGAGGTTTATGGGAATTTCACTTTCTTTATTATGGTGTCTTTCTGATACTTCATATTCCTGTCACTGGCATTACTATTGGACATGTATAATTAAAATAGCATTTGGCTATGTAACCAATTTATCTGCAGTGATGAAATAAATCATTTTTACTCAGTCTTTAAAAATGCAAATTATATAGTAGAATTTCAATTAATTGCCATAACAATTTTTTTCTGTCTGGGTTATGATAAGAAGATTCACTTTTAACAAATCAGCAAGTTATGTTTACTACTAATTTCCAATCTGTACATTAAGTTCTGTTTTTGTTCTGGGTGAACTCTACAGTAGCAGGCATAGCACTTGAATTTGGTAGCAGTTTTTTGTGTGTGTGTGTGTGTGTTTTTAAATTATCCTTGTACAGGAGCAATGGATTAAAAATGGTAGTCATTGATATCAGAATCAACACTTTAAAGTTACCACAATGTACAAAAATCAAAGGCAGGCTCTGTCTGTTTGTTTATATGTATGTATGTATAAATCTAGACGTTAGAATGGCTATTGGAATCTGTTCTGAAAGACCTGAGTTCTGTTCCAGTCTCTGCTGTTGGCTGGCTTAGTCTGTGATCTTGGACATGGCACTTAACTTCTCCATAGCTCAGTTTCTCAGAACTGTTCCCCTAGAATTTTATCTTCCTTTTGTAATGTACTATGAGCCTCAGATGAAACGAGCTAGAAGTATTGATCCTGACGCATGTGGGAATAATCATGGAACAACAATATGTGTTAAAAATGTGGCCACAAGTTCATAAATTCTAAAAAGCCTACTTAAATGTATAATTACTATTTATTATTTCTTATTACTGTAGTGTCTAGGAGCCCCAGTCACGGACGTTATGGTAGGCAGAACAAAAAGATGGTCCCCACTAGAGAACTCACATTTAGGAGTTAAATCATCCTCCTCCTTCCCACTCCCGACAAAAAAACTACCTGGCAGGGGACTGTCTGGTGCATATTTTCAATACCCTCCACTAATGCGAGAGTTGCATCCTTAATAAAAATACAAAGGAGTAAGGGGTTATCCAGCTATCCCAATGCACTGAATATTGGCCCTGCAGCCCAATTCCTCTGTTGCCCGATGTGAGGATTAATAATGCAGATGAGCAGGAGCTTCACTGTGTCCTTGATCTTTGAGATCCAAACCCAACCCTGCAACAGAAACTTCCCAAGCTCATTCAAGCTGTCATCTTGCTAAGTGGCCTTTACAGCTCCTTGATCTGTACTAGGTATTACAGCCTAGCCTAGTACCCCACTGTACGGTCACCTGCTTCTTGAGAGTGAACCCTATTGCTGGGTCCAACATGCTTTCACGCCTACTTGATCTGAGTAGAGACCAGTCACTGTTTCTGGCTCTGGGACTATAAGGCGCACTCTCAGGCTCACACTTCTTGTCTGGCGCTCTACACTGGGAATAAGGTATGCCATCTTAATCTCCAAAAAATGATTGGCCAAAAGCCTTCAGCAGTCCAGGAAATCTAGCACAAATCAAATAACCCAGGGAGGGAGAAACCCAGGTCTCCTGAGTTCAATCCCAATGCTCCATCTGAACTAGAAAGTGCCAGCTCAGGACATGGGCATAAACCCCCAAGGGAAGGGTGAATAGGCAGAGAGGTAAAGGACAATCAAAACTTCCTCACCATTTCCCTATCAAGGACTCTGGTGCTGGGAGAAGACATGCCTCCAACTTCTCTCAGCTCCCTGCTGAGCAAGAGGTAAAAGAGGAAGGATTGAGAAGGAGACTTTCACAACCTTCCACTCTCTTCCCATCATACTTTTATGTTGCTATAGGGCCAGATTGTGGAGCCCTTACTGATGCTGAATAGCATGTTACTTCAGTGATAGTTTCATTAAAGCCAACTCAGTGGAATTATTTATGAAATATGATATACTATTCAGTAGGAATAAGGGCATCAGAATCTAGCCAATAATGACCAAGAATCCCTTGTTTGTATATCCTGAGTAGGATGTCTGACCAGCAAAAAGGAGGTAGTGGAGGTCAAGTACATTGTTCGTTTGTATCTACTTGATTGAGTAAACTATTCATAATATTATTTAATCACCAGATATCTGGACAGGATACTTAACCGGACCTGAATAACAGATACAAGATTTGGTTATATTATATTGATTATTAATAGAACCACTTCCAATAGTTGGGTAATCTAACAAAACAAAATGTCTAATTATCTTTTATTGATAACTTGCTACTTACATTATGACAGCATGAAAATATTGAACTCCTGACTTTCTCTCTAATTTTGCTTTGGAGTTTCAGTCCTTCAGTACTCTTATTTAATGCTTGTAATTCTCATTTTCTATTTACACATTTTGATAATTAATAGTTCTGAAAATAATTACTTTTTAATACCAAATTATTGATTTTTCTGGTTTCTAGAAAGTGAAGTTAACTCATGTATGGTGGAAAGGTTAGACACGTACTCCAGATACTCCGTTGCCAGTAAATGGTTAAGCAACACAATCAGATCTGTCAGAATGAGAATTGAGAAAGGCAGCTGCCCTAGATTCTATAGGTCAACCTCAAGCTGGTAGTCAACCCTGGTTTCTAAGTTCAGTCCTGAGCAGGAAGTTAGTTTAACCAGAGCAGAAGAGAGTTGGGAGAGGAACGTCTGTGAGAGGAAGTAACTGGGTATTCTATCACTGAGACAGGAGGCAGAGGAGGAGGGGTAACTATAAGAGTGGGGTGTGTACAAGAAACATTCAGTGCTTCCAGCCATGCCAGGTCCTATTGGGTAGTAGTGGTGCTACCTAAGTATTCAGTTTTGAATAGATATTTGAAACATTATGCATCTGACGCAGACTATCTGAATTTTAGCTGAATATCTATTTGAAGTTGATACTCGGTACATCCTCAAACATAGTAGAGAAGATGTTTTGAAACAAATCCTTATTCCTAGGTGAAATATAGAGTTTCCACCTCTTTAGTAAGTAATATTGGGTTAGTCTCACATGGAAACCGTGGGGATTGTGAAAGATATTTTTCAACAGAAAACTGTTAACAAGTATTCTGAGATTAGCTGCAACAGATCTTTCTTACTAGATTCAGATATGGATGGTTGTATTTATTTTCCACCAGAAACAGTGCCACTCTGTGGAAAGCAGAAGGATTGCTTGGAGAATCTGAAGCTGTTTTTGAGAATTCAGGGGTCTCAGTGAAACTGAATATAATTGCAAACTGCCATAAATGTCTGTTAATGTTCCCAGGAGTACTAACCACTTGTCACTGATAAGTATTAAGATTTGTATATAATATTTCAGAAAGTTGTTAAATGATCTGTTGTTACTTAGTCTCTGCTGCCCCTGGCATAATCTGACTTGCACATTGTTTATTTATCTCATAACACTGCTGATGGGCAGACATTCAAATTTCCACATAACAACATCAGAAAGATGAAATCCCTAAGTTTAGCTAAAATAAAATATGGCACATATTGTGCTTGTTTCTCAAGATATACATTTGCATTCTGGAGCTAGTCTCGGTCAGCATCTTCTCATGAGACATTTCTTAAACTTGTGGGGAGGATTATTAATATAAAGTTGCTAACTGATTATTTCTGTTGCCCTGAAAGATACATGCTTCCATAGCTGTAGTTTTCAGTCTCTCAGGACCCTTCGCTGATATTTTCTTGCATGACACGTCCTAGTGTGGTATCAAGAGAACCACAAAAGTGTTCACCAAACAGATGTAATTTCGGTGATACACACATGAGCTGAAATCTGCCTGCCAATGTCCATAGCTGGCCTGGGCACTGGGAAGACATAGGAGAAGGAATCTCTACTACTAGAGAAGGTCTCTCTAGGTCAGTGTTAAAGGCACATGGTCTTGCCCGGAAGAGGTTAGTTTAATTTTTTGGGGTGTGACCCAACAAATATGTGGGGTGTGCAGGAGGGGAATGGGATGAAGAGATAAGGGCTACAGCATTGCAATCACATGTTTACTAAGTTTAGGATGTGCCCATCTTGGTAGTTCAGAATTTGGATTGAACTACTATTATTTGTTGTAGACACACTGGTGGGCATTTAAGACGGAGCGAGTTCTTAAGAAGGGATTCAAATGAATGTCTTGGTCAGCCAGGACTTGGGTAGCATAGTATTGCCTAGTAGATGGAACATTGGACTGGGATTTGAGAGAGATGGATTCTAGCGCCAGCTCTGTGAATATCAAGCTGGGTGACTTTGCTTAAGTCATTTCATCCCTCTGTGCCTCAGACTCCTCATTTGTAAAATGGGATAATGATACTTACCACCTTTGTAAAGCACTTTGAGATCTATAGATACAAAGTGCTATGTAGGAGCTAGGTATTACTATGATTTGAATAGAAAGTGACATGCAAAAAGGCCCTGAGACATTTGACAGGGAAGCAGGCACATGGTGCATGGAGGCTGATATTACTGGTGGAGTGGATGAGATGTGATTGACAGTGGCACACATCTAAAAAACTTTCATCACAGAATTTTCTCTCCTTGTATAGAGTGAAATTAAGTATTCAGAAGTATTTAAACATACTATGTTATGGCATAAACCAACAAAAATTTAAAATAATTGAACATAGTGGTTTTTACTCCATCCCTAATACCTGTTCTTATTTTAATTCCTAGGTGTACGTGGACTATTGGAAGTTAACATTAATACTGCATATTCTGCCTTTTGTCAGTTTTAGTAATCTTAACATTATTTATATATATATTTTCTTTTTAATTAATAGACATTCCTCTGCATAATAAGAGTGCCTCAGGGTACTACAACTAGTGTTGTATATTGATGATCTAGAGAATCGGGTGTATAGCAAGGTGAGAAAATTTGATTATGACAAAATTATTTAGATTATTAAATATTTAAGTAATTGGGCATCACAATGGCAGGTTAAATTCAACATACACAAGCAAAGGGTACTGGCAGTATACAATGGAAAAAGTTGTTCCAACCACTCTTACACACATGGTTTGTGAACCACTTGCAGCCTCTCAGGAAAACTGGATAATTCAGTGAACGTCCATGGTTAGAACTGCAAATAAAAGTTTGCAGTTTTTGTTTTATTAAGAGTAGTGTAAAAATAATATGGAAAAGATTATTTTGGGTTTATATAAAACAATTATGTATTCATCTTAAATACCATGTTCAGTTTGGGGTTACCTAGTATCCCAAAAAGCTGTTTCAGAGCAAGGACAAATCCAATAAGGGGCACTTCATACATATCTGTGTGTTTCATTTCAAATAATCTTTTATTAAAAGTTTCATAAATAACCAAGGGCAGAGTTTAAGAATATACTACAGATTCCTATGCTAATTGACTTTTGAGGCTAGATGGCAGTCTTTCTTTATCCCCTTCATCCCAGAATTATGGACAGCTAGCGCAAGCATGCTATTATTTTACATGACCAGAATTTTGTTATATCAAACAAAAAGAACTAGCACATCCTTTTCTTTGGTAAATGCATAATTGTCTTACAACCATAACAATCTCAGAGTTCCTAAATAATATTGTTTTAAAATGCAAAACAGTTCTTGTATTAGTTAATCACAATCCTTCAATTATATTTATCTAGGTTCTTGTATACCACCTGTCACCATAGAATCTGAGCTCCACACAAAATAGATAAATAGTAGATATATTACTTCCCTGCACTATGTATTGTAAATTGGGGCTTTGGGACTAGGCAGTGAAAAGAGAAGGGACCTTCTCCAGCAGTTGATGCATGTTTTTTTCAGTCCTTCTTTCCAAATAGTTCTTCCTTCTTAAGTGGCCTCTGTATTCAACAGAGATAATGCCCAGAACAGAGCACCATGGTGATGTGCTTACAGCGACCTGTGTTATCTGACATCCTCAAGCTTCTGCTTTCTATTTGGAGCCTTTTTCAGGATAGGACGTTTTATCCTTAGCTACAAGTTGTTATAATCAAGCTCCAAGGTCATAAATTCATGGCTCACCGTAGTTAGCTCTGAGTCTGATAGTTTGGGCCACATTTTTCTGGCTAGCTACAAAGAGTAAGAGGCTTAGTTTTCAGACATGGCTATTTGAGCACCCAGTCACACTGAGCGGGTCCAATAGGACACCAACACTGTGAACTAATTTAGCAGGCTCTGGGCAAATGCTCTGGATAAAGAGAGATGTAATATCAACAATACTGTCTTTATTTACTGTGATGGGGCAGATGGCTATAGGAAAGTGATAAGGAACAGATATATTAGTTCCAGGCTAAACAAATCCCTGGTACCATTGGAACCAAATGGCAATTGTTCCAGGTTAATCAAGACACCTGTGGCCAATTAAGAAGCTTCTAGAAAGGAGTAGAAATAGCTAGCCTGACTGGGACACCTGAAGCCAATCAGGGGCTGGCTGAAACCAGTCAAAAACCTCCCAGTTAGTCAGGTGTGTGTGGATGTCAGGAGCTGTGGGAAGAAGCTGTGCTCTTGGTGAGACTCAGTGGTAGACACCATATCATACATAAGGAAGAAGGCCTCGAGGTAAGGGTGAAGTGGGGACTGGTGAGGGGAAGTAGCCCAGGGAATTGTATAGTGTTCTGTTGCTAAAAGGTCAGCCATCATAGCTGATACTGTTAGGGTCCGTGGGCTGGAGCCTGGAGTAGAGGGCGGGCCCGGGCTCCCCTGTTTCTGCCTCCACTAATTAATCACTGAGACTGGGAGACAACAGAGACTGTGCCAGGAAGGATAGCTTCTCCTCACTGGCTTATAATGAAAATGGCTCAATAGACTGTGACCTTGTCTCTAGAGAGAGAGAAGGGCTACGTGGAGGGTCACAGTGAGCCTCTGAGGCTAGTGAAATCTTCCAGGAAACACAGGATCCATAGAGATAAGGACAGAGCTTTGTCACATTACTTAAACATTCAGGGAGAAATTGCAATGCAAAAATCAGCTTTTCTTCCTAAACCATGCTTTTTAAAAATGATGTAAATGATAATTAGGTTAAAGCCAGGGTGGATAAAAATCAGTGATTTTTTAAAAAAAATAATAATAAAAATGATTTTTTTGTTTAAATCAGATTTTTTTATAAAAGTTTTTTTCCTCAAAAAGTATCTAAAGATAGTTTTAATTAAGATACATTATAGCTCAAAGATATCTCATCATGGAATAGGGATTATAAATTCTAATTCTATAATATGAGACAATATATTCATGTAGTATTTAAGAAAACTTTTTTTAGTGAGTTCCAATAGTTCATGAATTAGGAACCCAATCTTATGGGATTCCACAAGCTTCTTTATAGATTATTGAGGTCGGTCTTTCTCCAATGGGATTCAGTGCTCAGTCTAGAACAGTGCTTCCCAAACTTTAAAAACCTGTAAACCGCTTTCACTAAAATGCCAAGTCTCACGAACCCCCCGCCTAAAAATGAATATTTCCAGGGATTTTCTCCTCTACCTGAGTATAAATTATAAAAGCAGTGATCTTGGAAATATAAAATTAGTTTTTTGACATGCTTATTACACACTTTATTATTATTATTTTCATTACAATATTTTTATTACATTATGCAAATGGCAACACTCTTACAAGCTATTAAAGTGAGATATTTGATCACTTTGAATTGTTATAAGATATGGATAGAAGATTGTTGAAGGGCAGAATAGATCTGGACAAGGAGGAGAAGTCTGGAGATAAATGTGAGATGTGAGGAATATAAGGTTGTTTTGTTAAAATATATGTTTGCTGTTGAAGAAAAAATCCAGAATATTTAACGTTGTTTTAGTTAAATAAAACAGTTTAAATGTCTGTTTGGTGGTGATCTCCTAATACAGCATTGCAAGAAAATTCTCCAAATATTAATGATTAACCTATTGAATTGGAGATAGTTTACCTCCCAATGTCTGCTTCAATTACCTTTGGAAAATGAAATAACCAAACAATCATTCATTTTCTGATATAGCTGTAAAACTAATCTGAAAAGTTTTCAAAATAATCTGTTTTTAAAAAAGTATACTGTGTACCTTCTGAAAATGAAACCTACATCTATCTTTGAGTTTTGAAGAATATGTATTAGGGTTATAACAACCCACAAGAATGCACTTTTATGATTAAATCAAGTCTTCCTGACAAGTGATTTAAATCAAATTCACCCTGGTTGAAGCCAAAACATTCTCAACTTTATTCACAAAAGTGTTAGTTTTTGTCAAGTCAATTTCCTCAATCAAACACATACATAAGAAGATATACCCATGAGAGGGAAGGAGAAGGGAAAGGCAATAAGAGATTCAATGCAATATTCTTCTTTATAGTCAGGTGGGTGATAGGTAGTGTTTGCCATTTGCTTCAGACCAAAGTTCCTGGTGCACTAGGGACAGATTTCATCAGAGAGGAAGGTTTGCTTTTCAGATGGCTTTTTTATTTCTCTCCGGATAACGGAAATCAACAGAGAGATGATCAGGCAAAGACCAAACTCAAGACTCTGGGGTGTGTTAAATCCAAGAAACATCATGGTCTTATGTTCAATAATTTTTACACAAAATAGACCTGTAACCTGCAGCAGTAAGAAGGAAAAGTACAGACACAGAGCAACCAAACTAAACAATGAAAAAGCTCCCTCAGGATTGCTCGGGGTTTTATATTTTCTTAGTTCATGGAATAGTAACCAGGCTGTTTCAGAATCCCTGTCCAGAAGTTTCCAATAGCATTAGCTCATAAATAGAGCAACCTGAGTACTGTCTCGAAACATGTTTGAATATCCAGTTCTCAGAGCAAAAGTTCCAGCATACAGTGTGTTCTTCCTTCAGTTACTTTGGTTAGGGGTAACAAGCATTCTCAGAATTCTGGTAACAGGTGATCAGTCCATCAGGCCTTCACTCAATGTCAGAAGACACTGCCCACTGCCATAGTTCCACTTCCCCAAGAGGTGTCAGTGATAAGGGCTGCCTACGTGAACTGGCTGTTGGGCTGGTAGAGATGGGAGGCTGCCACCACTTCTCTTTGGGAAAGCTGTGCCACAGCTCCCATTCCCTGTCTTCTGGTGGGTGAAGGTCTGTCCCCATTTCAGATACTGATTTATCATCACTCTGCTTGCCTGGTAAGTTCTGATGGTACCACTGCACAAGATGGTATGGTTTGATTTTAGAAGATGTGGTGAACGGATACATTGACATTAATATTTCTGCATGTTTTATACAAGGATTGGTGGCCGCACTGGTTTTATTGTGCTAAATACTAGAATGATGTATTTAAAAAATGTGCTAATGTGTTAATTCTGTCTTAGTATAAATGATTTTCATTCTATATATTTCTGCAAAATCAATTGACTGAAATCCATTACATTAAAAATGGAAAATTGAACTTCATGACAAATGATGTGTTAAAATTACATTAATGATTGATTGGATAATGATGATGAGTTTAAATGTAAAATTGCTAGGGAAGGAAGAAGGAAAAGTGTTTATCCTGTTGCTAGATCCTCAGAGAACAGATTATAGCTATGAGCTTGATTTTTAATGCGTCCTACAGTAATTGCTAGTGAGGAGTCATGGGGGATCTTGGAGACCTTAGTAATATGCCACTGCCATTTTAATTGCCAAGAGAAGTATTACTAATTAAGGTGTCATTCTTCTTTCATTCCAAAGCAATTAGTCTGAAAGATCTGCAAAAGCTGAGATATAAATTTAGATCCAAACTCACTTAGCTTAACTACAACAGACTTTATGTGAAAAAGATCTGTGTGTTAAGCAAGGTTAATATTTAAAAAACTTAAAATGTCATTTCTTTTCTTAGAATTTGGTGCAATTATGTGATTTTCATGTTTTCATGGCTTTTTTTAACTGAAGTAGCAGAATTGAGGATGATTTGAGAACTTTTCATAACCAAAGGACTGTGTTTAAACTGTGATTCTACTCTGGGATAAAAACAACTCTAAAAATGGTGTTGTGGTGATTCATTTTTACTGTCTTTCAATGAAAAGTTGAATGCTTTTGAAAATCTTGTTTTTGAAGTCAAGCTGAGTTCTTTCCTTCTTGTATATCATCACGGAATAATCAAGTTTCACTTTTATTAGTACAGCCCTATTGTCCTCAGATTATGTTCTCGGTGACACCTGTTCAACCACACTGCCTTCTGTGGTTTATGCAAGTATAACTGATCAAGCACGGAAGAGCTCACAGAAAAATATCCATATAGCCCTACTACTTTATCCTCCTTTGTGTCCCAGTTTGATTCACCGGTGCTATATATCTCTGCTAGATGATCACCAGGAGATGAATTAATATTACTGCTACTTACGAATTTGCCTGGAAACTGCACACCACTAGTTATTGGAACAGCATGCTCTTGTTGTTGCCTTGCCTTGTCCGCCCTCCCTAATTTGTTTCTTCCATCTGTTGTGTCTTGTCTTTAAGGGTATGTCTATGCTGTAATTAAAAACCCACAACTGGCCCAGGCCAGCTGACTTGGGCTCCTGGGGCTCGGGCTAAGTGGATGTTTAATTGTACTGTAGAGGTTAGGGCTTGGGCTGGAGTCTGGGCTCTAAGACCCTGCGAGGTGGGAGGGTCCCAGACTGCAGCCTGAGCCTGAACATCTACACCACAGTTAAACAGCCTCAAGGAGCCCAAGTCACCTTGTGTGTCTAACTGCAGTGTAGACATGGCCATAGACTAGAAATTATTTGGGACATGGACTGTTCTTTTTTTTACTATTTATATAAACAGTACTGTACCTAGCACAATACAGCTGTGCCCTGGTTAGTGCCCCAGACCCCTGATGATAAAAATAATATGCTAACGAGTGGCATTAAGTAAACATGCCTGTTTAGGAGGGAAAAGGTAGGATAGAATCCAGTTTACTCATTCTGAGCCTTGGAGAACTAACACAGCCAACGGGTGAAAATATGCATTTTGCCCTGGCCACACAGGAAGAAAGACAAGAGGCAATAGATGTGGTTTAATTAGGTCACAACTGTATTCACTTAACATATCTGGTAATAAGTCATACAGTGCAAGGTCATCTTTCTTTCTTTTAATCTTTTCCACCTATTTGGAAGTGCTCCTCTCAGCTCTCCTCTATCTGAACCTAGTCCTAGCCCATTAGTAGAATCCCACCACCCTCCCCTTGTATAATGGTTAAGGGAGAGTGGGAAAAACAAGGGTTTTTTTCCCTGCTGTACCAGATGTTAGGAGCTCCAACCCCACTTTTACCTGCTTCCTTAGGGCAGTGGTTCTCAACCCATGGCTACATGTACCCCTGTGGGGTACACGGAGGGATACATCAGCTCATCTAGATATTTGCCTAGTTTTATAACAGGCTACATAAAAAGCCCTAATGAAGTCAGTAAAAAATAAAAATTCATACAGTGTCTTGTTTATACTGCTCTATATGCTATACACTGAAATGTAAGTACAATATTTATATTCAATTTTTTATAATTATATGGTAAAAATGAGAAAGTAAGCAATTTTGCAGTAATAGTATGCTGTGACACTTTTTGTGTATTTGATTTTGTAAGCAAATAGTTTTTAGGTGAGGTGTAACTTGGGCGTATGCAAGACAAATCGGATACCTGAAAGGGGTACAGTAGTCCAGAAAGCTTGAGAGCTACTACCTTAGGGAATGCTTCCCTTAAATCCACTTCCAGCTCCTGTTTATCAGGGAACCACATCCCATCTGTAGTGAGTACCTACACTGACATCTGTTACCCACTATTTTGTGACATCTTGACCTAACTGCCTTACTTACCTCACTGGATCTCTGACCTGCCATGAGGAAGATGAAAAAACCAACCTCTCCATAGCATATCTGGCAGTGAGGGAAAAATTCCTTCCCATCCCCAACAGAAAAAATGAAGCTACTACAATACCCATAGGTAATAGAGTAGGTTCTTCTGTTTGGTGACTGATGAGGGAGAGAGAGAGAGACACTTCCTTCCAGAGCGCATGGGGTATAAATATCCCCCACCTCTGCAATGCACATGGTGGGTCAGTGCCCCTACCTGGTTTGGCCACTTGCTGTTTCCCCCATCCTCTACCGCCTAACCAAAATGCAATAAGAGCCCTATTCCCTTTTCTTTCTGTTGGCCAGACAGAAATACATGACATGTGGTGACTTCATTAGCACAATTATAAAATCATAGATTTGTAGGACTGGAAGGGACCTTGAGAGGTCTTCTAATCCATTCCCCTGCACTCAAGGCATGACTTAAGCATTATTCAGACCATCCCTGACAGGTGTTTGTCTATCCTGCTCTTAAAAATCTCCAGTGATGGAGTTTCCACAACCTCCCTGGACAATTTTTCCCAGAGCTTAACTAAACTGACAGGAATCTTTTGCTAATGTCCAACCGAACATGCCCTTGCTACAATGTAAGCCCATTCCTTCTTTTCCTATCCTCAGAGATTAAGGAGTACAATTTTTCTCCCTTCTCCTTGTAACAACATTTGATTTACTTGAAAACTGCTATCATGTCCACCCTCAGTCTTCTTTATTACAGACTAAACAAACCCATTTTTTCAGTCTTTCCTTATGGGTCATGTTTTCTAGACCTTTTAATAATTTTTGTTGCTCTTCTCTGGACTTTCTCCACATTGTCCACATCTTCCTTGAAACTGGAACTGTGCACAGTACTCCAGTTGAAGCAAAATCAGACAGAGTAGAATGGAAAAATTACTACTTGTGTCTTGCTTACAACACTCGTGCTAATACATCCCAGAATTCTTTGCTTTTTTTTTTTTTTTTTTTTTGCAAGAGTGTTACACTGTTGACTCATATTTAGCTTGTGAGTTACTATGACCCACACATCCCTTTCTGCCATAGTCCTTCCTAGGCAGTCATTTCCCATTTTATGTGTGTGCAGCTGATTATTCCTTCCTAAGTGGAGTGCTTTGCACTTCATCTTATTGAATTTCATCCTATTTTTCTTCAGACCATTTCTCCAATTTATCCAGATAATTTTTAATTTTAATCCTATTCTCCAAAGAACTTGCAACCCTCCCTTGGTATCATCCATAAACTTTATAAGTGTACTCTCTATGCCATTATCTAAAACATTGATGAAGAAATTGAACAGAACTGCTCCCGGAACTAATCCTGCAGGACCTCACTTGATATGCCCTTCCAGCTTGACGGTGAATGACTGATAACTACTCCCTGGGATCAGTTTTCCAACCAGTTATGCACCCACCTTATAGTAGCTCCATCAGGTCTAGGTTGTATTTCCTTAGTTTGTTTATGAGAAGGTCATACAAGACAGTATCAAAAGCCTTATTAAAGTCAAGATATACCACAGGTACCACTTCCCCACCTCCCACCACATGGCTTGTTGCTCTGTCAAAGAAAGCTACTAGGTTGGTTTGGCATGATTTGTTCTTGACAAATCCATGCTGACTATTACTGATCATCATCTTAACTTCTGGGTGTCAGCAAATTGATTGCTTACTTATTTGCTCCATTATCTTTCTGGGTACTGAAGTTAAGTTGACTGGTCTGTGATTTTCTGTGTTGTTCTTATTTCGCTTTTTATAGATTGTCATTCTGTTTGCCCTTTTCCAGTCCTCTGAAATCTCACCTGTGTTCCATGATTTTTCAAAGATAATTGCTAATGGCTCAGCTATCTCCTCAGTCAGCTCCTTGAGTATTCTAGGATTTTTTTCATCAGGCCCTGGTGACTTGAAGATATCTAACTTGTCTAAGTAATTTTCAACTTGTTCTTTCCCTATTTTAGCCTGTGATTCTACCTCATTTTCACTGGCATTCACTGTGCTAGATATCCAATCGCTACTGATCTTTTTGGTGAAAACTGAAACAAAAAAGCAATTTAGCACTTCTGACATTTCCACATTTTCAGTTATTCTGTTATTGCCCTTCCCCTGTATTGAGTAATGGATCTACCCTCTCCTTAGTCTTCCTCTTGCTTCTAATATATTTGACGCAATTATTAAGTGAAGTTTTAGTATGGATGTGGACATGGAAAAACAATGGGACACAGGCATCAAATGTGGTTAAATGCACAGGCCAGAACTTTACTCAACAAATCATAAATAATTGGGATAAGTCACCCTAAACCACCGGATGGGGTTCTTCCAGAGGAGGCCTCAAACTGACACCTGTTCTGTATTTATGAACTTGAAGGTGAGGGCTGTGGTCATGCCTCTCACCTTCGGCCCTGTCAAAGGATGCTGACTGGGTCCTTATTCCCTCCCTTTCTCCACCAAAAACTGCCAGACCCCTGCACCCTCCCCTCCCAACCCCACTCCCCCACACACACTAAGGTACAAAATAAAAATCTAAGCAAAAAGTTGTTTCAAAAGAAAAAATGAAAATAGACCCCCTTTGATGCTGTTTGAACTATTTTCCCTTCCCTCCCCCTTCCTTCAAATGAAATTTTGGTGAAATCAAGACGATATTGCAAATTATTTTGATTTGACAGAGCTGCATTTTCTGATAGAAAACTGTTCCATTTAATTTCTTTGGCCAGCTATAGTTGTGATATTTTAATTTTAACTCTGCCCCCCATCTCAGCCAAACTTCTTGGATGCCAAGAGAGAAGTGATATATCATCAGGCATTTGCTAATTTTTTTCAGACTCTGGATCTGGCGATTGGCTGAGCCCTGGATATCACAGAAGATCTAGCACTGAAGTTTAGGTATGGCTAATAAAGGGCAGTAAAAGAGATTCATTCCCCTTGCTCCCAGCTACCACTGGATGAGAGCCAATCACCTAATCCCATCCCCACCATCAGTGATGGCAGCAGTGGGCAAGACAAGCCTCAGCCTTCAGATGAGGAATGCAGCTTCCCTCCCCCACCATGAGAAAAGAAGAGGTGGTGAAGGGAAAAGCAAAAGCACCTCAACACACCAACAAAAACTCCTGTCCCCAAGTAGGAATGTCTGGTGCTACCAGTGCCACCAAAGCACCATCCGCCTCTCTCCCCCTGCATTGCTAGCATTTCTTCAAAGATAAAAGATTAATATTTTCATACTCTTAAGAAAAATTACTGTTGCTACTGAGAATACAAGGCAAGGGCTAATCCTGCAAACCCTTACTTGGGTGAATAGTTGCACTCAAATTCATGACTGTTTGCAGTATCAGACGTTTAATAAAAATGATGAGTAAAGTCCAAGTTGCATGTTGCCTGTTACTGTTAGTGAGAGTTATGTGCTCATCAGAGAACCCAAATGTCTAAAACCCAAATGTTTTGAAGTTTGTTTAATAAAAACAGTGTATCATTGTAGTAATTTGAAAGAGCAAATTACTTCATAATATTTTCATTTGACTGAACCTGCAGCTAGATCTAAAACCGGGCAGCTTGTAGAAACAGTTGTGAAAATCTCAGACCAGATGTAACCTGTAACTGGCTTTCATTCTAGAGGGCTATCTTCATTTGGAGCTTTGTTTACATGTCACAGGCTATTAGTGAAAAAGCCAAGGGAAACAGACTGGCTGCTGACTTGGGCCATTGGGTGTTGAGTATATTTTACTTTTTAAAAAAGAAAACATATGAACGGCTGAACTAGGTCAGACCAAAGGTCCATCCAGCCCAGTATCCTGTCTGCTGACAGTGGCCAATGCCAGGTGCCCCATCAATTTATCTAGTTCTCTTTTAAACCCTATTATAGTCCTAGACTTCATAAACTTCTCAGGCAAGGAGTTCTACATATGATGTTGTGCCATTGCAAAATCTGATTAAATTCTAAAAAAAAAATTCTAGTCCATCTGATTAGGTAATCACTTGAAAGACAGCTAAATAGGCTAGCTAGTTGCCATTTGCACATGAAATAAGGCTTCCTTTTCTGTGTAGTAAGTGCTATTTAACAAAGGGTAGATTATTTGTATTGAGCCAAAAAAATTAGACTAGCCATGGCTTAAAAATTCCTGGCAATCAGAAAAGTTTTAAGCTTTGCAATTATAAAGTTAGAATTCAGTGTGAACTTCCCACTCCCAATATACTCAGATTTTGAGAGAATACAGATTCTGATCTGAACATGTTAGGTGGCTTTTTTCTCTAAGATGGGCCATGCAGTGCTCTGGCTCCAAAGCCCCCATAACTGTGGAAAAGGTGAGTTTAGAACAAGATCTGAACTTTACTGCTCAGACCCATTTCTAATTGTTAAGAAAGGGACCAGTACCCTGTAATATTACCTACTGATTCAAAATATGACTACCGTAATCTTTCTAGAACAAAATCACATTTGTGCTTCGATGCTACTATTTCTATACGTATTACAGCAATGTACAATAGAGAGAAGAATGTAAAAAATATCATTTCAACTTTTTTAAATGTCATCTGAAAACTTCCCTCCTACGAGGTGTCTGACTGTGTTAATGAAAGGGGAACTGGCTGTGACAGTAGAGTGGCCTAATTGTTATACCTATGACACAAGTATTCTTCATGGTTATTTCACCATGATGTGGGACTATCACAATAATAGCATTTTAGATTGTTTTTGTATTTGAGTTATTCTGTTTATATATAAAGTATAATATCCATGTTAATGTGGAGAGAACTAAGTGATGCTGTGGTTATTTATTAGCCTTTCTCTTCAGGTGGTCTGACTTGAATTCAGTATAGATCCTATGAAACATTTTGTATGGCATAACATTTAAATGCCAGTTTCCACACCTTACAAGTGGCTTTATAGGACCTAGCATTCTTTTAATTTAGGGTTACTGTTAACTGCAGAGATATTTTCATAGTACCAGCCTGCATTGTGCCATCTCCTCCTTCCACTAATCATCTGTCACTTGCCCAAACATAAAATTCACCTAATTGGTGTTTCATGGAAAATAAACCCACCCAGAATCAAGAATACTAATTAAGTCAAGACAACAGCATTAATTTTAAAGGCTAATGGTACTTCTTAATTTTTAATTACACATAATTCTCTCTCTGACTCAGAAAATACTGGATCAGTTTATACACCGTAGACCTGATGTTGCTCTTAGATATGTAAGCATACCTCCTTCCATGTCTTATAAAATTTGTTACTGCATTGAATCTGAAGGTAGGTTTCTGCTCATAGTGCTACTGTACTTATGAACACTAGGACTAAAACATACAGGTGATATTAATAATTTCCTAGATTTTTGTGATATTATGTGTAATTCTTAACAGTATTTTAACAGTTATTTTAGTTCAGTGTTACAGGTTTTATTTCCACAGTAACATAATTCCAGTGACATTATTTCATTCTCTTTAGACATGGTAACAGAGTCCCCATGGTCTTGTGCTGCTGTTGTTTTGCCAAAATAGTGTGTTGATCACAATGAAGTCCCTTTAGATAGTTCATATGGTGTTATATTCCAATGACATTTTGTTGGCAATTGCACACTGTAACATTTTCACAGGGCCCTCATGGAAATCTCACATCACAGAGTAATATATCATGGTGGCATCACCTTGGTAATCTGGTAGTGCACTTCCCAAAAGAAATATATTTTCTCTGTAGTAATGCCATCAGAATGAGCTCTGTGCCATAAGTTCACATTGAAATGTGTCTTTTTTTCAAGTTATGATTGAACAACTATGCACATGGGCTTTTAAGAATCTTCTCAGCATATCTAAAGTTATCAGTCTAAAGGAAAATCTAGAATAGGGTTTTTAATTGTTTATATGTGTGTGTTTGTTCCTGTATACATTCTCTTTAATTTTTTTTTGTCACTGGGACTGTGTGTGACAGGTGAGGTTTTGCTCATAAATGAGGGGGAAGGTGAGTGAAACAGTATAAATAATCTTTTGTGGGCACTATCACAGAAGCAAGAGATTAAAATGACCTGTTTAATCTTCCTGCCAGGTATCTTTTAGGGACTGAGACATGGGGAACACTGGCAGGTAAACTCCTCTGGCAAGTGTGTTCCATTATTGAGCCAACCCCTGGTTCAGACAAAGTTCCTCTGGTTTGTCAGATGGAAAGTTCTGTGATAAACTGTGGGAAGTTTATTAGCCCAAAAATGCCATCTGCCACTTTTCTCATGCTAGAGAGAAGGATCTGGTAGGGAGGTGGGGGAAGTATTAGGATTTTGGTGAGAGAAATGAGGGGGAGGGTACTAGAATCAGTATTAACAATCACTGATCAGCATCCAAATCATGATATTGGCTTTAAAATCATGAGGTTTTTTGGGGGGGGAAAAAAAACCACTTTTTTTCCCATATACTGTCTGACCTTTGAGCTTTTAGGAGGAAGCCACCTTTCCCCAATTTGTTTGATAATTTTAGGTTCAAAATTCAACCTTAAAGGCAAAAATGTGAGCTGTGCAGAAACTGCTGCAGTATTTCAAGTAAGGCTATATCACAGTAGCATGGGAATGGTTTATGAGCATATATCCTTACTCTGTGGCATCTCGTGTGTGGGTTGCCCCTCTCAGACTGCACTGGACTTTCCAACTGCCACTTCACATTGCACATTCATGTTGAGTACTTGCGGAAAAGTTTGTGAATTCTGAATGATCATTCATTCAAATTCAAAAAGTTGTACTGGAAATTATTTTGTTAGTCATTTAAAAATTTGTCATTCAATCAAGGAGCAGGGAAAATGTTCCATATGATTTAGATGGCCAATTACATGAGAAGAATGAATAATGAATAGAGAAGTTAGTGAAAAATTAATGAAATACCCAAATACTTCATCCAAATACTTACGAATTACAAATACATTCAAAGAAAATCAGAATTGCTTTAGAACCAAAAATGGGTCTAGATTTATATTCAATATTTTTCATAACAAATAGTTTGAGCAGCTGTAAATATAGGATATACTAAAATCCTAATATAATAAATATATTATACCTACCTTTTTTTCATCTACTAATTCTATAATTTTACTATAAAAACAATCCAATTTATCTGACAAAGTATGCTGATGTATATTTTAATGGAGAAAACCAACAACCTAACTTGCATATGTGACTGAATATCTCTATATAAATATAGATATTAACATCCAGATTAAATTTTGCATATCAAGTATCAACAGATGCATTTTAAAGGAGCAAATATTCAAATCCCTAAATCAAATAGTTAATAATTCAAAGGCTGATCCTATGACTATAACTATAGTACAGAATTTACAATTTTATGACTTTTTAGAATGTTAGAGTAGAATTTCATCATGAATTAACACACTCGTTTTTTAATTGAACTGCATGTGTTTTATTAAATGGAAGGTTTATGCTTTCTCTTGCACACCTAATATTTTTAATTGAATATCTGATTTCTATCACTGACAAATTAACATCTGCGCTGTACATATCTCTCATGCCTATGGATACACTGATTAGAATTCTAAAGAAAAGCAGATACTAGAAAACAAAAAGACAGAATTGTGAAACATTTAGAGCCATAAATTTTGATTACATATTGAGAAGTGTTTAATTATCTTATTTCATTTAATTAGCCCCACTACTTGGGTCAATTGCTTTTTTTTTTTATTAAGATGGCATGTTAGCAACTTTGTTAATTGGCATGAAATAGCATGTGACTCCACTGAATATTTTGTTTGATTATAATTTTTTGTGTGGTTTTAGCTTTCCCTGAGATTTCTATTTATTTGAGAGAATCTTTTCAATAATTTGTACAATATCTTATCAAATGAAGAACTCCTTCATTTGAAATTCAGCGTTCATTCTCCATTTGCTTGAATATCAAGAGACAAAATGACACTAAAGAATCAAGATGTTTAGCCCTTAGTATGCGTCTTTTAAAATTAGAGAGCATCTCTGTTTCTTCCTTAGATACAAGAAAGATTTGTCCTTATATGGAATACATGATGTTGATATGTTATGTTTTGATGCTTATAAAGCTTTAGCTTTTAGATCTGAATGTTTGCTGTCATTAAATAATTATTGTCATCCCCCTAATTTCTTTGCAACTGTGAAAATTTAAATAGATATAAATTGAAAAAAATGCTTTAAAATAAACATTGACACTATCTCTGAAAATTATAAAAAATGAAAACCAAATTCTGCCAAGACATACTATATTTTATGAAGAATTTTTCATACATACTACCACTTTGCAGTCACAGCATGACATAGAGCACATTAGAATCATGGATTTATTAAAATTTTAAGATAATTTTTGGTGTTTGTAAGTACTCTTAAACAGTATTTTAACATTCATCTAGAAGAATTTCAGTGTTTAGCCTATAATATTGTTACTCTGACACACTCACCTCTCTGACACTGATGTTACCTGTTCAGCACTCCTGTTGTTGCTGTAAACCTGTAATTTATAGTAGAAGTGACTTTTATAACAAAGTGTAACAGACTTAGTGCTAAGATAACCCTTACTTTCTATTTTGGCTTGGAAGGATTTGATTTTTATCGGTAAATATTGGTAAAGGTTGATTTCACTGTACACACACAAATGATCAAAAAATATTTTCCATCAAAGGTAATCAAAAGTTACAGATAAGTTTTTTAAAAAAATGCTTCTTGAGAATGTAATAGAATTTAAGGATATTTACTTTGTGTATTTTGACGTGATGTTGATATGTTATGTTTTGATGCTTATAAAGCTTTAACTTTTAGAATCTGAATGTTTGCTGTCATTAAATAATTATTGTCATCCCCCTAATTTCTTTGCAACTGTGAAAATTTAAATAGATATAAATTGAAAAAACACTTTAAAATAAACATTGACACTATCTCTGAAAATTATAAAAAAATGAAAACCAAATTCTGCCAAGACACGCTACATTTTATGAAGAATTTTTCATACATACTACCACTTTGCAGTCACAGCATGACATAGAGCACATTGGAATCATGGATTTATTAAAATCCATTTGATTTGGAATATCTTTCTGCCCCCCCCCCATACCATTCTTCATTGAAACACCTAATAATGCTCATTTTAATGGTAATATATTTTATTCAGACTGATTTTAATGTTTTATATAGTTATATATAAAGTATTTATATAGACTTTTAATATTTGAAATAAAGTGCATTTAGTGTCTCTGTACTTTAAAAAGAACTTACTATACTCAGCTCAGTGTTGTTACTTTTGCCCTTTAAAAATGAATTCAGACTATTATACTGGATACTTTTGCCTTTGAAATTTATTTCAGGTTTCCTGATTTTATAGCTCCCTGATTTTATGAAGGTCTTGGGTGACCTTCGTAATATCAGAGCTAAAATGTGTTGTAACTACAGCATGCAATATAAGTGTGTGTTTCGTACAATATATGGTCTTTCCCTAATTGGAAAATAAATGTATTTTAATGGCATAATACTAGGTCGTTTCATGAGAACATGAGTTTCAGGATAAGGCACACCATCAACTTGAAATGTACTCTCTTTCAAAAATACATTCATAGTATTTTTCAGGGGCTACCCTTGGGCTTAAGTTTCCCTGTCAATTTTTTGAGGCTTTATAGTGACATGTTCCTATTTTAAATGTTTTTTCTTTTCCTTGTTACGGTATGACAGATCCACACAAACAACATGGAAAACTGACTATATAGGGTAAATGTGACTCTACCCAAGTCTGTCAAAGGCAGAAAATAAACTTAAAAAAAAAAAACTTATCTTTTCCTTTATAATAATTGCAATAGGTTGACTTGTAACAATAGCAAATAAAAAAATCAGACAAGTGATCTTTAAATTGATTGTGGTTCCCTTAAATATTACACAGAAGGGAAAATGAGACTAGTTTTGAAGAGACTCATATGATGTCCTAAGTAAAAAGTGTATTGAGGGTTTGTTTTGGTTGTGTTGGGAGACCTACAAGAGTTTAGATTTGCTGGTCCTCCAGGTAGAAAACTGCACCATAAATAAAGTAGCTGTAACAATGATGATATAATGGTAGCCAGTCTAGGGCTTCACTTTTGATAGAGGTTTCACGTTATGTCTATGCTGCCGCAGTAAGACAACCTACGCTATGCAACTCCAGTTATGTAAATAATGTAGCAGGAGTCAACGTACCTTAGGTCAAGTTACTTTAGGATCTACACCATGGGGGCTCAACTGGAGAAACTCCCCTATCAAGTTACCTTACTCTTCTCGTCCGGGATAGAGTACAGGGGTCAACCGGAGAGCAATCTGCTGTCAAATTGACGGGTCTTCACTAGACCCACTAAATTGACAACCAGTTCCCGGCTGTAGTGTAGGTGTCGTGTCAGTAAAGGACTCCTGATGTGATGTTACTGGACCACACAGAGTAGTGATTCTAGATGTGCCTGTTGTAACGGGATGAATTGCAAAGACAGAACTGCTCACCAGTATGAGTCCTTGTGCTGAGGGACTCCAAGGCAAGAGAGCAGGACAGAAAGAAACATAGGCATGAACATAGACAAAAAATATGATGTACCCTTGAGAGCGGACATCATTACATTTTTTTGAAAAACAGGAATCTGGTTTAACCCTAAATTTGTCTGAGTGGCAAAATTTGGTATGTACTCTGTTATAACACAACAAATGAAATGCTTTACTGTGTTCACTCTCTTCTATGTCTAAGACTAAGATTACATTAGATTATACACATCAGGGCTACTCCAAACCTGTAACCTTAGCATCAGATTGCTGTGTATCAAGTTAAGGATTGCTTAGTTCAAAATGCTAGGCCTAATTCACATTTGGTGTAAGCATATCAGTTACAACTCTGCCACATTTGGCCTGAAGTCAGTCTCTCTATCTGCCTTGTTGAATATATTGACATCCACAAGAGGGCAGCATGGTTAAATTTTAAAGGAAAGAGGGACCAGGGAGACATAAGGCATGAATGATTTTTATATTTAAAAAGTCAAACTCATAATAAACATATTCTAATTGTATGAAAGCATTGTTTTCTCTAGTCAGCATAGATTAAGACATTACCCATTAATTGTATATGTTTTCCTTTATATCTGTTGGTTAATATGAATGAAAGTATCACGATATGAATGCCATCTGTTTCAGAACAAGTTGCAAAAATTTAAGATTATATTTTTTAAATCCAAGTAGGGGATTTAGCAGCACAACTTCCATTAATTTCAATATGACTTTTTTTGCTAACTATACTAGACTAGGTGCTCCCAGTCTGGGGATCGTGACCCTTAACAGGTTTCGGATGTGAGGACCAACCTACTTTTCCCATATTGTTAAATGGGAAGAGGTTCCTGCTTCCACAGAGGTTTGGGAAGGGATGAGCCAGGAATGTAAAAGGGAATCCTGATCTGGGAAATGTTGGCTTTTAAAATCTCAACCTAAAACCTGAATATTAGAAAACCATATAAATAAGATACATTTTAATAATTGGTGCCATTTAAAAATGGTTGCCAAACACCATATATTTTCCCATTTACAGTGATAAAAGGTGTGTTGTAATATATTACAATGTGTATGTATTTGCACATTAGCCTCTTTTTCAGGAATACATTTCTGGAACTTACAAATTTAATCTTATGAGTTATGTATTGTGCATTTCAGAGAGAAGCTGCATAGATCTGTATAGTGAAAGGGAACAATCCAACAATTTCTTTATTTTTATTTTATTTTGTTCTTTATTCTTTTATGTTCCTTTAGCTTTCATGGAAGTAGGGAGCTATGGCATTATCTCTCTCTCTCTCTCTCTCTCAAAGTGAATATACCTTTAAGACTGTTTATGGGGGGTCCTTGCAGTATTATGCATTGTCCAGTAGATGGCCCTATGTTCCACATTCCTGCAAGTCTAGTGCCTAAACTTGAACAGATCTACAGAAATTGATTCTCTGTGTCTGTACTGTAGTGTAATTCACTTGAACATTGTATGCAGCCTGCTCATACAGTAAAGAAAAGTGTTTGAAAATGATAAAATGCAAGTGATGTTATGGCTCGCATCTTTCTTATCTATCTGCTTTGTTTTTCTGTATTACCCATCACTGCAGTACAATATCTAAAGGCTGGTAAGTATGTGCAACCTGTGACAATTTGGGGAATGTATGTAATCTTGGGAATAATGTTTGAAATTATGGACTCTGTATGTATCTCTCAAACTATAAACTCCATTTTGATTGCAAGGCTGATCAGGCTTCCCAGCTGGCTTTACCTCCATGTTGGATGAAAATTCCAAGCAATAGTGACAGGGGCTAACAATGCAGGGCTTGGTGATCCTCTGTTCTATGTGGAAGCGCCTTGGAACAAAAGTTGGCTACCTTCCAGAAGAATTTGTCTGCCCAGATGCGCTGGTAACTAAGCAGTGGCACCTGGGGGTGGAATTGATTACCTGATGAGACTGATCAGTGGATCACCTGACAAAGGGGACTGGAAGTTATAGACGAAAGGGTCTCTTACTGGCCATTTTTGAGAACCAAGATTAAAGGAAGTGAGCTGGGGCAGAGACGAGCAGACGGAAGCTGGCTGTAGGAGAGCGGGACTCCGATTCTTTGAGTAGATGCAATCATGCATTCCACTTGGGGGTAGGGGGCAAGGGGAAGCATGCCCAGCACCCTGGAAACAGAAAATTTTGTCTAACATTCCCCGTAGAGGGGTGGCGCTGTAACTCCTCCCCTGGCTATATGATGTGTCACCGTCCCAACCTCCCCTCCTTCAGCTCTTTCCTACAGCCCAGGCCTGGAGCTCTGTGCAGTTTTCACCTCACAGTCCCTCTGTTCTAATGACCTTTTCTAGTTGTATGTAGTTAATTAGTATCCTTAGTATAGTGTTAATTATATTTAGTGTTCGTTAATTGTAGTTAAATGTTCTCTGATGATGCCTTCACCAGGGTTTAAACATTGCCCATGGTGTTGGGGAGCGATTTCCAACAACAATCACCACACGTGGTGCTCGCTGTGCCAAGGCAGAGCCCCTATCAAGGAGTGGTACTCAATTTTCAGATTGCAAAAGAACTCAAGTGATGAGAGAGCTGTGTCTGAAGCAGCATCTGTTTGAACAGGCCATGCAGCCTGCTTTGGTACTGAGACCCTCATCAGACCAGAGGTCACCTTTGGGTTTGGAGAGTGCTGGCACTTCACGTCCTGGACTGGGTGCCTCTCCAAAGACATGTAAGAGTCATTCCCTATTGAGGAAAAGGACATATAAAACTGACTGACACTGCTCAAGATCCTGTAGAGCTCTTCTTCCTACTCTGAAAGAAAGGTAGATTGGCATGAAGTGAATGGTGGTGGTCAGAATGGAGTAGGTCCCATCAACCACTGCCCAGTTCTCCACAAGGAAGTCAGAGACCCCATACCATCAGGGGCAGTGCCAGGTATTTTACCGCCCTAGGCGACAAGCACAGAAGGAGGCATCCACTGAATTGCCGCCGAGAGCAAGTCGGCTTGTTGACTACAATTCGGTGGCAGCTTGTCATGCTGCCTTGATTTCAGTGGGAATTTGGCAGACACTAGGATGGTGGCAAGCCATTGGGCTGCTGCCGAATTGCTGCCAAGGGGGCAAAAAGCCACCCTCTGAATTCTGCTGCCCTAGGCAACCGCCTAGGTCGCCGAATGAGTAGCGCCAGCCCTGAATACCGTTGACTCTGGGTCTGCTGCCAAGCTGTCCATTGAGTTTGATACCAGCAAGGGCAATGCCAGCACTGACTGCTTCCACGCTGGCAGTGTATCAGGTAGCAATAGACCTCCTCTTCCTTTCTGTTCCTATCTTGCCACTGGCCTAAGACTTTGCCAAGGGCATATTTTATAGCCCCACTAGGACCATGGTACACTCCAGGGTGCTCTGCCAAGAGGTGATCAGGTTGTGGCAGTTCTGCATCAAGGAGAGCATTACTTCGATAGCCGACCACTTGCCAGAGCTCTAGAAGTATCCCATGGATCATCTCAGCAGGAGTTTTCCCCAAAGACATGGTCTCTGAAGACAAGGCCACATTTGCACTTTTAGGCATCCCAAAGATCAGCCTATTTGCTTTCCCCCCATTCCTGACCATCCCACAGGTCATCCTCAACCTTCTTGTTCGGTCAGTTCAGCCTCTCATACCACTTCCTCTCAATTCCGACCCGGTCACTCAGAATTACAGCCGCATCTTGCATCCCATGTTCAGCTCCTTGCCTCTCACGACGTGGCTGCTTCATGGCTAAATGGAAAGGAAGAACAGTGTTAAGCAGCTGTTCAATGGGTCCTACTTGGCAGTAGAAGGCCCTCTACCAGAGTGGCCTATTCAGTGAAATGGATGTGGTTTGGGGTGTGGTGATTGGCCCGCAGAATCCAACCAACTCTGCTTCTGTCCCAGATATCCTAGAGTACCGGCTGCACCTTCAGTCTTTGGGATGTCCACTTAGTTAATAGAAAGTGTATCTGGCTGTGATATCAGCATTTCATTTCCATATTCAGGGAAGATCAATCTTCTCTGTTGCCATGATACCAAGATCCTTAAAAGGGCTTCTTTTGTCTACATCCTCTGGTCTGAGAGCCTCTATGGGACCTTAACATGGTCCTAATGACTTACATGGGACCTCCGTTTGAGCTGTGGCACCCTGCCCCTTTCCATTTTTGTATCAGAAGACTGCATTCCTGGCAATGACAACATCCACAAGAAGAATGTGAGGGTTGATGGCAGAGCCTCCTTATGCACAGTTCTCCAAGGACAAAGTGACTTTATGACCACAGCCAAACTTTTTGTCTAAAGTGGTGTCTCAATTTCATCTAAACCAGTCAATGTAGCTACCTGTATTTTTAAAAAAAATAATTATAGGATATCAGCACACACTGAATAAATATCTTTGTGCACAAATTGAGTTAAACTCCTAGAATTACTGTACTGATTACTGTAACTTCTAACTTCAAAGTAGTAATAAAAGATACCAGATACAGCAGAATTTGCCACCCTGTAGCACACTCTGATGCAACTTGTCAATATCATGACATCTATTTAAAGAAAATTGCTTGAAGAAAAATAAAAAATACTGTGATACTTGTATCAGGAAATTAAAATAACATCTTGGACACACTTAATATTGTCAGTCCATAGCATGGAAGTGTTGAATTATACACCTCTCTGCTCCCACACCAAACACTCTGTTTCAACTTATTATATTACTTAATTTTACTTATAACTCATATTAAAAACACTTATCCAGGATTATAGGTGCCTTTGATGTAATTAAAAGTAGAATTTTGTAAAGATAAAACTGGAAGCTTCCCTAAAACCATCAGAAAAATATAACTAACTAGATAGATCAAATATAAACAATACTCCAGAAACATTCTACCACTTCTCCCACTACCTACCTGCCCTTCCCAAGCCCTGGCTCAATAAAATCAGACTATTTTGCATTAAGGAGGAGGAGTGAACTCTAAAGCAGAGTGTCCCTGATAGAGAACACCCTGGTGGTGGCTCCCACTCTCTTATACCCCACGGATTCTAAAGGTATGTCTACACTTAAAACGCTACGGTGGCACAGTGGTTTTCCTGTCAGCGTAGGTCATCCACCTCCCCAAGAGATAGTACCTAGGTCCGCAGACGAAGTCTTCCATCAGTCTAGCACTGTCTACACAGGGAGTTAGGCCAGTTTAACAATGTCACTCAGGTGTGCATTTTTCAGAGCCCTGATTGATATGGTTAAACTGACCTCATTTTCTAGACCAAGCCTCAGCGGAGTTCCTTTGCTGACACTGGCACAGGGACAAAGATATTCTCTCAAAGAGGCAGGTCCCAAGTGTGGCAAATTGCCGGCACTATTATGATGGGTCCCATGCTTTCTCTTCTCGTGGGGAGTTCAGGGTGCCATTTCATGCCTCTGAACAGGATATTAACTGCCCCACTAGTATCCTAGAGGAGGGGAATAGAGAAGGAGGGACCCAGGCCCACCCTCTACTCCAGGTCCCGGCCCAGGGGCCCTGAGGATAGCATTAAACCACTTGAACTAGCTATTCCTTCCCCTGGTCTCCTTCCCTCTCCTACCCTTCAGCTTGTGGGGCTTCCTGCCCTCTCTCTGCACAAGCCAGGTATCCCTTTACCTACAGTCTGGACCTTCTTAGCTCATTGCAGCACTTCTCCAAACTCTCCTCTGCTTTCCTCCAAACGGCTCTCTGCTCCCACACCAAACACTCTGTTTCAACTCCTTCAAACTGCTCTCTGCTCCAACATCAATCGGCTCTGCTTAAACTCCTTCAAACTGTTTTCTGCTCCAACACCAAATCACTCTGCTCCCACTCCTCCAAACTGCTCTCTGCTCCAACACCTTTCCCTGTCTGATTGAAACAGGGCTTTTTTATCATGTGACTTACTTCAGGTGCTCTAATTGGCTTCAGGTGCCTTAACTGGCTCCAGGTGTTCCAACCAACTTCTAGCAAACTTGCTTCCCTCTAGCATTCTTCTGCTGCCCTCTGGCCATGCTGTATCACACAAGCTATTTAAGACTTCATAGGTCAAATTCAACTTTTCAGCAATACCTTGAAGTCAATTGGATCAGTGTCATGTGCTGCTTGTGAGATACATTACAGACCACAATCCTCTGTACCAACTTCAGTTTCTAGGTTGACTTCAGGGCTAGTCTTGTAGAGTGCACTATAGTAATCTAATCGAGGGGTGACTAATCAGGTTTGTATCCAAAAGAAGTAGAATAGCCAAGCCAGAAGCTGAAGAAAGCTTTCCTTAGACATCACTGCTTTGTGATCGTTCACCAGTAATACCCCCACATTGAGAAGTAATAACAAAGGACAGGAACAAACCTTCAAACACAGGGGCAAATGTAATCCTCTTTATATTTTCTAATTGCTTCCTCAACCTTACCTAAATTGAGCCCTCAACCAATAGCAGGAGTTGGATCAGATATGATAAGGAAATAGTGGCATGTCACTAGCCTAGTGGAAACACTGTTCATGCTTTCTCACCAGGCCTCCCAACAGTTTCAAATACACATTGAACAAAAGGAGTGAGGATAAAAATAACTGTTCTGTCTTAATTTCTTCTTGTCATTCTGTATAATGTTTTTTCTTAGAAATGTGTGATACAAAGCCTTTTACTAGCAAGTTAGATATTATGTGCATATTGTTCTGCCCACATTTATGTTGTATACGCACATACAAAGGATATCAGTCACTTTTTCATTGTCTTGGGTGTCCTTTCGAAGTTGAAGAATGCTTTTTATCTTTAATGTGAATGCTCAGTTCATAAATTTAGTTGATTTTTACAGTACTGCATAGGTTCAATTACTATTTAACAAACCATAATAGTATTTATTTCACAGCTGATGTAAGTCCAATAATGCTTATTTAGTAATGGTAAAATGTTTTTGGATGGTGCTATTAAGATGGTAAACAGACCTTTTCACATAAAAATGTATGCAAGAATATACAGATCTTTAAATGCACCTATATTAATCAAACTATAATGAAATGCAAATAGAATGAAAAGATGCTCAGAATAAATCACATTTTTCTGTCCATATTATGAGACTATGGAATAAATAGTCATTGGAATAAATAGTACTATGTCCCCACTCAGTTGTGATGCTTACATTACTTGACATTTCTCAAGATTTCTGCATCCTTAGCAGTCGTAATTACAATAGAAGTTTGGGATGATATTTTTTCATTTGCTGAAGGTTTATTTAGTCCTCTTTCTCAAGAGTACAGAAAGTACTGAAATCAATCTGAGAATGTTTGCTACTAGGCTTCTGATGACCCAGGTCATATTGTTGTCTTGCATCGATTGTGCCTCTCAACTGAAGGCAAAAAAAAACCAAAAAAAAAAAACCGCTTAGACTTGTGGGGTTAAATAAAAGAAGGAATGCAGTGCAAGGAAGATTTCTTTTATGCAAGCAACACTGAACGTGCAGTGATGACTGAAAGTGCCTGTGGGCATTTGGTCCCTATTGGTTCTCACATCAAATGCAATGATGCCCACAGATAGCCTGTATTGTTGTCAGTTAAATGGGATCATGAGTGTCTGAAAGGTGTTTGAGAATGAACTGAAAATCATTTTCACAAGTGGATGATTACTTCTGCCACATGTTAACTGAACTCTATCAGAATGGCCCAGATTTTTGAGACTGCATTAATTGCTCTTTCAACCTTGAGTGAGGTTTCTCTTTAAGAAAGCCCTTTGCTGAACTAAACTGCTATATGTATTGATTTTTCTTTCTGTATTTTTTCATTGTTTGTGATAAATGAAGCCCTGTAAAAGTAGAGGATTTATCATTCAAGATGTAAATTGATTGCTTCGTTCCTTACAATAAAAAGCTAGACTAAAAAATGATCTGTGTTGAAGTAATAAGTCCTTTTCCTTTTTTTCCCCAGCAGTGAATAGTTCCAGTATCCACACACAATTAGATTTTTCAGCTATTCATTAGTCCTGATTTTTCATCAAAAACTAAATCCCTGAACTCTCACAGCATGAATTTAGTGCAAATAATCTGCCATCCTCTCTTTCATTTTGATACATATGCCACTACATAATTGAAACATAAATTACAATATTTAACAATATGTTTTTGAACTTTTGTAATATGTGGGTATATACTTTGAAAAACTTTTAAGCTTATTGTATATACAAAAATGTGTCAGATTTAGCAAAATCAGTTTTCGCATTACAAATATTTCAGGAATACAATCTTCAGTAAATTTGTTTTATTTTCAGATAAAAGGATATTGACTGTCCTTACATATTTTTGTATAAATAAAATCAGCATCCATCACAGGTTTTCTCATCCAGAAAATTAATTATAAAAATTCCATGAAATGTGTATGAATTGTATTTTTGTTGGAAAAAATGCTGCAAGCAGTATAGAATAGATCATTTTAATCTAACTTAATTGATTATAATTCTGAGCTGTACAGCTCAACTGTTTATGTGGATTGAAAAATAAAAGGGAAATATATCATGTTCATTTGACAAAACAATTTTCAAGGCAATTATTAAAACAGCAAACTTTTAAGAAGGTTTCATTTTCTAAATGTTTTGTGTTAATTTTCAGTCCCTATTATTATTACTACTACTAATATTAATATATGTTCATATTGTCTTGTCATCTAAAGGCCCTATTGTGCTAGCCTCAGATTACTGCCAAACTAAGAAAATAAGCAAATATACAAAGTTTGAGGGAGTTGGACAATCAAATATATACATTGTTAATATAAATTGTAAATATTTTATATTTATGTGTTTGAAATTGTGTGATTATATAAATCATTAAATAACTTTTCCCACTTTGCCTTCATCCTACCCATTGAATGCTGGCCAATTTGTAATAGGTGTTGTAACAAAATTGGATCTTGAGAAATGGGGTTGAAGGTGAAACTATTTCATAATAAGCAAAGTGTAACTCTACTTTTTCAGAGGCCTCCATCTAAATATGTAGCCAAATTATCATAATTCAAGAATTACTTTTGACAATTTCTATGGTGGAACCAGAATTAAAGAA
Source organism: Dermatemys mawii (assembly GCA_007922305.1). Taxonomy (NCBI): domain Eukaryota; kingdom Metazoa; phylum Chordata; order Testudines; family Dermatemydidae; genus Dermatemys; species Dermatemys mawii. Next base: position 33,147,953 of record ML677341.1, read on the forward strand.
AAGTCAGGTGGGGGGGGAGAGAGACTATATGTAGTAATTGGACAGTATTTTTGAGGATTATTGCATCAGTTGTATCTGCAAAGGATTTTTTGGAGTTTGACACAAAATATATTTCTTTCTCTCTTTGGGAAACATTGAATCTATGAGAAAATGACTGCTGTGCGATTTTCAGTATTGCAGAAGATAATCAAAAGGGCATATACCCCGAGGTATAGTATTAAGGGCACATTCTGTGCATCGAGTGATTGATCAGCACGTGTAAATGAATGAAGGTACACACAGGGATAGATTTAAGCAGCAAGCTGCAACTTTATTAATTGAGTGGAAGGCAGGAGTGCAGTATGCCCTCCCTGTATCTCATATACCAGGCATTTAACTGGGTCCAGTGTGAGGTTACAGGCATCCCACCATGTAACTAATAACTAAGGGTAGACCCTCCTAAGCCTAGCCCTATGATTCAGCTCACTTCTGAGCCCTCTTGCCCTTTCCCCTTGTGAGAATATGGAGAGTACCAAGAGGGACCTTGGTTTGCAAAGACTTCAGGTCTTCCCTTCTCCCAGAGGCACAGGGTCTGTCAGTGAAAGCCCAGGTCTCATTCACCCAGTGCTTAATTTGTAATGAAAGAGCGGCCAGGGCTCAAGGAATTTTTTTACTTTCCTTACTGATGTGGCAAGCACAGAGGTGCCGGGACGATGAACTGCCAAGCCTAGAGGTGCCGGGACTCGGCCCTTGCACAAATGAAGCATTGCTTTCACCTCTGGGAGCTGTCCTTGTTACCCTTCTCCCCAATGAGCCCTAACCACAATTTGTCACAAACTAAAATTCCTATACGTTCCTAATGTGAAATTTCCAAGTGCTACTCCACACAGAATGAATGTTTAACTCTTTACAATGCTACAGGAGTTTTCACGTGTGGAATGAAGATATGACATAGCCCTTGGTAATTACTGAAATGTTCTACAGTAGGATGTAGCACTTCCCTTTACGGAGAGCGCTGGAAGAGGGATTAATAGTTTAAGATTATTGTTGTGTGTTTATAGTGATTTGTAAAACCAAATGCCATAAGGCTTTGCTTCTCTGTGTTAAAGCTCTGCTTTGTGTCAATCATGCTAGTTTCTTTGTTACTTAATCCTATGCAAGAACAGCAGATTTTAAAGTTAAGTAGGTAGCATTTTCCTCCCTCTCTCTCTCACTCCTCAGAGAAAGCTGGTATTTAACATCTTACTTTGGTTGGACTTACTAGAGGAATATAGGCTTTTTCCCCTATGTTTTTAAACTGGTTTTGAGTTGACTGTAAATTTGAGCATTGTGCCCATTTAAATGACAGTAATAAAAAAAGAATATCAAAGAGAAGTTTTAATTGTAAACAACCATGTGGAAAGAGCAGTTTAAGAAAAAAGGTGGGTTTTTTTTATAGAAAGACTTCATTCAGAGATCAAATGTTCGTGGATCATCATACAATTAACATGTCCTTTGTCATTTCTCAATGCTATGCTCATTTGGTCTCAAAGAAGACCTTTAGTGCAGGGTGTTCATTTTATGCTGCAACCCTAATAGATTCTAGGCCTACAACCAGCATTGCTGGGCATGAAAGGATTATCCTGGAGTCAGGGGATCCTCTGATGGCATAGAGATGGCTCTCTTTGTAACTGTCTCAGAGTATGTCTACCCTGCAGTTAGGCAATTGTGGCTGGCCTGGGCTTGTGGGACTGAGTGTTAGGGGCTGTTTAATTGCAGTGTAAACATCTGGGCTCAGGCTCCAGGACCCTGCAAGGTGGAAGGGTCATAGAGCTTGAGCTGCAGCCTGAGCTGGAAGATCTACACAACAGTTAAACAGCCCTGCATCCTGAGTCCCAGTCAGCTGGCACAGGCCAGCTGCGGGTGCCTAATTGCAGTGTAGACATACACTACGGGGCCACCCCCAGCAGTAAGTTCATACGGTCACGATGTTCCTGTGTCTTAGCAATTTCCAGCTGTTTATTCCTAGCTGCTGGGTTGGCCCCATGAGGCCAGAGGCATCCAGCATGGATAAAAGCCTGGCTCCTCTGAGTTATGCCAGTAGATTATCTTGGCAGAGGGCAGGCTCGGGATTGAGAGATCACGAAGGTCACCTGTGCAACCCCTCTCCTGAGCTGTGCTGTGGTCTCCTTTGTCTCCAGGGATGAAAGCAGTATTCTGTAGATGTTTTTGTTACTGTTCTTCAGACATATCCATTCACACTTTTCCCTCCCCCAAACATGATCACTGAAATGAAAGAAATTAGAAGAAGAATGGGTATGTGTTGGCAAAAAAGAATAAATGTTCCAACCTAGGGGAACATGCTTCTTTTAAAGTATATATGAGAAGTAAAACAAGTCACATTACACATTAGAGTATGTTTCTGGCACTCTGTGTGGTAAATATATATATTATTGGCAAACACTAAAAATTCTCACATAAACCACAGTTAAATATGTGCTCCCAGTATGCCCTTTCTCTGACAGGTCTGATTTACACACCCTATTTCTTAAACTTTCTTTTTATCGAATTTAAGATAATCATACAATTGAGAGAAGATGGGAATTACACAGCAGGCTCTAGAGTATTCAGCCAGAACACAATCACACAGCAGTCCTGCAAACAAACCTCTGGTACACAAACCAAATTGTCTGATCTCACCAGCACTAAAAACCCTTACACATTTGTACCAGGGCAAAAACTGAGGGAAGATAACTCCATGTTTTAATAATGAGGAGAGAGGTCCAGTGTGTAATATAACAAAATGATCACAGTCTGATTAAAAAACAGTTGTGTCCTACCCATTCTCAGTGGGCAGATGTTTATAGCCTTTACCTGTAATAACTATACAGTGCAAGAATCTATTTAGAAACACAAGTGCATTTTCTTCCATCCTCTGCAACAGTGAGTGGAAGGAACAAGTTAGTGCCTGCACCTTACTGCTGACAAGGTACAGAACACTGGGGATTGAGCCTAAAAAGACAGCAGAAACCAGAGATCCACAGGGAACCACAGTCCCAACCTCTTGGGCCTCACGTAGCTGTCCCCTCTGTACTCCCATGCAGTGATGGCTGCATGTTCTCATCAGACCGTGTGCTACTGTGAACTCAGTGCTCCCATTACACTCTGTGCCTCTGTGGACATGAGACAGAGGATAGTTAATTCTGCATCTCTGATTTTTCTTGTGGAGCAGCTGATAGTTTGTAGGGTAGCATACCTCTTAGCCCCTCCTTGGCAGTTTCTGTCCCATATCCTTCCTCTTCTTAGTGAGGCAAGGTCCACAGATCCTACAGTGAGTTTTCAGCCTTGCTTGAAGTTTTGGAGGCAGAACTAACCCTGTCTGTCACCAGGAGGCCTTTGCTTCCACCTTCTGAGGAACAAATCATTGTGTTTCTACCTCCTTAACTGCAGGTAGACAGAGCTCCTGTGGCAGAACTTCAGGTTTGAAATAAGTCAGATTCTTGATACAATGATTCTCCTTAGTGCTTTAACACAGGACTGTCAGTTTGCAGTGCAGTTTGTGCAGTCTCATGTGGGTCTATGTTTCAAGAACACTTTAATACCACCCTTGGTTGTCCTCAGACTCAAGAAAAAAGAGAGAGAAAAGTGCTCACCTCTGTTTGGGACTGGAGTTCCCATCACTATGTCAGAAAAGGAAAATGTATGATCAAGAAACCAAAAATCTGTGACCCTGAGATGCTTGCTATGGCACCATCAGTGCTGAGGGCTCTTCTCATTTTGCCATGTTTTAATAATGAGGGGAGAGGTCCAGTGTGTAATATAACAAGTTTAGGCTGCTAGGAAAGAGATTGAAATCCAGGACCTCTATGGTGGCATTCTCAGAAATGCTTTCTGTTCCAGGCGCAGGGCCAGCTAGGCAGGCAGAGCTTCAGAGTCTCAATGTGTGGCTGAGACGATGGTGTAGAGAGGAGGGGGTTAGATTTATTAGGAACTGGGGAAACTTTTGGGATAGGGGGGGCCTATACAGGAAGGATGGGCTCAACCTAAACCAAAGTGGGACCAGACTGCTGGCACTTAACATTAAAAAGGTTGCAGTTTTAAAACTAAGAGATGGGGGAAAGCAGATTGCTGCAGAGAAGCACGTGGAGCGGATAGAGACTTCTCTTACAGGAGGGTCTACTGACAGAGATTCTCTAGGTTTTAGTCAGAAGGAGAGGATGGTAAAGAATAAAGGAGAGGCCAGATCAGATGACAGACTTTCACATAAAGAATGTGACACATCAGAAAAGGGCAGACAAATAAACAGTGACCAGTTTTTAAAGTGCTTTTACACTAATGCTAGAAGTCTAAATAATAAGATGGGTGAACTAGAGTGCCTTATGTTAAAGGAGAATATTGACATAATAGGCATCACAGAAACATGGTGGAGTGAGGACAATCAATGGAACACGATCATTCCAGGGTATAAAATATATCGGAAGGACAAAACAGGTCATGGGGGTGGGGGACTGGCACTATATGTGAAAGAAAATGTAGAATCAAATGAATTAAAAATCTTAAATGAATCCACATGCTCCATAGAATCTCTATGGATAGTAATTCCATACTCTAATAAGAATATAATAATAGGGCTCTATTATCAACCACTTGATCAGGACAGTGATAGTGATGACGAAATGCTAAGGGAGATTAGAGAGGCTGTCAAAATAAATAACTTGATGATAATGGGGGATTTCAATTATCCCCATATTGACTGGGCACATGTCACCTCAGGACGAAATGCAGAGACCAAATTCCTTGATACTTTAAATGACTGCTTCTTGGAGCAGCTGGTACAGGAACCCACAAGGGGAGAGGCAACTCTTGATTTAGTCCTGAGTGGAGCACAAGAGCTGGTCCAAGAGGTAACTATAACAGGACCACTTGGGAATAGTGATCATAATATAATAACATTTAACATTCCCATGCTGGGAACAAAACTGCTGCAGCCCAACACTGTGGCATTTAATTTCAGGAAGGGGAACTATACAAAAATGAGGGGGTTAGTTAAACGGAAATTAATAGGTAAAATGACTAAAGTGAAATCCCCGCAAGCTGCATGGACACTTTTTAAAGACACCATAATAGAGGCCCAACTTAAATGTATACCTCAAATTAAAAAACAAAGTCAAAGAACTAAAAAAGAGCCACCATGGCTTAAAAACCATGTAAAAGAAGCAGTGAGGGATAAAAAGGCATATTTTAAAAAGTGGAAGTCAAATCCTACTGAGGTAACTAGAGAGGAGCATAAACGCTGCCAAATTCAGTGTAAAAATGTAATAAGAAAAGCCAAAATGGAATTTGAAGAACAGCTAGCCAGAAACTCAAAAGGTAATAATAAAATGTTTTTTAAATACGTTAGAAGCAGGAAGCCTGCTAAACAACCAGTGGGGCCCCTGGATAACAGAGATACAAAAGGAGCACTTAAAGATGATAAAGTAATTGCAGAGAAACTAAATTAATTCTTTGCTTCAGTGTTCACGGATGAGGACGTTAGAGAGATTCCCAAACCTGAGCCGTCTTTTGTAGGTGACAAATCTGAGGAATTGTCACAGATTGAAGAGTCACTGAAGGAGGTCTTGGAACTAATTGATAAACTTAACTGTAACAAGTCACCGGGACCAGATGGCATTCAACCAAGAGTTCTGAAAGAACTCAAATGTGAAATCGCGGAACTATTAACTAGGGTTTGTAACCTGTCCTTTAAATCAGCTTCTGTACCCAATGACTGGAAGATAGCTAATGTAACGCCAATATTTAAAAAGGGCTCTAGAGGTGAGCCTGGTAACTACAGACTGGTAAGTCTAATGTCTGTACCGGGCAAATTAGTTGAAACAATAGTAAAGAATAAAATTGTCAGGCACATAGAAGAAAATAAATTGTTGGGCAAAAGTCAGCATGGTTTCTGTAAAGGGAAATCATGTCTTACTAATCTATTAGAGTTCTTTGAAGGGGTCAACAAATACGTGGACAAGGGGGATCCAGTGGACGCAGTGTACTTAGATTTCCAGAAAGCCTTTGACAAGGTTCCTCACCAAAGGCTCTTACGTAAATTAAGTTGCCATGGGATAAGAGGGAAGATCCTTTCATGGATTGAGAACTGGTTAAAAGACAGGGAACAAAGGGTAGGAATAAATGGTAAATTTTCAGAATGGAGAGAGGTAACTAGTGGTGTTCCCAAGGGTCAGTCCTAGGACCAATCCTGTTCAACTTATTCATCAGTGATTTGGAGGAAGGGGTAAACAGTGAGGTGGCAAAGTTTGCAGATGATACGAAACTGCTCAAAATAGTTAAGACCCAAGCAGACTGTAAAGAACTTCAAAAAGATCTCACAAAACTAAGTGATTGGGCAACAAAATGGCAAATGAAATTTAATGTAGATAAATGTAAAATAATGCACTTTGGAAAAAATAACCCCAACTATACGTACAATATGATGGAGGCTAATATAGCTACAACTATTCAGGAAAAAGATCTTGGAATCATCGTGGATAGTTCTCTGAAGATGTCCATGCAGTGTGCAGCGGCAGTCAAAAAAGCAAACAGGATGTTAGGAATCATTAACAAAGGGATAGAAAATAAGACAGAGAATATCTTATTGTCCCTATACAAATCCATGGTGCGCCCACATCTTGAATACTATGTACAAATGTGATCTCCTCGTCTCAAAAAGGATATACTGGCATTAGAAAAGGTTCAGAGAAGGGCAACTAAAATGATTAGGGGATTGGAACAGGTCCCATATGAGGAGAGATTAAAGAGGCTAAGACTTTTTAGCTTGGAAAAGAGGAGACTAAGGGGGAATATGATAGAGGTATATAAAATTATGAGTGGCATGGAGAAAGTGAATAAGGAAAAGTTATTTACTTGATCTCATAATAGCAGAACTAGGGGCCACCCATTGAAATTAATGGGCAGCAGGTTTAAAACAAATAAAAGGAAGTTCTTCACACAGCGCACAGTCAACCTGTGGAACTCCTTGCCTGAGGAGACTGTGAAGGCTAGGACTATAACAGGGTTTAAAAGAGAACTGGATAAATTCATGGAGGCTAAGTCCATTAATGGCTATTAGCCAGGCTGGGTAAGGCATGGTGTCCCTAGCCTCTGTTTGTCAGAGTGGGGTGATGGATGGCAGGAGAGAGATGACTTGATCTTTACCTGTTAGGTTCACTCACTCCGGGGCACCTGGCATTGGCCACTGTCGGCAGACAGGATACTGGGCTAGATGGACTTTTGATCTGACCCAGTACGGCCCTTCTTATGTTCTTATATTCTTATGCCAGTGACTTTAATGCCTAGGACTCTGGGTTCCTCCTCTGTGTCCATAATTGTGGGGCCTTCAGCACCTTCACCAGAGTTTATACCCCTGAGTATATGCTTTTCTGGGGAATGCTCTGAGAGTCCAGCCCCATCAAATCCAGACACTGAATTACAGTTTTGTACAAGGGCTTGGTTCTATGAATTATACTAGTTATCTTCAGTACAGTCATCAGGCTCACTGGGACAGCTACTGGGACAGAGCATTGTGGTGTTCTCCCTCAGGTTTTACAAGGAACTCTCTCAGCTTTTCTGGGCTGTTGGGGGCGTTCATTTCAGACCACCTTCTTTTGCCCTCTGGCATTATGAGCAGGCTTGTCCTCCTCATGATTAGGAGTCTTGACAATTTAAAAAAAAAAATCAGCCACAAAACTTGCTTCTGGTCTGCATCCTTCTGCTGCTTCTAAGATAACTATGGTGGTGTTCTTCTGCCCAGACTTTGAACAAAGTCTTGAATTCTCTTTCCTTGGGAACAAGAAGGCCAGTTTTTTTATTCTCTACAGCAGGTGAATCTGTATTTGGAAACCTCAGTTTTATTTACATTAAAGAGAATGAAGTCCTTTTTCCTTGATGGCAATTTTATATTTGATCCTCTTCCCATATTGGCACTATGGTTGATGTTATACAATACTTACCCACACTCAACCATGTTGAAAAAGTACCAGGAAAAATTAGAAATACAAAGTAAATCTGCATGGAGCAAAAAAGATGAGCCTGCAGTCTAATTCTTTGACAAAAACACACACTCGTGTGTGTAGCCATAAGTGTTCTAATTTGCTAAGCTGTATTTCTATTCTGTCTTTCACTTTTTTCCAGTGTCAGTTGCTTGCATAAAAGAGCCAAGCAGATTAGTCTTTTTAAATATCAGTACAATCAGTTTGTGTCTGTTTCACTTTGTCGTAATTTTAATTACATTCTAATTTTGAGTGAAAAGGAATATTTACACTTGCATTTTTAATAGCTTGAATAAATAGAAGAGAAAATTACTTCTGTTTGGAGATGACTGCTTAATTGAAAGGAAGGCTTGATAGCAGTTGAATAATTGTTTTTATTGGCTCCTCTTTATATCACATTGATTATTCACAGATTACTTTTTTTTAACTTGGCAGGTATTTATATGCTCTTGGACAGAAGGTTTGGAAAAGATGGAAAAAACGCTACTTTGTTCTTGTTCAGGTTAGTAGTTTCTTTGTCTACCAAGTTTGGATGTTGAAGTTTCTGGAAATGTACTCTCAGAACGGTAAAATCTTACCTGTGATTTCTGAAATGTTCAAGCAACGTATTCTCCTTTGTAAATACATACCTTCAATTTATGTTCTATGAACTCCTCCAGGCCTTTTAGCAGCATCATTATTTTTATTTATAATATGTTCAGTGAACAAAAAGTATGAGGGCGTTTCACATACACATAGACCATATCCTGCTCAGAAGAACTTTCAGAATAAGAGTTCAATTTAAAAACACTATTGAACGAAGTTTTATGGTTTTGAATTATCTCATCGAGCATGGCCCTTTCTAGCAGCATTCAGTTCATTGAAAAACGTAAAAAATATTTGTAAAAAGTAAAGTATTTATCCTACCTGAATGAATGAATTCAACTACCGTGTTCTGCATTTGAAATTAAATAAAAGTAGCAAGGTACTACTGTGTTACACTTTCTTGTTGTTTTAGTTTTGAGGGGAGAGAGAGAGAGAATATTCTTTCTGTATTAGCCATTTAATTATAGAATTATAGCGCTAGAAGGGACCAGATACAGCATTTGTTGGGTCTAAACTATCCAAAACAGATGGCTTTCCAGCCTCTTTTTGAAAACTTCCAGTGAAGGAACTTCCATGACTTCCCTAAGTAGTTTGTTCCATTGTCCTAGTGTTTTTACAGTTAGGAATTTTTTCCTGAGAATTAATCTAAATCTTCAGTGTTTTAGTTTGAACCCATTGCCTCTTGTCCTGCCCTCCATGGCAAGAGAGAACAATTTTTCATGACAACCAAATATGTGAATAACAGATTTGTAATATAAATGCATATGCTTCTTACATGAGTTGTCAAACTGGAGAAATGAACCACAATTTTAATTAGGGTTTAAAAAAATCAGCATGCCTTCTGCACATACTCTGGATGATGCTTGTTTTCAGGTCATGGTTGAAAATGTGATGTAGTTTAGAGTCAGTTCTTCTCCTTTGTGTGTCCCTATTCTAACTGGCAGAAACGTGTCATGGTGATGATCATGCGAATCTCCTTGACTACATGTTATTTATATTATTGGTGAGGGTGTGGGGAGTTTTTCAGCCCAGAGATTTTTAAAAAGAAACATGCTTCTAGAACAGTGGATAACTATTTTACTGGAAACCCATCTCCTTCTTCTAGCATTCTGTCGCTCGTCCAAGTTCAACCTCTCCCCTTAGCCACTCCCATTCTGAGAGTTTAAAGGATGTTAAGCAGAATAATAACCATCCTAGACAAAATCCTTGTTCAAATGAAATTGAAAGTTGAAAGCACTTGGATCTGGTTTGGCTTCCATGGTAGTCAGGGGCTTCAGTGGTGTGGAATCAAGCTCCATCCTATGACTTATGGGTAAAAATCTTTATAAGAGTGCACAGGCTTAGTGCGGGAGCAGGGTGGGCTCTTGACAAGTTCTTCTGAGCCTCCTACGGCTCCCAGGGGAGGTTTTAGGGCCTCTTTTGAGCCTCCTAAGGCTTAGTGGGGGTGGAGATTTGGCTCTATAAGGCTTCCATGTAGGCAGTGAACCTCTTAAAGTGCACAGAAGGGATGGAATGCCTCTCATCCTGCTGTCTCCTCATGCTTCCCTCCTGCAGCCCCCCTGTTCTGTTAGAACTTCCTAGACGCGTAGAAAGTGAGCACCTTAGCAGGCCAAGTGGGACCAGCTGGACTGAGGACTGGGAAGGAATATAAACCCAGGGAAGAGCTCAGAGGGAGGGCTAGCCAGGCAGGAGGGTGGAAGGGATGTAGCTCTGTCTCAGCTGGGTGAAACAAGCCTTAGGGGCCAAGGACCCAGTGAGGGGTCAGGGCGGGGATCGGTTTTGGGGAAATTGGGACTGTTCAGCCACTGTAAATAAAAGAGAATGAATGAAGCACCTGCAAGAGGCGTCTGAGACCCTTTCTTTTGCCAGCCTAAGCATGGGCGAGGGGAAGGAAACCTGTGCTGCCCTGTAACAATGCCTTATAATGAGAGACTTGAAGAGCTCAATCTATTTAGTTTAACAAAGAGAAGGCTAAGGGATGTTTAGCTCACAATCTATAGATATCTAGATGAGGAACAGAAATTTGATGATATAGGGCTCTACAGTCTAGCAGACAAAGGTGTAATAAAATCTGATGGCTGGAAGTTGAAGCTAGATAAATCCAAGCTAGAAACAAGATTTTAACAGTGGGAGTAATTAGCCATTGGAACAATTTATCGAGGGTAGTGGAGCGGGGGGGTGGTTCCCTGTTACTACAAATCTTTAAATCAAAATTGGAAAAGATATGTTGTAGTTCAAACAGAAATGAATAAAGGGAAGTCCTATAGGCCTGTGTTAAGCAGGAGGTCAGACTAGATTAGTGCAGTGGTCTGTTTAGCTTTAAAATCTATGAAAATTCAACCAAGCTGTAAATGTAAACGAGTAGCTTCAGTTTTATATATATTGTTGTTGAGTTCTGTAGCTTTCTGTAGTCTCATCTCACCAACTCAGTCAAATACCCTAAGCTCTATCTCAAAAATGTATATGTTCTTCAAGTTTCTCATTGAACTAACAGAGACACAGTGAATAAGGTAATATCTTTTATTGGACCAATTTCTTTTGGTGGAAGAGACAAGCGCTTTTGATCCACACAGGGCTCCTCTTCAGGTCTGGGAAAGGTACTCAGAGTATCGCAGCTAAATACAAGGTAGAACAGATTTAGAGCTGTTCCCTCTGGGAATCTGCAAACTATGTCTAAAAGTTCTGGAAAAAGTTGTTGTTACTACAGAACAGTAGTTTGCAACCTGTGGTCTGCAGATTTCTGGTGGTCCACAGACTATAGCTAATATTTCCAAAGGGGCCCACACTCCATTCTAAATTTGTTAGGGGTCCACAAATGAAAAAAGTTTGAAAACCACTGGTTTAGAGTAAATAGTTGACACATTCTCAGAGACCATTCAAGAGGACGTGGCCAGTTAATACTACTTCAGTGAAAAAGGGAGGGAACAGGGTTAGTGGGTTACAGATTTTTATAATAAAATATAAATCCAGTATCTGTATTAAATCCCTGGTTTTCAATGATTAGCAAAGTTATGAATTAAAGCTCCAAGGCTCATCCTTTGAAAGTTTTGTGCAGCTTTCCTTTGAGGATGAAGATTGAGAGGTCAGATACGTAACGATTGCATTGTGAAAAGTGTTCGCCCACAGGTGATATGGTGTTTTGTGTTTTACTATTTTCTGTATGAGTTCATTCAAGAGCGTAGTGATTGTCTCATTTCACCCACATAGCTGATACTGGGGCATGTAGTGCACTGGATGAGGAACACTACCTGTTGTGATAGGCACAAGTAGGACCCCTGGATCTTGAAGGATGTGTTGCGGGGTGGTATTGGTAGCAGTGGGGATATATCTGCAGGTTTTGCATCTGTTGTTCTGGTAGGATTTTGTGCCGCTTTGAATTGCTGTGTCCTCATCTGTGGGGGCTTTGCTTCTGATGAAGAGCTGGGTGAGGTTGTGGGCTTGTTTAAAGGGCCAGAAGAGGGGATTCTGGAAATACTTCAGGATGGGGGTCCCCATCAACGATGTGTTGTAGTTGTTTAATGCTAGCCCCATACGAGTCCCAGCATAAGGAGGTAGGTGACAGGTAGGGGTGTGTGGTCAGAGTGTTTTCTTCCCCATGATGAAGCCGGTTCTCATGGGATATTTGGGTGTCCCGTTCCATGATACGACCCACTTCTCTGGTGGAATGTCCTTGTTTGTTGAAGATGGTTTTAAGTGGTAAAGGTGTGTATGCTGGACTATCCCCTCAGAGCATATTCTGTGGCATCTGAGTCCTGGCGGTAGATAACAGATTTTTTGCTGTGGTTAGGGTGGTTACTGGATCAGTGAAGGGAAGTGTGGTGGTCCTATGGGTGTCTTGTCTAGAGTTATCTGTAGGGTTTCATTTTGAAGTTGATTGTGGTGTCCAGGAGGTTGATCCTGATGTAGGAGTGTTCTAGAGAGTTTGATGGGTGAGTAGTGGTTACTGAAGTCATGGTGGAAATCTGTGAGGGAGTTTAGGTTGTCTGTCCAGAGGATGAAAATATCATTGATGTATCTCAGGTACAACATTGATTTCATAGTGCATTAGTCCAGAAATTCTTCCTCAAGGTGGCCCATGAAATCTTAGCCTCATAGACTTTATGCATAAAAATGTGACAGTGCTTACTACAAAAAAAGGTGGAAGCACACTTTATAATCCTAGTGCCTGCTGAGTGTTGATTTTCTAGATTTATTTTTAAATCTTTTTTACTAGGAACTTTTATAATTTGAAAATACTTTGGGTTAAATGTATAATTTTGCTTTACCTTTATACTGCAAGAAGGATTTCTTATTAGTAGTACAGTATATTGTTGTGCTTGGGCATATGATTGCAACAGTTAAATGTTTAGTAAAACATAAGGGTAATAGAAAGGGTAACTAAAGAATTTATAGTAGGTGGTAACACCTGTGCCTCCCTAATTCCAGCCCAAACAATCTGCCATCTAGTTGTGAGACAGCACAGAGAATCCATAGCGACCCAGATGGGAGTATAGGGAAGGGGATGGTGGCCCAGGTTCAATCACAGAGTTTCCCAAGGTGGGGGATCATTACTATCATTAGTACCAATGGCTATTGACAAGTATGTCTATGAATGTCAATATGTGAGTGTGACGGTGCTGTTCCTGGTGTGACCCACTGAGAGTGTCAGAGCAGGAAAAATTGCTTCACAAGGGGCAATTACAGCCTGAAGCTGGGGTTTCCCCACCCTAAAGGGTTACCAAACCCGCCACACAGAAAAGACTTTGGTTTCACCCCACTGGCTAGCCACAAGTCACACAAGCAATTCCCTTAGACACTCCAGCTTCCCAGTATCACCACCAGCAGCCACCTGTCCTGGGGACAAATGGTTATGAAAACTAACACCCCAAATAAAGAAAACGGTTCTCCCCGATTCCAAAGAATCAGGCCCCAGACCCAGGTCAATATACAAATCAGATCTTACCCACAAATCACGCTGTTGCCAATCCATTAGAATCTAAAATCTAAAGGTTTATTATACAAGGAAAAAGATATAGGTGAGGGTTAGGAATGGTTAAAGGAAATCAAATACATACAGTAATGGCTTGCATCAGTTGTAGAATAAACTGCAGGTTCAAATCAGAGTCTCTGGAATACATTCCCAGGAGGAATGGGTCATCAATCCTTTGGCCAGACCGCCCCTTTGCAGCAGAGTCCCATCAAGAAGTAGGAGCCAGGCTGGAGGCTGGAGACTGGAGATTAAAGACAAAATGGAGATCTTTCTCCCAGGTTTATATAGACTTCCTCTTGTGGGTGGAGATCGCCTCCTTCTGCTAATCAGAGTCCAGTTGTAAAATGGAGTTTCAGAGCCATGTGGTCTAGTTACATGACTCTTCAAGATTCAGCACCTGAGCAGCCAGGCCACATTCCTGGGGATGCTCGGGTGTGGACAGGCACCTACAAAGTTCATTGTTAGCTTGACTGGAACTTGATGGGCCATCAGGAAGCCAGGCGGAGCTAACAGTAACTTTGTCTGGGATGAATCAGAGGGGTAGCCGTGTTAGTCTGGAATTGCAGAAGTGACAGAGTCCTGTGGCACCTTAAAGACTAACTAAAAATTTTTTTCGGAGCGTAAGCTTTCGTGGGCTAATACCCACTTCATCGGATGCATGCAGTGGAAGTATCCAGGGGCAGGTATAAATAGGTAGGCGAGAACCAGGTGGGAGATAACAAGGTTAGTCCAATCAGGCTGAACCAGCTTGTTATCTCTAATCAGGGAGGGTGAGGTGTTCCTCTAGCAGTTGAACTGGAGGTGTGAATAGCGAGAGAAGAGAAGCTGCTTTTGTAGTTAGCTAGCCATTCAAAATCTCTTTTCAGTCCCAAATTGATTGTGTCAAATTTGCAAATGAATTGCAACTCTGCAGTCTCTCTTTGCAGTCTGGACTTGAAGTTTTTTTGCTGCAAAATGCTGACCTTTAAGTCTTCTATGGTATGTCCGGTGAGGTTGAAGTGCTCCCCTACAGGTTTTTGAATATTGCCATTCCTGATATCTGATTTGTGTCCATTTATCCTTTTTCGTAGGGACTGTCCAGTTTGGCCGATGTACATAGCAGAGGGACATTGCTGGCACATAATGGCGTATATTACATTGGTAGATGTGCAGGTGAATGAACCAGTGATGGTATGGCTGATCTGGTTTGGTCCTGTGATGGTGTTGCTGGTGTAGATGTGTGGGCAGAGTTGGCATCGAGGTTTATTGCATGGATTGGTTCCTGAGTTAGAGTTATTATGGCACGGTGTGCTGTTGCTGGTGAGAATATGCTTGAGGTTGGCAGGTTGTCTGTAGGCCAGGACTGGCCTGCCTCCCAAGGCCTGTGAAAGTGAGGGATTGTTGTCCAGGATGGGTTGTAGATCACTGATGATGCGTTGGAGAGGCTTTAACTGAGGACTGTAGGTGATGGCCAGTGGTGTTCTGTTGTTTTCTTTCTTGGGCTTGTCTTGCAGCAGCAGGCTTCTGGGTACACATCTGGCTCTGTTGATCTGTGTCCTTATTTCCTTGTGCAGGTATTGTAGTTTTGAGAAAGCTTGGTGGAGATCTTGTAGGTGTTGGTCTCTGTCTGAGGGGTTGGAGCAAATACGATTGTACCTCAGTGCTTGGCTGTAGACAATGGATCGTGTGGCGTGCCCGGGGTGGAAGCTGGTGGCATGAAGGTAGGCATAGCTGTCGGTAGGTTTTCGGTATAGGGTGGTGTTGATGTGGCCGTCATTAATTTGCACCGTGGATTTTGTACCCTGGATAATTCCACTGCATGCATCCGACGAAGTGGGTATTAGCCCACGAAAGCTTACGCTCCGAAAAAAAATTTTAGTTAGTCTTTAAGGTGCCACAGGACTCTTTGTCACTTTTGTCTGGGATTTCACCCAAAAGCAAGCATAAGTTTGAAATACAGACACTATACAGCCAATCTTCATAACTCTAGCTACAAACAAGATACACACATACAGATAGCATAATCATAATCAGTAGACCATAACCTGGTCGTAGACACCTTATATGACCCCCTTTACCTAAGATTTGGTGCCCCTACAGGACCTTACTTGCACCAATGATCTATATGATTCCAGATAATCTCAGTAACATGACAGTGAGTCATTAAAAAATGTGTGGAAAGATAGCAAATGTGAGCTCAAAATTATATGCCAGATAGGTACAGCTGTGAGTGTAGTGTTCATATCCAAATGAATACACAACATTACTCCAGCTTGGTGAGGGAGGGTTTAACAAAGAGTAGCAGTGATCAAAAATATGATTTTTTTTCCTTTCCTCCTTATGGTAAGCAGGGACTTGTTTCTTATTTGTTCTATTAAGCACCTTGCACACCTTTGAGTGCTGCAAAAATAATAAACACCAATAACAATAATGTGGTAGGAGCACTGATTCCTGATGAGACAAAAGCTGATGCAACTAAAACAATGTTTTTTGAATATTCATGAAAACCAAACATCTTCATTCTTTAGCTGAGCAGATCAAGTTACCCAATTGTCCATCAGTGATATTTCAATAATAACTCATCATCAGCCTTCATAGTTTAGATTGTAATAGTCTTAATTAACTTTAATATGTTTATTATTATTATTTAGATTTATATAAACTATTATAGTGCCTACAGTTTCAAATCAGGATCAGGGTCAAGTTTTGCTGGGCGTTTTATAAATACATGGGAAGAATTGGTCACCAACTCAAAAATCTTAAAATCTCATGGAAGACACACTCATCCAATGAGTTTTAATAGATAGTAGGAGGGAAGGGTATGTAGGGAATAGACGGTTAACATTATTAATGTTACATAGGCTAGCAGTTTGCACAACTTCAGGATTTTGAATCATGTATGTTATTTTTAAAACTATTTTAAATATTCCCTAGGAAATGATAACCCTCAAACTCCCTTTACAGTGTGGCTCTGTACATGCTGATTATCCACTCTCTCCTATTAGATTTTATATATATACCGTATCTACAAAACAATCCCTACAATTCCCTCAGACCATGGGCGCCCTCCATCCCTAGGGTTGCCAAGAGTCTAATTGCACAAACCAAAAGATCCTTGCCCTACCCCTACCCCATCCCTTCACCGAGACCATGCTCCTGTCCAGCCCCTTCCCCAGGACCTAGCCCCCCGCTCACTCCATCCCCCTCCCTCCAACCCCCTCATCCCCCTCCAACCCCTCTCCCTTCATCCGTCTCCCTCCATTGCTTGCTCTTCCCCACCCTCACTCACTTTCACCAGGCTGGGGCAGGAGGTTGGGGTGTGGGAGGTGGTGTGGGCTCTGGGAAGGAGTTTGGGAGTGGGGTGTGGGCTCTGG
>ML677341.1:33164857-33285301 GCA_007922305.1 Dermatemys mawii
TGGGTGCGGGAGGGAGTGCAGGATTAGGGCTCTGGAAGGGAGTTTGGATGCGAGGGGTGTGTGGGCTCTAGGAGGGAGTTTGGGTGCGGGGGGTGTGCTCTAGGCTGGGGTCAGGGGGTTGGGGTGAAGGAAGGGTGCAGGGTTTGGACTTTGGGAGGGAGTTTGGATGCAGGAGCAGGTGTGGGGTGCAGGTTCTGGACTGGGGCAGGGATTTGGGGTGTGGGAGGAGGTGATGGGAACAGCGCTTCCCTTGGGCAGCTCCCAAAAGCAACTGGCACATCTTGCTGGCAGCAGCTCCTAGGTGGGGAGCCAGGAGGTCTCCATGAGCCATTGCCCCTGCCCCTGCCTCCTATTGGCCAGTTCCTGGACACTGGGAGCTGCGGAATTGACGCTCGGGGCAGGGGCCGCACATGGAAACTCCCTGCCTCCCAGGGGCCACAGGGATGATGCCAGCTGCTTCCGGGAGCGATGCTGAGCCCAGGCAGGTAAGGGAGCCTGCCTTAGCCCTGCTGCCGCACTGGACTTTTAATGCCAAAAATCTCCCTTGGCGAAATTGTTTTACAGTCCATTTTCAGGTTTGTAATGAATAAACACAAATTTTTAGTAGCTTTGCGTTTTGTTATAAATAAACTTTAACATGCAAGCTAATTAAATATGTGTATAAGACCCAGATGTTTGGCTCTGTGGAAATAATGAGCTTCAGAGAACTCCAGTTACAGAAAAGAAACTTATATTTCTTCCTACCTCACAGTGCTTAATCTGTGCCAGAGCTTGCCCTGGCACCTCTAGGCCTGGCAGTTCATAGCCCTGGCATGTCTGGGCTTGCTGCATGAGCTGTTAATATAAAAAAGCATGCTTGAGCCTTGGTGCAGCTTCCATTACAAATTCAGCACTACAACCTAATGTTGCTATTTAGGAAGATAGATCAATTCTACTTTTATCTGAAAATATCTTGTCTCTAACTTCAGGCTTTGCATTTTTGACAGTTATTTGCTGAATTATCAGGGGAAACTTCCTTTAGCTCAATTATTTGAAAATGTATTTCATCACTCTTTCAGCTTTTATTTATGATGAAACAACAAAATGTATATTTTCATAGATTTGTAGATTGTAGTCCAGAAGAGACCATTGTGATCATCTAACCCACCACAGGCCTTAGAAGTTCCACAAAATAATTCCTCGAACATTTGTTTTAGAACAAAATCCAATCTGAATTTAAAAGTAGTCAGTGATGTAGAATCTACCACAATGCTTGATAAATTGTTCCAGTGGTTCATTACTCTCAGAATCATGCCTTATTTCCAGTCTGAATTTGTCTAGATTCAACTTCCAGTCATTGGATCTTGTTATACCTTTCTCAGCTATGTTAAAAAGCCTATTATTAAATATTTGTTCCCTGTGTATGTTGTTGTTTTGTTGTCCATAATGAGGGTTTTCCACCTTCCTGTTTAGCATCTCATGTGGCCACTGACAGAGATAGGTAGCAGATTAAGTGGACTATGATGTAATCCAATAAGGCAATTCCTGTGTCCACATGTGTTCTGAAGGATTTTCTAATGTTTTTATTCTTTGTTTTAGGATTTTAAAAAAGTTGAGTTTTATATTTTTAATCAAAATCTAAAATTTAGGGCTGATTTTGAGGAGCGTCCCTTTAGAAAACAAGTAAGTAAAGCCAACAGACTATGTTGCAGTGCATAGAAGACCACCTTGTGATGCAAAGCAGTGCAGGAGATATTAGCAATCAGCCTACTACCAAGTAATTCACGATGTCTTCTCAGATGTACAGTAACTGCAGGAATCAGGAAAAAACTGGAATATAAACATTATCTCAGTTAATTACTAACTACTTTTATGATGCAAGTAATTGGTGTGACATTGTTATTTAAAGCTGCTAGTCTGAGAAGACTGATGTGGATACAGAACAAACTGGATCAACTGGTAAGAACAACATGTGTTTTAGTGTATCGCCAAATGCAGGATCAAAGGGAGGAACAAAGATTGTAGGTCACATTTGTTCAGGGAGGAGCAAAGATTGTAGGTCACATTTGCAAAGTGGGGGTCTGTATCCTGGGATTTGGCGATGCTGAAAAGGACTTCAGGGTCATGGTAGTTAGCCAACTGAGCATGAGGTCCCAGTGCAATGCTGTAGGTAAGAGAGAAAATATGATCCTTGGGTGTATAAGCAGGTGAATATCAAGTAAGAGTGGAGAGGTGGTATTGTCTCTGTATATGGCATTAGTAGACCATTACTGGAATGTTGTCCCACTTCTGGTATCAACACTTCAGAAAAGATGTTAAAAAATTAGAAGAGGTTCAGAAAAGAGCTGCAAAGATGATTTGCAGTCTGAAAAAACATGCCTTTTAGTTGAGAGACTTAGGTACAAAATATATTTAGGTTATCCAGGAAAAAGTTAAGTGACTTGTTCCTGGTCTACAAGTATCTGAATGGGGAAGAGTTCTTCTTATAGTGGATGGGTGTTCGATCTAGGCAGGAAAAGACACAACAAAATCCAACAGTTTGAAACGGAAGCTAAATAAATTCAGACTAGAAATAAAATTGAAATTTTTAGCAGTGAGGGTAATTAACTGTTGGAACAACTTACCTTGGGATGTGGTAGATTCTCTATCACCTGTAGTCTTTGTAAATCAAGACTCCTTATCTTTCTAAATGATATGCATTAGCTCACACAAAAATTATGGGCTTCCTGCATACCTGAGCAAGGTTCTATGGCCTGTGTGGTTCAGGAGGTCAGACTAGTTGATCATAATGGTCCCATATGGCCTTAAAATCTATGAACCTGTGTGAAAGAAAATTTTAATCATTTTGGCAAGATTCTGCCACCCTTACTCATGTTGAGCTGGATCTTACTCGTAGGGTAGTCCCATTTAAATTGATGGAGCAAGGTTGAGAAGTGATGTTGCTGCTCAGTGTAAGTAAAAAAATCTGGCACCTTAGCCAGCATGCGCTGCTCATTTTAATATTTCTATAAGTATCAGACTAATTAATTATTTTAAGTAAAAGATTATATAAAAAATCTATATACAGAATCTCAAATATATACGTATGCACTTTATAATCTAATTGATCCTTAGTTCATTTATGTGAAAAATTAAACAGAAGGGTTAGTCTTGTGGTTAAGGTATTTGACTGGGACTTGGGATATTTAGGTTTTGTTCCTGTCTCACCAAAGATTGCCTTTGTGACACCGGATAAGTCACTTAATCTTTTTGTGCCTAGTTTCCCATCTGTAAAATGAGATCATAGTCCACTTGTCTGTCTTGTTCATATATATTTTAAACTCTGCATGTAGGGACTGTTCTCTTACCATGTGCATTTGCCCCTACCATAATGCAGGGCCCTTACAGCTACTGTAAAACAAGAAATAATAATTAAAACAATGCAGTACATTTTCAAAGCAGTGTACAGGAATTTACCTACCCACATTCCATTATTATTATACTTTATATTGATATTGCCCCTTTCGTCTGAGTATGTTAAAGCTCTGATTAATTCCAGTAGGAATCACACAGCAAAATGTGCATGCACTGTTCTGAAAATGTACTGAAATAGAGATCTGTTGCCTTTTTTTTTTTAATGATCTGATGCATAATTTGGCAAAGCACCTGCAGAATTCATTGAATTCAGCTGGAATCAGCTGTTGGAATTTGACCTCAGATAAGGATTGTTAGTGAATGATGTACTGATTGGTTCTAGAATGGAGAACCTGAAAAGCTTGATTTAGATAAAAATTCAAAAGCTCCACCATAGCTTTCTTTCCCCAGTCCATGTGAAACTTGGGGTTCTCTTCTTCCCTATACGACAAACTATAGGTAGCTCTGACCTCTGTTGATTAGGAGTGACCAGACTGCACACTCATTTATCCCTACTGGCTGATTGTGTGCATTCCCCTCTGTCAGCAGTTTCGTTTGCACAAGGTTGTCTGCTTCTAGTCTTCTGGCAACTGATCCTCTTGGGAGGATGACTTACGGCACTTTCTCACCCCTTCGGTTTGAGCATTAAGATGATGTGAAGTAGCATTTCTTCTATCTTCTGTATGTGCGTCTTGTTTGTATTGTGTAACACCAGTCAGTTGTCTACTGGCATGTAAACATATGAAATGCAATGTAACAAACCAAGACTCCTGTTCTTATTCAGGTAAGCCAGTACACATTTGCAATGTGCAGTTACAGAGAAAAGAAATCTGAGCCTCAGGAATTAATGCAGCTTGAAGGATACACTGTGGATTATACAGCTCCTCACACAGGTACTCTTCATGCTATTACAAAAGTCTTGCAGAGTATGTACAACAGCAGATTCATTTTACTTTCTTCTTATCTTTCCTGCTCCTGTCAGTCAACATGATAATGTTTATTTTCTGCCAATGGCTGAAGGTTTTACAGTTACTCCTCTGGGATTTTCAAGTGGGAAAATCATGCTTTAGACAGAAGGAAGTTTGTTGAAAGAAAGAAGGTAAAAAAAATTCCAACTAAAGTGTCGAAAAGGTCACAGAGCCATTTGCACTAAAACAAAAACACACCTCTCAAGGAAATGCAGTAAACCAGAATCTTCCCTTTTCTTTTTATATTGTTGGTATTGATAGTAAGCATTGACAGACAAAGAGAACTCAGCAGGACTTTACTGAATGAAGTCTGTTAATCAAAAGCCACACACTTCAACATTGCAAGAGTTGGCATGGTCTAGTAAATTTACACCAGAATCAGAAGCCAGGAACTCATAGATTATAATCCTGACTGAGCACGTCAGCTCACATCTCTGCCTCAATTTCTAGACGTGAAAATACGAATGGTCAAAATTACCTACACACCAGGGATGTTGAGAGGCATGATTAGTTTGTTTGTGCAGTGGTTTGTAGATGAAAAGTGATATATGAGTGCTAAGTATTATTATTAGTCTCTCTCATTCTTGACTCCAATAGGAAACAGATTAGGATTTGGGTTAATCTTTGCATGACCTGTATATATTATGTCTGCATACTACCATTTAATGGCTATTTGCAAATTTTCTTATGCTTCCTGAGCCCAGATACGCATTTAATTCATTTGATGATCTTAAAATATTGGTATCCAGTTAGGTAACAAACTAAATATATATTTAATATTCACATTAAAAATTACTGGTGTCATTGTGCACTGATACTTTATTTTGCTATCTATTTTTGCAGGTCTTCAGGGCGGTCGAATGTTTTTCAATGCTGTTAAAGAGGGCGATACGGTAATATTTGCCAGTGATGATGACCAGGATAGAATACTATGGGTTCAAGCAATGTACAGAGCAACAGGCCAGTCATATAAACCCATTCCTGCAAATCAAGCACAGAAGATGAATCCAAAAGGAGGAAATGTCCACATGGAATTATCACAGCTTTGTAAGTATTTTTTTTGTTTTGGTTTTTAATAAGTGAAGCATGGAGTGGCTCCCTCAGGGAAGATTAAACAGGAGTGATTCACAAGGAGGATGTTTCCTACTAGTTTGTTCTTAGCTGAAAGCTCTTTAACCCAGAGTATCATTAACAGCCAGAGAATTTGATTTGGAGGTCATTGTTGCTCTTGTAAATTATGAAAATATAACAATTAACTGTATGGGTTAAAGTTGAATCACATATTGCCATGGAGATAGCATTTGGTGTAGAATATATTTTTCTAAGCGTTAACCATTACAGTGATAGGAAAGCATTATTTTATCCTCATTAATTCATTAGCTTTATAATCTGCTTTTCTGCTTACCCAAATATATTATAGAAAATTGTTAATGCAAATATAAGATAGAGAGGTGGATGGCCTAGAAGGGCTGGAAGACTTCCATATCTCCCCAGAGGTTACTAAATTGCCTGTTAAATCTTCAAAGCATTCAGACAAAGCATGAAGGTGCGAGAGCTTTAAGAAAGCACCAGAATATTTTAACATGGGTAAAATTACTTATTTTTCCCTAGCCTTGTTCTCAGAAATGGCTGACCCCACCCCCAAAAAAATATCAGTCTGAGGCAGAAACCCAGTATACACAATTTAACCCCAAACAGTTAAAGTTGTACAGAGTTTAAGTAACTGGAATCAGAATCTTATAATGGCAAGTGTTGAACAACCTTAATATAGGCGGTGCTACCAGTCTCTCACATAATCACCCTCCTCCGCCCCCACTGATGCAGCCCAGGTCATGCTAACTTTGCTATCATATTCTGTTTGAAGTCACTGTGGGTTGAAGAGAAAAGATAATTTCAAATAAACAACACGTGCTTTTACTGATTAATGCTTTGACTTAGCAAAGCTCTTTAACATGTACTTTAATCCATCCCGCTTGAGCAAACTCTGAAACACATGCTTAAGCTTAATCACATGCTGATTTTTTATTGACTTCATATTAACAGCTTGGTGAAATCAGGAGTCATGGTTGTACTTTACTTCTGCTTCTGCAAAGCCTATCCATAAGTAAGGTTCCTTCAAGTTAGGCACATGCACAAGTGCTTTGCTGAATCTGGAACTACTTCTTAAATTTAAAGATGGCATTTCTTGACACATATCACTTCAAAAAAAATCTGATATGAGCAGCTTTGAATAAATACCCACATATCTTTAGACCACAAAAATATAAAGCAATGTATGAGCAGACTTTTAAAAGATTGGTATGTCTCATACTTTTCACAGTTGTCTTATATCTACTGAAAGTCTTCTGTAATCGAGAGTTTCCTGATACCTGGTACCAGAATGATGAATTACAGTTTTATCAACATATACACAAATATTTTGTATAATAAAGGTGAACTGGGAAATATTTCATTGGAAATTTAAAATTCTTTTTAGAATATAAATTGGGTGATTTAATTCTTATTCAAAAAATAAAACTTTACTGCTATATTTAATTTGAATCGTTAAAAAAATGCCATCGTGACCTATGATAGTGCTTCATTTTCAGTCACTTCTAACTTATTTTTATTAATGAGACAATTTCTTTTTTACAGATGTGTCAGAAACATTCACTAAAGACTAAGGGCCTGAATCAACTCCTGCTGAAATCAGCGGAGCCTTTTCATTGATTTTTGAGAGCTAGACCAAGCCCTGTGGTCCATTAAATTAAACAATTAATCTATTTATGGTTCCTGAACAGGAAAGGGCACGTTAATTTCACATGTACCTAATCCAGAGATGACATAGATAGTATTATTGTGGAGGAGGGGATAGGGAAGGAAGAGTCAAACATGAACTGAAATTAAGCAGGAGCAATTTCAGTCCTCCTTATGTGTTTTTTTTTTTTCTTCACAAAGTCGAGGGAGTGATTAGAAGTTAAAAAGGAATTGCATTTTTATTATATCATTATGGTAGTCATGGTGTCACTTTTTTACCTTGGTGGGCAAACCAGAAAGTTTCAAACTCATTGCTTCACAGATCTGATGGAGCCAATTTTTATTCGAATTAATGCTAAAATGTAGTGCTAATCGCTTTTTGAAACCACAGCCGTAAAATATTTATCCCTGTCTTTTAATCTTCCAAACAAGTTCTTATGTTTTTAATCATGCAGTTCAACTTTATTTTATTTTATTTTTGTGGGGAATGGATTGGAAAAGATGTATAGTTACTACAGTGTAAACTCTATAGAACAAATGGAATATAGTATGTGACACAAACTATTTTTTTATTGTTATTATTTCCTGCTCACCTGTAGCTGGCAAAGGTAAGTTTTTATCTATTCTTTTATTTTTTAAAAATCTTGAGTGATATATTTCCCATTTAATGTTTGATATTAGTACATTAATGTT
The DNA here is from genome assembly GCA_007922305.1 of Dermatemys mawii. Taxonomy (NCBI): domain Eukaryota; kingdom Metazoa; phylum Chordata; order Testudines; family Dermatemydidae; genus Dermatemys; species Dermatemys mawii. The sequence goes on from ML677341.1 coordinate 33,172,627, forward strand.
TTTTATTGACTTGAAGAAAAATATAAAATGCAAATATTGGTAGGAAATGGGTGTTAGGACTAAGCACCAGTAAGTATGTATATCTGAAAACTTTGTTTTGGATTTCCCAGATTATCCCGAGTCTGAGTCTGCTAACACAGACTTGATTGACTTCAGTGGGACTTCATACATGTTTAAGTGTCCATATTAATGCATCTGGATGTTAGGTCAAAGTCTCATTATGTAACAACACACACACCATTGATTTCAAATTAATCATCAAAAAGAAATATATGCTTTTTTAAAAAATGAGAGAAAAGATCTTGTACCTGTAATTAGAGAAGAATTAAGTCCCAAAAGATTAAGCAAGCTGCTGCTGGGTACATGTTATGCATAAGACACACAGCACAAAGGAACATTATGTATTCTTTTTTCTATGACCTCCTGTAATGTTTTAAAAAAAGACTCAGTAAACTCGATATTTATACAAGAAGCAATGCTTACTAAGAAATGCAGAAAAAAATCTATCTAATACATTGACATGGATTGTGTCTGGGGAAATATTTCTTTCAGTGTAGAACATTTTGAAAACAATATTCAAAATAATTTCACAACATAGTTTAATACTTTGAATCAAATGTAATCCTGTTGATACCCAAATGTATCTCTTCAAATTAATATTTTAAATAAGTTTAAACTGTTTACCACTTATATTTAAGAAAGGACACTTCAAATTACTGTGTGTGAAATATGGTCTAAGTTTGTAATTAATGGTAGGCCACTTGTATTCAGAAAACAAATGTTAATCATTTTAAAAGGTGCTTAATCATACATGCTGTTGCTTCTTAAATCCTAAGAAATAATATGCTGCTGTTTCTGTAGATGATCATCTTATACCTTAAATCATCAATGTACTGTCACACTGTTTATTTGCTACATCCACCTTGGTGAAATCTGTCACATGGATTTGACTCTTGCTTTGACAATGCAAAGCCAAGTGATATGAATTAGTTTGTGCATCTTTTCAAGATATGAGGCTGCAGATCCTTCAGCTTGAATTAAATAATTCTTCCATCTACAAATACAGCTGAAAGTTGGACTTGACATGGATCAATATGATCTGGGGCTAAATTTCTAAATGTGACTGATTATGTTAGCATCATGCCCACAGATCAATATTGAGTTTTACTATGAACCTGACTCTGTAATTGGGTTTAATCAATAAACTTTTGTCTCCCTTTCTTTAGAAATGTTAGGTTTGTACCATGCAGTTATCAAAATTACATTTAGGATACATTTAGGACTGTAGTTTTCTAGTAACGAGCATAAAAAGACATATTTGAATTTAAAGGAACAAAAGCTGAGATCCTATTGTAAGGGAAAGTCAATTTTTAAGTTGATAGGACTGTTCACCGCAGTATAGTCTATAGAATCTAGCAGAGCTAATGTGCTAATACATAACTAGTCCTTTTGGGCACTGTAAGGCTTTTTCTGTCCATACTTAGTAGATAATTCACATTGAGGACTTTGACAAAACATACCATTAATGAAAGCAATCTCTAGAGCTTGTCTTTTGATAAACCCGCGGGGTTCAAAGGCGTTGAAAGATGCAATCTGTGAAGAACAATAAATTTGGGCCTTTGATTGAAGAGCCATTTGGAATGGCATGTTTTCTCTATGTATTTACACAAAAATACTGCTCCCTTTTTTCATTACTCTTTTCTCGGAGATTGAAGGAGCTCTTTGCCATTACTACATTTAGGTTCGTCTCATTAGAAGCGGAGTACAAAAAAAAGGCTGGAAATGACCTAGCTCAACCCAATGTGTTCATTTCTGCTCCAGTTTGCCATTTGGGAAATGGGCTTCTAGCAATGGTGAATGTTTTCTACGAGTGGTATTTTGATGTGCAGTGGACATACTCTTTCCTACATTGACAAATAAATGCATAAACTTTTATTGCAATGGAGGAGGGCTATTTATTTGGTAATCTTACTAAAATTAGCAAGAGGGCCTCATGTAAACAAGAAACCCTAGAAATAAATTGTTTACACTCATAAGATTATTTTACAATCGGTGATGTTTAAAAAGGTGCAGTAAAAGAATCATACTGTCAGAATGATTTTAAATATTCTGTATTGCATTTGGAAATAGGTTTTCTATACTGGAGTTTTGATCAAGCGCTTGTTTGATTCTGGGCCTTAGCTGGATTATCTGTGTTCGATTGGGACAGTACAAAGAAAAAGACCTTTTTGTGCTGTCTGTTGCTGGCAACTTAATTACACCCATTGTTACATTTAATCTGTGTTGTGCCCAGATTTTATGGTGGTAGGCAATTAAAAAAAATAATTCAATAAAACTATTTGCTAGATCAATTTAAGATGAGATTTTATAATTGGAGTCACCTGCATGCACCCGTTGATATAATTCAGCCCTCAGTTTTTAATGCTTTCAAGAATCTTCTTCATATTATGAGAGACATAGGCCATTAATTAAAAGGATATACACACACATGTACTGTACTCTGTGGTTTTTCCTGTCTCTGAACAGACGCAGATCGTGCTCAGAAACATGGGATGGATGAGTTTATTTCTGCTAATCCCTGCAAGTTTGACCATGCTTCCCTCTTTAGAGTACTTCAGAGGCAGACCTTGGATCATAGATTGAACGATTCCTATTCTTGTTTGGTGAGTAGAGAATGGAATAAAAGAAATGAAAAAGTGAGAAATAGTTGTTAACAAAGTGGCCTTTTCTTCCTCGCTCATTCAATAACTGTGCTTGTAGTTGGGATAAAGGATTCCAATCGATTGGCTTCAAATTTGAAAATTATACACTTGAAGACTACTGCTGTGCCACTCAATAGAGAACAGAATAGACTCAAACTGACTCTGAACTGTAGTTTATCAGCTCCTCTAGGGAGGGCTGAATAAAACAGAAGGCTTTAATAAAAATGGAAACCTCTGTGGTAGGATTTACTAACACCTGTACAGGCATTTTAAGGTACAAATTCAGCTTGCCAGATGTCAGACATTATGTCATCTATCTTGTAATTCTCTCTTCTGTCATGGACTAGGAAAGTTAAAAAAACCCCAAAGAATAGAATCAAAACCACAGGGAGAAAAGGCAATAGAATTATGGGGGAGTTTAATCAGCTGAGCCAAGGTTCACTCTATGAGCCTAAATCCTGTATAAATTACATGCAATAATTGATAGTTAGAAATATATTTGTAATTAAAAGAAAACAGGAAAAATTTGATCACTCTTCCAAAATGAATGTTTTTTTCCAAATCTGAAGTAATATTAATAGGGAAAATTGGGAAAATTTATTATTCACATTTCATATTTGTTGTATATTGTATTTTTGTCTTGGCTTTTCCTGTTTTGTGTAATTTTTTTAAAGCTGTCCTGCTGATCCTGATTTAATTTAAAACAGTGAAAATCCAGAAAGACTACATGGAGGTTAGTGGAATTACAGTGGTGCAAAAGTAGTGTTATTAACATCAGAATCTGCTAATATGTTAATGACATATTTTTAACTTTGGGAGGTCTGGAGTTGTGATCAATTATTCTAAGTATCAAAATTAAAGTCTGCTAGTACCCGCTCTTCAAAATTGTGAACAGATTTCTATAGGTTAGTTTGTACAATTTAAAAAATAACTTTTTTGATGGCACTTTCTTTCAAAACACTTTTTAAATTATGGTTTTCTTTGGTAGTGTACCAACTAAGTATGTACAGAAAAAGTTAAAGGACTAATTTTGTGTCTGTAAGTTGTGCACTGAATCAAATGAAAAGGCCTGAAGGTACATCTGTACAAAGTAATTGGCACTCAAGAGAAAGTGGTTAGCTTTCTAACAGTGCATCAGGGTCAAAAAATCTTTTTTATAATAATAATAATATAAGACACTAAATATAACCTTGGACTCAAGAACTTTTTAAAAGAGTTTATGAAGAATATGCAGTGTTATAGCAACCACAAAACAGGCGGATTTCTTATTGGTCTTTGTTATTTTAGCTTTTGGTAAACAGAATATTCTGTTTTCCTTGGACTATAAAAGAGACATAAATCATTGTATTAACTCCCTCTCCTTTTTATTTTAAAGAAATATTTTGAGGCTGCTAACATGGGAACAGTTAATGCAAACAGAGCTATAGTTATGTGTTTTGTGACTTTGTACTGAACATTTCAAATTATATATACTGCAGATATTTTAAAAAATAAATACCTCTTTACATTTCAATAAATTAAAATATAATTATCCACACACATGACTACAAAAGAACCTAAATCTTAATTTTTAAGATTTGGAATTATACAGAGTCTTTGATTAAACCTATTACCAGCACTAAACGTCTTTAATTTAACACTCTTGTAAACAGTAGGGAGCTTCTTTGCAATTATGCAATAAATAAAAACTGATAACTAGATAATTTTCTAGCAGTCTAACAATGTCTAGTGCATAGTTGTTTGCATAATTATATGTGTGCATATGTGTGTGTATATATATATATATAAAAATAAAATGAGTGTGTGGATGCATATTATGTAAAGATACACATTTTGTGACAGATTTATTAAAGGGATAATGGGAAGATAATCTTCATTTAAGGGCTTTAATCAATTAAATGGCACTTCTATTTCTTATATAGCTATTTTCAGATGTAGATATTCAGCAGGTCTAGTGATGTACTGCTTTCGCTATTGATTAATTCATAATTTTGTTTTATTTACATGGATGTATAATTATTATAAACCAAAAATCTTAACTAAAATGTTCATTAAGATGTGGCAATATATAATTTAATTAATTAATTAACTTTGTTAGCGTATAAGAAAAGTATCTTATTGATTAATAATATCATTTTGATGAATTAGGGTGTACTAAACCTATGGATAAATTTAATCACCTGGATTCAAATAAAACTCTCTTTCTCATTTCTTTTCCAGAATAATATATTCTCTTTACTGAAAAATCTTTGTTTATTGATACTTTTACATCAGATTTAGTAATATTCGTGTACAGCTGGACATTATTTTAAAATGTTGAGGGGTTGGGGTTTTTGGGGTGCCATCACAAAAGTAGGTTTCCTCTAAAAACTTTAAGGGCCTAATCCAAAACCCATTGAAGGCAATGGAAAGATTCCCATTGACTTGAATGGGATTTGGATTATGCCTTAGAATTTTATACTGGATAACTCTGTGCGATAGCTGTCAGACAATAATCCTAAATTAAAGATGAGAATCACACTGAGAATATAGAATCAAATTCCTTTCTGCTGTAACTCCATTGTCTTCAGTGAAGTTACACCCTGGATGAGTTGGAACCATAATGTGAATATTTTTTCCAGGAGTCTTTCCTAAGATTTTTTTTCTGTTTCATTTAAATTATAAATATCTAAGACCATTAAAGTATTCTGATTTATAAGAAATAACTCAAAATAGATGCTTTCAGATGCTTGACCACTGTAATAATTTAATGATGTCCAAAACCTTTCTGAAGCATTGGTCACTTACACCGAAAGACTACTTTTTTCTTTTTTTCAAATTGTCTTTAATATTAAGTTTAGTTTACATGTTCCTCAGTGATCTCTTTTAAGGATTAAACTAGAAAAAAAGGTCACTGTTAAGATTATTTTTCTTTTTAAATAGTAGAACTTCTATCTTCTCACCACACCACCACCCTCTGCCCCAATGTTTATATCTCTCTTGTTGTATATAGAAGTTTATTTTGGCACCTTTCCCCAAATCAGGACACGAATCAAATGATTTTTTTTTTTCTGAATCAGGAATCAAATTCTTTACAGTCTCAATTTGCTCAAAGAATGTACAGCTTTTCTTCCTTCAAAGACATCCCTCCTCCTCCCCATCTTTCTCAGTCTGTGCAATTTTGGGCCAATCATCTGAAATCCATTTCCAAAAGGCACTCAGTGTTCCAGTCCAAGTAATGCACCAGAATGTCTATTCATAATTAAAGATCAAATCCTCCTCATTTTACTCACATGAGTAGTCTCATAAACTATCTAGATGTATATCTTTGAATAAATACAACACTATATATGTTGAAATGGGTTATGTACAAGCATGTTATATAAGGAAGATGGATAAGCAGTCAAAATGTGGTTCATCTCTCTCAGATTAAATATGCAGTCACAGAGAATTGGCCACCTGGAACTTCTCTCTTAACCATCTTGCACTATAACATTTGCTTCTAAAATTCTTTTTTAGCTTATCATTAATTACATTAATAAATCCCAGCTGTTTGAGGTGTTTGTTATTTTATGTATTTCATAATTTTTCAAACAGTGACAATTTTAAATTCTGTACAAATGACAGACATATCAGTGCATTTTTTTTTCTGTGGTTCATAGTATTAAGGCTGAAGAACTACAAAAAAGTTACTCCATGACACTCAGTCGTAGTTATCAAGAGAGCTATTGTTAGAGCCCATCCCCTCTTATATATTTCCTATGTTATTAGTATCAACTTGATTAGTATGAAATGTTTATGTAATGCACACAAAAATGTAATTTGCTTTTGTTTCTTCTTTGCTGGGTTGATTTAAAAGCAGAGCAATGAAGAGAAAAATCCGGATTAATTAAAATAATGTATTTTTCCCCTTTTCTTCCAGGGTTGGTTTAGTCCAGGCCAAGTCTTCGTATTAGATGAATACTGTGCTCGTTATGGTGTGAGAGGCTGTCACCGTCATCTCTGCTACCTTAATGAATTGATGGACCATTCAGAAAATGGTGCTGTCATTGACCCAACCTTGCTCCATTACAGCTTTGCATTCTGTGCTTCTCATGTTCATGGCAATAGGTAATTTAATATGCAAATACACAGTAAAACTAATTAAGTTTGGCTGAATAGATAAAGGAAAAATATTTTACTTAGGTTCTTGCACTCACCACATAGCAAAATTTAATATTTGAATCAAACAAATGAATCAGTTCATAAAAAGCTTCTGCGGTGGTTCTGGGGTTCTTATGGAGCTTATTTCCATTTTATTAAGCATGTTTTCCCGTGCATTGTGTCTGGGCCTTGAGTTTTTCTTCTGCATTCCCCATTTTGTGTTGCACTAGTGAGCTGATGTTTTGAATAAATAGCCTGAGCAGTCCTGGAACCCAGTACACTCCGGTGCTCTTTCCACATCCTATAACATGTCAACTTGTCTCTCTTACTGAATTCTCCTTGTCCCAGGCACCGCAGGGAGGCAGAGAAGACACTAGGAATGTGATTTAAGTAGGTGGTAACTTTAGTATGTAACACATCTGGCAGCTCTCTGGCAATAACTTGTCCTGAGCAAGCCTTTGTAATCCTTTCCTCCTGGTGGAGGATTGCTATCAGTCCTCCACCCATTAGCTTGGTCCCAGCACTGTTGCTGGGACCCCACTCTCCTCCCCTGGTACAACAGTTCCAGGGCCGGGAAAGAGGGGATTGTATGCACAGTGTGCTGAACATTAGGAGCCACAACCACATTTTCCATCTTCTTTGGGAGATGCCTTCTCCTAATCTCCTTCCAATTCCAGTTGATCAGGAAAACCAGATCCCCTGTGGAACTGCACTAGGCTCCTGTCATGTTGAAAGAACAATTAATTTTACAAACTGCCCACTGGGTCCTTGCGCTGCAGGTGAATGAACTCCACAATGCCCAGGCCAATCTGACAGTGAGATAAAAAAATTCTTCTAAGCCTTAAAAAAGCAATTAGCATAATGCCCACAGCAAGACTTCAAAACCCAGCCCTTTTCTAATCCCAAGAGAGACAGCTCTTCTTCCCACCACAGAACAGCATCCCTGGGCAGGAAGAAGGGCTCCGACCAATCAGCCACAGAACCCCCCTCCTCAAGTACCTGAGGGGATGCAATCTTTAAAGGGGTCAAGGATTTCTTCCCCCTGCCCAGACAAAGCCTCCCAGTCTCTGTGGCTGCATGGGGCACAGGTGAGGATCAAAAGTGTTGGACATTTGTGCACATGAGGGATATGCAGAGGGAGAATGGGGGAATCAAGGGAAAAGTGATTTCCTTTGTTGTAAGGTGTAATTGAAAAATTCTCACCAAGTATCTGAGATCCGCTCCTGGTATCATAACTTGCATGCTGACAAGCTAGGTAGATTTTCTGGCTTTTACTTAGCGCAGGTCTACACTGGATCACAGAATGTCAGGGTTGGAAGGGACCTCAGGAGGTCATCTAGTCCAGGCCCTTCTCAAAGCAGGACCAATCCACAATTAAGTCATCCCAGCCAGGGATTTATCAAGCCTGACCTTAAAAACCTCTAAGGAAGGAGATTCTACCACCTCCTTAGGTAATCCATTCCAGTGTTTCACCACCCTCTTAATGAAAACATTTTCCCTAATATCTAACCTAAATTTCCCCCGCTGCAACTTGAGACCATTACTCCTTGTTCTGTCATCTGGTACCACTGAGAACAGTCTAGATCCATCCTATTTGGAACCCCCTTTCAGGTAGTTGAAAGCAGCTATCAAATCCCGCCCGCCTCACTCTTCTCTTCTGTAGACTAAACAATCCCAGTTCCCTCCGCCTCTCCTCATAAATCATGTATTCCAGCCTGTGGTGTGGAGGTCACACGTTCCTGCCCTGAAGGGCGTAAAACAGCCCTGGGAGAGTGCTGTGACAAGGGAAAAGCAGGACTGATTGGGAAAACAGCCACAGCTGTAGCCGCTGCAATCAGGGCCCGGCTGGCTCTTATAAGGGGGCATGGGGCAGAAGAATACAGAAGAAACTCTCACTAGATTTATGGAGAGAGGAGGACCTGGTTGCCTGGGAAGCTAAGGAGGATACCTAGGGTGTAGCAGTGGCGGGGAAGGGCAGAAGGAGCTGAGGAGCTCCAGCCTAATGAAGCCCCAGGTTGTGGACCATGTTAAGGGCCTGCGAAAGGGTACTAGGGCTTCAGAGAAGCAGCCCAAATCTGGGCAGAGGCAGCTCATCCAACCTCCCTTTGTCGGTGATGGGTGGTTGATAGACTGCAGTCAGCCCCAGAAAGCAGGGGCTAGAGGGTAACTAGAAATAGCCACAGAGGCAAGGTAGAGATAAGGGGTGGGGGTTCCCCTGGGTGGGGAAAACCCACATAGTCGGTTACTGCCAGGGGTAGGACCCTGATGTGAAGGGGCATGGCAGTCCAGGAGGGACACGTAGGTAAGGGGGACACCAGTCCACAGAGGGTGCTCCTGGCCAGAGGAGTTAATTCCTGAGATGACCAGCAGGAGGTGCTGCATTGGTGAGTAGTGACCCTGTGACACAGCCCCCTAATCATTTTTGTTGCCCTCCCCTGGACTCTTTCTAATTTTCCTCTTTGTAGTGTGGGGGCCAAAACTGGACACAGTACTCCAGATGAGGCTTCACCAGTGCCGAATAGAGGAGAATGATCACATCTCTCGATGTACTGGCAGTGCCCCTACTTATACAACCCCAAATGGCGTTAGCCTTCTTGGCAACAAGGGCACACTGTTGACTCATATCCAGCTTCTTAGCCACTCTAATCCCTAGGTCCTTTTCTGCAGAACTGCTGCTTAGCCATTTGATCCATAGTCTATAGCAGTGCATGGGATTCTTCCATCCTAAGTGCAGGACTCTGTGCTTGTCCTTGTTGAACCTCATCAGATTTCTTTTGGCGCAATCTTCTAATTTGTCTAGGTCCCCCTATATCCTATCCCTACCCTCCAGTGTATCTACCACTCCTCCCTGGTTAGTGTCATTTGCAAACTTGTTGAGGGTGCAGTCCACGCCATCCTCCAGATCATTAATGAAGATGTGGAACAAAATTGGCCCCAGGACTAACCCTTGGGGCACTCCACTTGATACCGGCTGCCGACTAGACATGGAGATCACTAGCTAGATCACTAGCTGTTGAGCCTGATGATCTAGCCAATTTTCTATCTACCTTATAGTGCATTCTAGCCTATACTTCTTTAACTTGCTAGCAAGAATACTGTGGGATCAATGGATAGCGATCTATCTATCAGGGGTCGATTTATCGCATCGTGTCTAGTCAATTGGAGGCGCAGGCAGAGTTGACAGGAGAGAGACAGCAGTTGACTCAGCACTGTGAAGACGCAGCGGTAAGTCAACTCAGATATGTCAACTTCAGCTATGTTATTCTGGTAGCTGAAGTTGCATATCTTAGGTCGATCCCCCTCCCCTCCGCCCCTTCGTATAGATAGGGCTTAGTAACTTTTTCTCTGTCAAAGCACGTTTCTCTTGTCAACTCTTTAAGCATCTGGAAGCTCAGGTAATTTTCTTGTAAAAGTCTGATTCTATGTAGTTTTCTCTCTAGATTTTGTTGTTAGTTGTGAATCTGACAAGACAAATGGTGATAACTGCGCAAACTTATTTCAAGTTTTCAAAAGCAAGGGAGAGATATTTCTTTTTATTTATTAACTTAAGTGAAGGACAACAATGCATGCAGTATGTGGAAAAATCTCTAGGAGCGCATCATTTTGCACAGTAGTAAGCACTCTGTATGTATGTATTCCTTCTGTACAAATGCATACTGTCTGAACAGCATTATGAGTGTTTTAGGTATAAAAGAATAGTGTTGAACAGAGCGGATCTGACTAGTACTGAGACATTGTAAAAAGATTGAAAAAAGAAAGATGAAGAAAAAGAAAAGTAAGTCAAGGACAGAAACAGAGAACTCACTGAGGATGACAGACACACGTACACAGATAATACATCCACTCATTCATCTACAGCACCACTATGGAAGTGCAGGAAGGGAGAAAAAGAATTTCACAGACAATACATGATAGGCCAAAGTTCTAGGCTGATCTGTGTTGTTATACGTCTTAGTTTTATAAGTCATGCTGAGGAGGAGAAATACCACAGAGCCAAGACAAAGAGTTTTCATGGCCCAATTAAATGGTTTAGAAATGATGGATAAGCAGTGAATTCAGAAATTTTTCTTTGGCTAGGAGGGCCTTAGACCTGCTACTAGCCTGACAAAGACCATCTAAGATATGCTAGCTTTGGAGTGGGGGAGATATAGAAATACCAGTCCATGACTGTAGTCGATATACAAAGTAATTCCTTTCGCTTTTAGATACTAGTTTATTTCAGAATGGCAAGCAACCTTAGTGACATTAGTCAAATGATGAGATGAAGATGTCTCTTTTTCTTCATGTTTTCTAACTTACGGTATGGCACTATAGTGGTATATATGGAGAGAGAAAGATGTAGCTGGATATTGGGTGTGTATATTCACTCTCCTTTCACTTCAAAATAAGAAGCAAAAACAGTAATCCTGGCTGAATTCTTCAGCTTATATTTATAAGATACAATGACAGCATTTACGTAATTAAAATTTAACATTTTGCAACAACATGAAAGGATGTGGAAACAGAGCAAACCTTATGCAACAAGTATACGCAGATACTCTAAAGAATATCATGAATGTGGTGGCCAAGCTTTGAGATCAGCTACCGTTCATGCATATTTCAAGTATATCAATTTACCACGCTCCTCGGGATACTTCAGCTTCAGAGCAAAATTTTCAACATTCTCACCCGTTTAACTTGACTGGTATCAGGTATTCCTCTGCATAATTATCAGATATCAGTTAATGCTAATACTGGATATATGTGTCTGTTATTGAAAATAACCTCTGAAAGGCTTGTTGACCTTCTTCTTGCTTTCTTTTACTTCCGTGTAAAACAAAAGGCCAAGAATGCATATTTAATATTTTAAAGATAGGCTTGTGATTATGGTTATTATTAGATATTTGTTGTACTCAGCCATGTATAAGAGAGAGCCTTACTCCCTTTATCTGGAGCTAAAACACGCTACAAATACAGTGTTTTATTACACTATATTACATTCATTCCCGATGTGTGTGGGGCGGGGAAGTTGTTTTATGTATTTGGTTGGTAACAAATAGCATTAAATCATCAGAGGGATTATGGAAGTTCACTTCTTAATTCTCCCACTCCCCTTTTTCACCCTATTCGGACCCCCAGAATTTCATTTATTGGTTACCTCCCTGATTACCAGTTTTAATCTCTTTGTCTCAGCGATGCCATCTTGGAAGCAGGGCCAATGGCTTTCCGGGAATGCCTGGAGCATACTGGTTACGCTGATGCCCCTGTCTCACCTAACGTCGGTAGCCACATTGGACAAGCACTAGACTGCACCAACAGCACTGGGCTTGGTGCGCGAAGTGCAAGGAAACGCTGAGGTGGAGGGACAGGTGCCTACCATGAGACCCCCTTTCCCCATGCGCTGAGGTGGAGGGACAGGTGCCTACCATGAGACCCCCTTTCCCCATAGGCCCTCCCCAAGTGGTTCAGTCATTCTCATTCTCTCCAGAGGAGGCTGTGGCAGGACCCACTTATGCTAGCCCACCAAACAACTTTAAGGAGCATCAAGCCCTGCTCCGAAGGGTGACCACTAACTTAGGCCTAGAAGTAGAAGAGATGGCAGAGCATGAAGGGGTCCTAAAGATTGCCAAACCCCTCTGGCAAACTCTGTCCTCAATCCCACCGACCTGGAAGAGGACTAAGAAAAAAGTATTTTGTGCCCACAAGGGGTTTGAATACTTGTACACTCACCCGCCTCCAGAGTCGTTGGTTGTTTCAGCAGCCAACAAGACAAGCAAGAGCGTTCTAGTTCCGCTCCCAAAAATAAGGAGGCCAAGAAACTGGACCTGTTTCAGGAGGAAAATATATTCCATGGCCAGTCCCTCTCTGGGACCTGAATCTGATACTCATGAGGCTCTTGGAAGCCCCTCTGAACCTTTGGCATCCTGTTCCCTTCTTCTGCTCTCCTGGAAGGTGTCATTCTTCGAGTGCTTGCTCATGTTGATTCCATTCTAGGTGACTCACAAGCTGTATCCCTAGATGTGGACTTTGAGTTCACAGATATGCAGCTTGTAATACCAAAGCTAGTGACGTCTCGGGCCTGCTGGGTAAGTGCATAGTGAGACGTGAACATGTGAATGGACAGCCAGGTGGCAGCCCTGTAGATATCTGGAATTGGCACATGGGCCAGGAAGGCCACCAGTGAGGCTTGAATCTAGTTGAATGTGCGGTTACAATTGCCGGTGGAGGCACCTTCGCCTGATCATAGCAAAATCGTATGCAGGCAGTGATCTAAGATGGGATTCTCTGGGTAGACACTGGACAACACTTTCATCCTATCTGCCACAGCAAAGAACAGCTGTCAACTTGTGAAATGGCATGCTCCTCTCAATGTAGAAGGCAAGCACTCTCCTGACATACAGGGAATGCAACCTACATTCCTCTTCAGACTTTTCTAAGGCTTTGAGAAGAAGTCTAGCAAAAATATGTCCTGGTTCATGTGAAATTGTGAAACCACAGTGGGCAGAAAAGCTGGGCGTGGCCGCAGCTAAACGTTGTCCTTGAAGGAAATACAACAAATAGTGCAGCTCTGAAATAAGTGCCTTAATTCTGGAGACCCTTTGGGCCGAAGGTATCACCACCAGGAAAAAATGGTTACTTACCTTTTATAACTGTTGTTCTTTGAGATTTGTTGCTCATGTCCATTCCATTTCTCGACTCTGCTACCGCTCTGTCAGAATTGCTGTCAAGAAAGAACTGAGAGGGTGTAGGGCCGATAGTGCCTGATATACCGATGCACGAGCACAGCACTCCAGAGGGTGCCACAGCCAACTCTATGGATACCGCTAAGGCAAAAGTCTCTGACAACTGTGCACATGGGCGTGCACACACACAGAATGGACTGGACATGAACAACACATCTCAAAGAAAAACAGTTATGAAAGGTAGGTAACCATTTTTCCTGTGCTCCCAGTCAAGATCACTGTCTCACAAGGGATTTTGTCTCACTGCTATTATTATTCATACTCATGTACTTCTGATGTAAGTGAAAGGGTCTGATTATATAAATGCAATATAGTCCTGAAGGTTGCTATTTCAGTCTAAACAGCAGCAGTGGATGTTAAACACAGGACAGAGTTTTTGTTTTCTTCTCCATCATCATCTTTTCTGTCTGGTTCTCATGCTGTGACTTCCCGTTCTGTCCCTCTTGTTCTGAAATGGATGCTGGTGAGAAATACATGAGGTGCAAAGTGACTTCTTTCACCTGCTGAGCTGCAGGCAGAATTGAAACATTCAAATTTCAAAAATACCCCCTATTAGATCTCTGTCCCGAAAGAGAGAGAGCCGATGTCATACATTCCTTATATGGATAGTGCAGGTGAAAAGCATCTGACCATAAACTTTGTAATTTCTCTCTACCTTGTTTTTGAAATCTTCAGCCCTTGTGGGAAATGGAATGAATCTAGCTGTTGAGTTCTTCTGTACTTGACTAACTTGAAGAGGTATGCATGAGTATGTAAGAGAATTGCAGCTCTGTAGATCAACGGATATCATATAGAAAATTGAGAGAGTTGGGGGGAGCTACTTTAAGTCACCTTCTTTCACTGTTAATTGATTTGTAACAGGAACCATTTATTGTGTTCATCCACCTCAAGTCAAGTGACAATGGTAAGTATCACAGGAACTGTTGTTTTCTTCAAACTCTAATCCAGGAACTTTACTAAAACAAGGAAAACAATATTATTTTTAAAACTAATCTGTCTCTTTCCTTCACTTTGCTTCACTGTAGAGCTTCTGTTCAGAGCTTTCTCCTTCCCCATCTACATGGCTTCCTTCAAGATTTAAACAGGGCTTATAGCATGAAATCTTCTTCATCCTTTTTTTTTTTTTTTGAGCATAAACAATCTCTAGCAAGATTTAACAGAAAATAATGCATTCGAATAAGGCAATAGCTTCATCTCTCATCCAATCTGATCATCATCAGGCGTGATGGATAGTTTTGTCTTGTTGATTTACTTGGATTATCAAACTGAAAGGAAGAGATTCCTGTTGAGTGACCCTTTTCAGCTCTCTTCATGGAGGCTGTGGTATCAGTACCATTGCTAGGAGGACCATATGCCTGTTCAACTGGGGTGGAACCACATTAAGATGCTGCCTCTTTTTCTGTACTTAATACCTTGATCAGTCTCAATTCTGTAGAATTCTGGGCTGTAGCTACATTCAGTGATAACAGCTGGTTTACTATATTTTTCCTCATTCTGTTTTATTGAGATTGTTTAAGTCTTATTGAGATAGTTTAAGTCTGGGTAAGATGCAGGCTGCATCCTAACAGTTAAAGGAGGAAGACTGAAATCCCTTAAATTATGGGTAGAGCCTTGCCATATTTGTGGCCATGATGTCACAGATCGTGAAATCTGGTGCCTCTCTCTGAAATCTGAAATCCCTCTCTCCCCCCCCCCCATCCACCCATGAAGTCTGGTGGTCTGTGTGCTTTTACCCTTTACTATACAGATTTCATGGGAGAGACCAGAGTTTCTCAAATTGGGGCTCCTGACCCAACAGGAAGTTGCAGGGGGATCACAAGGTCATTTTAAGGGGGATCATGGTATAGCTACCCTTACTTCCGTGCTGCCTTCAGAGTTGGGCAGCCAGAGACTGGTGGCGGCGGCTGGCCAGGCACCCAGCTCTGAAGGTTGTGCCTCGCCAGCAGCAGTGTAGAAGTAAAGGTGGCGATGCCATTCCATGCCACCCTTACTTCTGCGCTGCTGCCTTCAGATCTGGGTGGCTAAAGAGTGGCAGCTGTCAATTAAGGGCCCAGCTCTTCAAGCAGCAGTGCAGAAATAAGTGTAGCAATACCATACCGTGCCATCCTTACTTCTGCGCTGCTGCTGGCAGTGGCTCTGGCTTTAGAGCTGGGCTCCCAGCCAGCAGCCGCCACGCTCTGGCCACCCGTCTCTGAAGGCAGCACCAGCGCCTGCAGCAGCACAGAGATAAGTATACCAGTACCACAAGCCCCTACAATAACCTTGTGACATCACCACCACTAACTCCTTTTGGAGTCAGACCCCTACAATTACAACAATGTGAAGTTTCTGATTTCAGTAGCTGAAATTATGAAATTAAATATTTTGTAAATCTCATGACCATGAAATTGACCAAAATGAAGTATGAATTTGGTAGGGCCCTAGTGTTGGGGTTATTCAGGATGATTTACCTCTCAGGTTGGTAGAGTTCTTCTAATCTGACCACCCATACGCAGTTTGGCTTACTTTGGTGATTGTTGTGGGGGTTACCCTATAGCTCAGGAGAGCTATCATCAATCTTGTTTGTTATATATTTCTCTTAGCCATCTGTGTGGCTCTCTTAACCAGTCCATTCCACTGGGGCTGATGGGAAATGGAAGTAATATGCTTGAAATTTATGCTATGCAAAAGCTTAGAAGTCAGAGCTGGTACATAGGTTACCCATTGTCAGTAGCTGTTTGCAAGAATGTTGGAATGAGAAAAAATGTGCTAGCTTTTCTGCGATGTGATCTTGTGGGTCAAGGTGAGATGCAGAATTTCCACAAATTTAGAAAAATAGCCATTGACTGTTAGATATGTTCTTTTTCATCACAAGAAGATAGCTAATGCTATTCTGTTCTGAGGTCCATTGGATAGTGCTGAAGGCATGAGATATTCTTCACTTTTGTCCTTCTAGTCCTTCTTCGAGACTCCCATGATTCCCTCCTATGTTTTAGATACTGCCCTATGCAAGGCCACCGCTCCATCTTACTCAGCTGCAGGACTGGCGCACACTAGACCTTGCTGAGTGAATGAGTATGACCCCCACCCCCACCCTTTCAGTTTGGTCTGCACTGGTTCTCCTTCTAGCAGTTCATTTTCACAGAACAGCATTCTGACCCCACCGTATGATTTCTAAGGCCTGTCTCAATGGCTGTGCTTTGGTCTAGAAAGCCATTTGTTGTGGTCTTGATTATAAAGGTGTCAAATACATGCTTGTCACATTCCTAGTTAATACAATCTTTGAATTGCCCAAGGTCCCACAATCTATGGTAGAGCAGGGAATTGAACCATAGTTTCCCAAGTCCCCGGCTAACACCAAAACCACTGTTGCATCATTTGTCTCTCTGATTATGTATTGCCACTGCATGATAATGGCCGAATAAATGGACTAATGAGCATTCAGATTATTCTACCATTCAACAACAACAACAAACATGAGATGGGACAGGCTGGTGACTGAGTAATGGTACTTTGAAAAACTATCCAGAAGATCTAGGTTGTGTGTTTTTCTCAGTGTAAATGTTTTCCAGAGGCTGAGCTGTATGGAGAAGTGGGGACACTTTTCTTCAGTCTTCCCTCTAACACAATGAATGGGTGACTATTTCATTTCAAAAATATTAACTCTTTATCACACCTGTTCATTTAGAAAAGGAAAAAAACCAAGAGTCTCTTTGAGTTACAGTGAGAAAATATATCGACTTCACCTATGGCCTGAGGAAAGGAGTTACCTTAGGGAGTATTGTGCTGATGGTTTATAATGGGTTGAGATCTAAATCTGTCCTTATCAGGAAATTTACAGCTGCATATTTATCAACACAATAAGCCAAGTCTGCTCCTAATAAGTCTCAGAGAAATTGTTAGTGAAAAACACATTAACATGTAACAAGAAAACACTAAAACCAGATCTTGCATGAGTAATGTGTGACAATGAAATAACCTTTTAGACAATGAAATAACAGCTGTTAATACTTGATTATAATGAAGTCCTCTATAAATTTTATAAGATGTCTTATGATTATTTTTAGCTATCTGTACCCTTCCTATATGTCAACATATGTCCTATGTGAAAAGTATTTTTTGCCACACATGCTTAGCCTTTGAACTGGATGACACTGATGAGTCATATCTAAAATATTCCCATAAAGAGATCATGAAATTAGCATGACCTATCTTCATAATCCATCCTATAGTCCTCTAAAAATGGTCCTTTTATGACCTGTAAGCAGATGTAGGTGCAGGCTGAGAAGCACATGCAACAGAAAGCTCTATTGTACAAATTTTCTTTTGTAAGGATGTTTAAAGTATAGTTAATATAAACACCAAAATGCTTGGTCTTCAAGTACCTGCTGGTTAAAGGAGTGCCAAAATGCTGCAGCCTAATTTGTTCTCTTCCTTCTGTGTGTTCCTGCCTACTTTTTGAGCATATAACGGCTTGCTTTTCTCAAACTCCTTTCACGTGTTCCTCAGATTCTGCTAGTCTTTAATTAACAGCACTGAGCTTTGAAGGAAAATTCAGGTATTAAAAGCCTGTTAAATGAATAACAGAATTCTCTTCATCAAAGCTGCAGACTTAATCTTTCTGTGACTTAAAGATAGAAAATGCATGTTTTTCATTTGCAGAATTGAAAACTGATCGATTTTGTTTTGTTTTATTTATTCTGAGCATCACTGTGCATGTTACATTGGAAAACAAGCATTCTTAGAAAGGATTGAGGCTTTTTTAGTAAGTTTGTGTCTAGCCAGAAAGCTCAGGGGATGGGGGAATGGGATTCTGAAATCTCATACACTATAAAAATTCACAGGTCAAATTAATTACTGAATGTAAACATTAAGAATCAGAGAGGTAGCCGTGTAAGTCTGGAATTGCAGAAGTGACAAAGAGTCCTGTGGCACCTTAAAGACTAGCTAAAATATTAGAGCATAAGCTTTCATGGGCTAATACCTACTTCCGACGAAGTTGCATCCGATGAAGTGGGTATTAGCCCACAAAAGCTTATGCTCTAATACTTTAGTTAGTCTTTAAGGTGCCACTGGACTCTTTGTCAATTATGAATTAATTTTTTCTTGTCTTACAGCTCTTTTATTTTCTCTCTTTTGCTGGTCCATTTTTGGCAGTGCTGCTGTACCTGTCTGTCCACATAGATTCAAATCCAAATGTCAACTTGTGTATTCCTCCTTATCTCAATTTTTCTGTTTTCATTTATTTTGTTAATAATAGAAAAGGTTCTATTTTTTTTAATATTTGGATATATGTAGATCAGTAATATCAGTTACTGTGCAGATGACCAGTATCACATAACACTTAAAAATAACTTCACCTGTGTTCAGTTGAAAACAAACATACATACACCCTATTATCAGCTCTTTAGGCAAAAGCCTGATTGAAGGTCAAGAGATTCACACTCTGTCAAGCCAGCAGGAGAAGCTACTTCCAGAGTTGAGGGCCCTTCACTGAGGACATTCTGCCACCAGTCCTATGACATTCGTATCTAGGGACAGTAAACTTGAGAGCCTCGTTTGATCTCATCTGCTGCAGCTGTTCACAGAGGCCCTGGTCCTGCATTACACTCAGTGACTCTTGCAAATTACTTGGAGCATTTAACTCCTTTTGACATCAGTATTTCACAGGAGGCTCTCCACACCTTACAGATTGTGCCAAGTGAGAAATGATTGGGGTCAAGGAAATCTCAGCACTCAAGGAAATCCCCAAATTTGCTGTCTGATCAATCATTTTTCTAAAGGCTGGACAGAGTATGGGTAACAATTTGCAAGCCTGTCAGAGTTTCTTTCTGCAAAAGAAAATGAGGAATACTTGTAGCACCTTAGAGACTAACCTGTTTATTTCAGCATAATGCTGGAATCCTCTTTTCTGCTAGGACACCATTTAACAATCTCCACTAGCAACAAAGCTGCTCCCTTTCACTTGATTTTACTGATCATAATGAACACAGGTCCAACTCACAGTAGGGTTTCAAACCTTTTGATATATCTAGAACTGGAATGAGTGAAACTTGTTAAAAGATGAGCAGAGATAAAATTTCATCTACTGTATACACCTCAGGCATGAATATATTCCAGCAGACGCAGGCGAGCCAGTCTAAATCCAACTGATCTGATCCTCAAAAATAAGTGGGAACTTTACACGTGAGGGAAAAGTATTATTTTTTCAAAGTGCCATGAGCCTGGATTCACCTAGCTGTACAGTACCAAAAGCATTTGGGGTGGGTGAGATTTTGTTGTTGCTGTTTAGGAGGAAAGGAAAATCCAATTGGCCTCTTTGAGTAAGGAAGAAAATGTGTAAGTAGTAGAAGGCCATAGGTGGTCATCAGTAGAGTGATCCACAACTGTACAGTACTCCACTCTCATTTAGAGACATCTGAAACTTATTTGGGTCCATCAGTTGCCATGGATGGACCAATGAAAGAGGTCCTAAACAGCAACCAGAAAAATGAGCCCTGAACTGAAATTGAAAAATCAGGTCACCTGTATAACTTGTCCTTGGTTGGTAGGAGGTGGTCACAAATATTGCTGTTAGCTCCAGAAAAGTACTTAGGTGATTTATGGAGCAGAAAAGCTTTATCATCCCATAAGTCTGATGGAAGGAAAAGGTTTAATTCTAATTGTGCTGTGTTTCCAGGCCATATTAGCATGTTCCTGTGGGGACGGACAACAAAATAGCACTAAAACCATACAAATAACTAGTTAAAAAATGTCAGTGCCATTTTGTTTTAATCTCATTTTAACTTTGAAGTAAATGAAGAAAAAGATTTGGAAGAGCAAAATAAGCCTGTGTTTTGAAATCAGTTGTTTTTCTGTATTTTTAAGGTAGAACTGTCTTGGGGCCCGGTGGAATACCCATTACTCTTGTGGGTGAGTAGTTACCTACAGGAGTAACAGAAACTACATCTGAAAGTAAATATTCACTAGTGTAAATCAGGTTATGTTTACACTGCATTTAAACACCTGCAGCTGGCCAGTGCCAGCTGACTCAGGTTTGTCGAGCTCGGGCTAAATCGCTGTTCAATTGCAGTGTAGACATTAGGGTTTAGGCTGCAACCTCGCACCTCGCAGGGTCCGATAGCCAGGCTCCAGCCTGATCCTGAATGTCTGCACCCCAAACAAACAGCCCCTTAGCCCAAGCCCTGCAAGCCTGAATCAGCTGGCACGGGCCAGCTGTGGATGTCTAATTGCAGTTTAGACATACCTTAAGGGGCTCACTATCTGGCTCTCATTTATATCTTTCTGGGAGAATCACAATTTTATATGCTATTCTGCCACAATAAAGTTTAAGTGAAACAAGAAAACCATGTTTCTAAGTTTCAGCTATTTTTGTAGAGCACATTTTGGAGAGCACAATCGTACCTTATTGTCTATTGTACACATTTTCTGACATCTTTTTGTGCACTCCTTATTCTTCTTGCAGTACACTTCGTTCTGTCGAAACACTCACTGTAAATACATTGGGCAATTCTAAAAAATTTAGGTATTGTCGATGTAGTTCTGTGTGACAACAAACTCAATGAAGTGACAGTTCCTTTGTATGTAGTAATTCTAGTCTTAGTGCAGGTTGACAGATGTGACATTCTCCTGGTTCACCTTTCTCACTTGTCATTATCTGGACCCCTGGCTCTTTCCTGTCACATATGTAACATGCCTCAGTGAGGTTTAATATGACAGAACTATTTACTTTATCACTCCAGAGCACAATCTCTCTTGACAATGAAATCAGACAGTGAAATTTACTCAAATTTGAGCACGTTCCATCTGTCAGGGGGCTGAGGCAAAGTGTCAGGGCCTCCATTAAAAGAGAGAAGATAACTTATTTGCTCTTTCACTTCAAATTTATATGATAGTACATTGATGTACATAGCTACACATACCTTCACCATATCTGATTTTTATTGCTGTCTTTGAAATAACGTAAAGAGTTCAGGCATGTTTTCCTCCGTGACCTGACAGGTCACAAATATAAATGATTATGAGGGTAGGGAGCTGTTGCTTTTGATTTTATATGATGTCATGACCAGGTAACAGTCTATCACTTCTAGATTTAATGTTTTTTGAGAAAGTTAAGATCAGAGTTTAGCCAGTCGACCTTTCATTACTTTCTTTCGTGGTTAGTTAAAATAATTAATAAATGAAAGTATTGATATGTCTTTTTAAACATGCTGCACAGGAAAATGTCATGAGTTTTATATGGCAGATATATAATATTGGAAATGTTTACCTCAGGTTTCTGTAACTCTTCTGTATTACCTTTTGTGCGATATTTTTAATGATATACACTTTAAGGTCCTGATTCCGTAAAACATCCTTATTCAGGACAAGACTTGAGCATATGCTAAAATTTGCTCTTAAGTTAAAGCATATGCTTGTATAGGATTGGACTTATTTAAATACGTTCCAGAATCAACGCCAGTATTCCTTGAGCCACATTACAATTTTCTTGTTCATTAGAGTTTGTTGAGAAGCTAAGTACATCAGATACCAATTTGACAATATAGTAACTGAATGTCTCTTTCTCTCTTTATTTGTTGTTTTTCTGGCTTACTGTCTTTTGATGTTCAAAAGCTGAAAATAGACTATTTAACTAGTAGATAAAATTTTATTCACAAATCATGTGTAGTCTGTTGCCTTGATAATTGCCAATCTTTTTCAATTCTTATTGTTTTAGAGCATATTGTTTCAAACCTTACTCTTGTGAGCAGTAATACATAATTCCATTAAAATCATGTTAATTGACTCAGTGGGTTTACTTGCAGTAGTAGTAACGTTTAAGTATTGGGCCCTTAATTTTTACCTTTTACGCCTGATTTGGTTAAAAAATAAAAACAGCTTCCTTTAGCATGAAAGCCTGGCTGAGGAGTTTAAATCAGAGAGAATTTTTCAACATTTATTTACAGCTTGTTTAGAAATAATATTCCAGTATTTTGATATATATGTCTGCATATGAAAAGTAAAATACATTGGAATGGATGCAACATTTTTAAAACTGAGATATACTTTACAGAAAATAAAATATTGAGATATTTACAATCGGAACAATATAGGAAATCATTAAGAATGTGATTTGTTAAAAAATAAATTATAGCCCAATATGCCATATTTGCAGTGGTAGCTCTGCACAGGAAATCCATTCCTTTCTCAACATACTGTGGACTGACCATTTGAATTCATGGCCTAACTTCTTTTTGTTAACAGTAAAAAGCCACAAATATACTGGAGCTTAAATTAATTGCCAGTATTCTAAATGTCATCAGTTCTAATCATCTTGTTAATTCAATGCCCAGTATTATTTTAATTGTATCAGTTTTCCTTTCGACACTTTCTCATGAAGTAAATATAATATTTTATAAACACACAGGCATGCTCATTATAAAAAATAATGGTGTCTACTGTCAGTGAGAAATGTAGAAAAATGATTATGCGGGTAAACGTATTTTTAATTGCTATGTACTTGCATTTAATATTCAGTATAGCTAATGCATTAATTATATTTCTGTGGTGTAAAAGGAAGGTACATTATAATTTGTTTGTACACACACAGAGAATGTAACCGCTTTTTCAGTTTTATTATTTCTATGTAGTTAGGATCTCTCATATTCAAACTATGGTAATACAATTTGTCTCCAATAACTTATCTATTCTTTGCGTTTTTTGAAGTGATGTTATTAGATAGCTAAGATGCAAACTTAGGTGATTGTATATCCTTAGTTCTGTTACGTCACTGAATCAAAAAGGATTTATGTTAAAGTGAATGTAAGTAGCTGGGAAAACGTATACAGAAAATTGTACTGGAAAGATCAGACATATTGGGTTCTGGACAAGATATCTAAGGTGAGATTCACTTTGATGTGGGTACAGGGCCCTCTGAATCATTCAAGTTTCAAAAACAGGGTTTTATGGGAGGGTAGGTACTGATTGAAAGGTCACACCTGTGGCTCTGTGGAACATTGCATACTGGAGAAGGGAACTGTCTGGAGAGTCATGGAAGAGTGGCTAGCTGGTATATGATAAAAATGAGAACAGGGTGGGGTGAGGATTGTTTGTTTTGAGCTTTTCCACCTTTTCTGAACTCAGAAGTGGCTTTTGAATGGATTTCGTTCAAACTTTCTAATAACTGGGTTGAAACCAATCATCAAATATTTCAGATAGAAGAAAGAATTTATCACAAAGTCGTTAGCATGTGAAAACATGATTATAATGGAAGTTCTGATGTAACCTTGCCTAAAGCAAGAGCTACTAGGGACTCACTAAAAAGAAAAGCTAGGAGAGACCAAAAATGCAAAGATATTCCATGGCATATTTGTTTGTTAGAAATTTACTTGAGAAAGTTGATCACTGTATAAATTTATTCACACCAGATTAAGTGTCTTAAGGAATCCAGTAATAATTATGCTTCCTTTGGTATATAAATGTTCATTTCTTATGGCGAGTATTTCTTCAATGATTCATAATAGACAAAATTTACCATTGTGCAGGAAGCCAGTATAAGGTCTATACATTACTTAAATTCCACTCAAGCCCTCCTATGGGTTTATGAGGAACTTAAGCAGTGCGCAGACGTTGTACTGGCCCCCTGTACAGAGATGAATTTCACACAGGCTATCAAAGCACGACCTTTAGAGATGCAGTTGAGCTAATGGTTTATTTTTATGTTAAGTATTTGCCTGTATTTTAAAAGGGTGTTGTGTTACTTGGTAGGTGTTTTTAAACAAATGTATTAGAGTAACAATATTTTAATTGTTGAAACATGGTTTCCTCTTTTGCAAGTGCAAATTTGTGCTTATGGTTTAGCACCCATAAAATGGAATTACAGGTAACAGTCAGAGGCTCTGCACTTTGAAGTACATGTTTTTCACCTGTAAAAAGGACTCAAGACGTGCAAATATCCAGATTTGCACTGGCAGTTTAGTTGTAGGTGCACATTTTGCAGGTGTAAAATGCACCCACAGAAAGGGCACTTCTCAAAGGTTAATTATTAATTACTGCAAGTTCAGGAAAAAAATAGTTTGTTTTGAGAAAGGACCTCATTTGTAGCAGTCTCTTTTGCTATGTACCTTGTCTTCCTCCAGTGTTCTGGTGGCTTCTCTGTTTTGTTCACTTGCTGATTCTTGTCCATGTTGCGGGAGGTTCATTTGGTGGGTCTGACCCTAACTGGTGCTCATTCCCTCAGGAAGGGATTCTTAGGAGCTGCCTGCTAGAGATGGGAAATTTTTTCATGGTGGGATGCTTTTCTGCCAAGTCAGCAGCACAGTGCCTCAGGGTGGGTACTTCCAAGGATCAGAGTTGGAATTCAGAATATTGGCTATAGTTTTGTGCAGGAATGCTCAGTTGAGTGTTCAAGGACAGGACCCAGCTGGGGAATGGATCAGAAAGACTCTCTGTGCTACCTTCTATTGGGTAAGCATGGCTGTTATTGGGAGGGGTCCTTATGACACGAAAGCTGGAATGAATGACTACAGGGAAATGGGACCGAGATAGATAATTAAGAATTTGAATTTCTAAGCTCTAGTCTAATTGATTTCTCAATATAAGTTTCAGCCTTTAATTATATACATACATTATTACTGAGTTTATTTCAAAGCAATGGAAAGGGAGCAAAGGCCAGGGAGAACTCTGGATGTCGGAATGTGGTAAATGACAATGCTTACATTGAAGGATGTTGTTCAAACAAAACTCACTGCATAGTTTTAATTGATTAAAACATACCAAGACAGAAGACAGATTTAGTTTTTTATGATTATGATGTGGAAGAAAATGTTGAACAAAAGATTAAATAGCTATATTATATTACAGGCCTGATGGAATTGGAACAGTCTCAGTTGAAGAGAAAGAAAGGTTTGAGGAGACTAAAAACCGACTTTCTTCCCTTTTAGAAAACCAGATAAGCCACTTCAGGTGAGTGTGTAATCAATTCAGCGCATGAAGCTTCATTGAAAACTGTTTTGACATGGTAGTGTTCATTGTTGTGATTATGAACAAGACAGAGTAAAGAGGGAAGTTGTTAAAAATTCAAGTCTTGGTAAACATAACTTAATACATTTATATTGGATGTCTTTCAAAAAGATATTTAATTTAATCGCACATTATTGGCCTATAGTATTCACTTATACAGCAGAGGAGACTAATTCTTTCCAATGTGAGAATCACTGGGTGAAATTCTATGGCCTCTGACCTCCTGCATAACAGACTAGATGACCATAGCCGTGCTTTTGGCCTTAAAAGTATGACTATAATTCTAGCTCATGATTAGCTGAAAATCTTCAAATGAAGACAAATGAGTAAGTCATACTGAAGTCTTGAACAGTGTTAATCAATATGATCTACATGCAAACTGAGTACCCTGACTGATTGCAGCTGAGTTAAGTTAAAATTATTTTTTTAACCTTTGAGCTAATCTGATCTCATATGCAAATCTCTGTTTCTTGGCTGGACCCATGAGAGGTAAATATTTTTCTGGGTATCTAATCTTTCTTTACTAACCTTTATATTTTTATACATTTTCTCCCATAGCAAGCGAAGTCCTTGCTCCCTAGTCCTCAATGAAGAGTTTGTCCATGATGAGTTTCAAATATTAGCCTATTTTTGTTGTTGCCTAGTTCAAAAACTTGATTTAGAATTAAATTACAAAGGAAAGAGTATTTCTTCTTCAAGTGATCGTCTACAAGGATTCCAATCTTGATCCACAAGCACCCCATGCACACAACACTCTTTTGGCCAGCAGTGTCCATTGAAGCTGCATCTGAGCCCTACCTGTCGTTGTACTCCCGCCAAAACCAAAGGCATAAAGGGTAGACCAGGCCCAACCAATCCTTAGTTCTCTTTTACCATTCATGGCAGCAAAACGGAGTCCCTGAAGTATCCTGCCAGCTTCTTTGCACAATGTGCTAGCTAGTGTTAGTTACTGATTAGTCTTGGTGCCCATTGGCAACATGCACATGCACAGAGAGAGAAATTCTTATTTTAGTCAGGTTTTGGATTTAGGCTAGAACACTCCCTGTACAAGTGCTCTAGCAGAATATCAGAAGAGAAATCTCTGGGGCTTAAAACCTGCCCCTCATATGAAGCTTCAATGCCACTTAATGATGGGCACTCCAGGTTCCCGTTTCGTTTAGGAGAGGGACATATTCCTGAGTGATATACCATATGTCACCCCTCCTTTAGGCGGACTTAGAAAGCCAGAGAAGCCTGCCTGAAATTGTTCCTCCTGGAGTGATCTATGCAAACTCCTTAGACACCAAAAGGAAGGACACAGCTGAACCTCACTCCTCAGGTTGGTCCCTCTCCATGGTCCCACCAATGGGTGCCCTAAATTCCCAGGCTATGTAGACCAACAGTTCCCAGTTACCACCCATCATTCCAGCTTCGATTACCTCTGAGGAGGTAGGAAGGAGTTACTGCTCCAGAACTGAACCAAGGCACAAGACTCATAAGTCTTACTTATCTCAGGCTCAACAGCCAAGGGGCAGCCAAGAGCCTGAGAAGGATCCCTCTGGCGCCCTGGCACCAACTGTTAAGAGAGCACTGGTGGTACCCAGTGAAGCTGCGTACCACATCTCTCTTGGTGTCGAGCCTTCAGTATCTGGCATTTCTGCACAAGCAACCTCAGAACAGTGCTCCTCAGTGCCCAGCACACACATAACTAGTGTATTGATACCTAGGGCATATACAGTGCTGAGTGATTTACAGTGAGTCTGGTACTGGAATCTCCTCTTCTGTGAGGTTGTGGGTGGTGATAACTAAGCACCAGCTATTAAGTTTGTCCGTCCAGCAAGTAAAGGCACAACAGAGCCAGGGCACTTGTGACAGGACAAGTCCTCCTTTGGAAGAGGTATATTCTTTTATCTCCTTTTGGGCATAATAGGAACACCTCTCCTACACACGCACCCTCTGCTCCTTGTGTAGCACAATAGAAGTCAAGAAGAGACTACTCTAAGGAGGGATCTGTAAGTGACAGCAGCAAATGACCTATGGTTCCCATGTGACTGCCATATTCAGATGAGCTGTGGCCCTACTAGACACTCTGGGGACTGCAGCCATATTCAAGCAAACCTGCATCATCATCTCCTTCTAGGCTTAGATTCCCCTCCCCAAAGAGGCAGTATAGACCAACAGAGCCAGGTCAGATAGTGCAACCTCAGATCCTGAAAAGATAGGAAGAGGAAGGCAATAAGGATCAGCATCTACAAGGGGAAGAATAATTTGTCTCTGCTGCAATCTCCTAATTCTCTCCCAACAAGACAGCAAATCTCTCAGTGTCTTTTTCATTCGATGACTTCAAGACAACTTCATCAAGTATATGGCAGAGATTCTAGATGTACCTCTGGAAATGGTGTAGGAAAAGCTTCTCAAACTCCTGCACATCTTGCACCTTCCTATGCTTGTTAGACTTCCTATGCCTATAAATGAGGCACCGTTGAAGCCTGTGAAAGACTTGTGGTGCATACGGGCATCCATTATGGCCATATTGAAATGAGTGGACAGGAGATATCAAATCCCTTCCAAGTCATTCATTTGCCAGTCTCCAGATGCACTTGGCCAGTTGTCCTGCTGACATAGCTCTGTGCACACTGCCACTTATGCTGGTGAGACTGACGTTGCTCAGGGCTGTTTTTTCATGGCACAAGACTGTTTGTAGCATTTGTAGAGAGGGTTATACAACAGGAAAGGACATGTCTACACTAGCACTTGTCGGTAAAACTTCTGTTGTTCTCCCATCGGCATAACTCGGTTACACAAGCTTTGCTGCTGATAGCTCATAAGCATAGATATAGCCTAATATGTTACCTACGTAGGCCTCCAACTGTGTTAAGGGCATGTTATGAATTAGCCAGGTTATATTCACCTAGACACATTAGAGCTTGTTCCACTGCTGCCTATTTGAAGAATATCCATGTTCCTGAAATCTACAGAGCAGCTACAAGGAACTTGTTCTGCACACTGACAAGCCACTATTCTTTGATAGAGGCTTTCAGACCAGATGCCTGCTTTAGAAGGGCTGCCCAGCAAGAAGTTTAAGTAGAACTCCCACTACTCATCCCCAAGCAAACAGACAATTACTTGTTAGTCACTAAGAGTGGAATCCAAGTGGACCAACACTCGAAGAAAAACAGTTACTTACCCTACAGTAACGTTGGATCTTTGAGGTATGTTCTCCACATGGATTCCACAATCCATCCTTATTCCCTTCTACAATAGAGTTCTACTTCTCTGGCATTGGGAATTGGGAAAGGAAAGGAGGGATGGCTGGGTCTGCTCTGCCCTTTATGCCCACAGGTGGAGGAGCAAGGGAACATCTAGGGCTCAAGTACAGTCCCAACAATGTCGGCCAAAATAATCCAATCTCATTCGCGTGGGTGCATGCCTGCCAAGAGTGGAATCCATGTGGAGAACATATGTCAAAGAACCATGGTTACTGTAAGTAACCATTCTTCTTTTTCCATTTTTCCATAACTTAAAAATAGCTAAAATATATCTTTTCAAACTCTCTTAAAAAATGTAGCTGATTAAGTGAGTATTTTGGAAAAGTATTACTGCATGAAACTAGGTGGCTGTAATGGAAACTGTTTTGTAGCCTTAATTTTAGTGGCTACTACAATACAGAACTGTAATTGTTAATTAGAGCTCTCTATACTTAGACTGTTTTCAGCAATGACTTAAGATTACATGCAGTGTAGAAGTGTTACATTATTTACATATCATATGAAGGAAGCAACACTTTAGAACATACCCAGTGGGATCTCTTGATTTGAAATGCTAAATGTAATCCAGGGATCAATAACGTATTCATAAACTATGTCACTTACGGGTTAACAGGAGTAAACAATAGTAAAGACAATACATGAATGATGCAAATACTCTGAGAAGGTTTAAGAAGGAGGAGGCAAATACAGCAGCCAAACGTGTCTTTTATTTAAAGGTGGATTAAGGCTAAAGATTAGATCTGTTTTGCTAATTTGTTAATACCCCCAAGAGTTGCTAGCACAACAGTAAGAAACAAGCAGAATGAAGGAGGTAGTGTACTGGCACTATGTCTGCTGAAAAGATTTGTCTGACCTCATTTTCAGGGTTTTATTATAGGTTTGCCAAAGTGATTGCTAAAATTCATCGTTCTGAATCCTTTTATTACTGGTAAAATGATGTTAGGAAATGAAGTAACCATTCTCATTAAACAATAAGAATCATATTAAAAGAAATGTAGTTTCATGCAAATAATCTCAACAAAGTAGAAAATCCCTTTTTTGATTGGGGATATCCCAGCAAAATACAGGTTTCCGAGATAAGATGAGTAGAGGGTATGACGTTCTAAGCTCTACAGACTTGGAAGGAGTGGCAGGGGTTTTTTAATCTGTCGAATTTATGGAATCTTTTTTTTAAAATTAGTTAAGCACAAAAGCATGATGGTGCAGTATTAAACATAAGAGGTTTGTGTCCTGGGGATCTCCCAATTAAAGCAAATATAAAATGCATTAATATGTAATATAGTTATAACAAAAGAGGAAATATTGGAGGAAATTTACACCCATTTTAGCATTAATATTTTAAAAAGTTAAGATATCAGAGATTTTCTTCAGATTGTTAAACAGGTAAAATGCTACTTTACAGTTTCTTACTGTGATGTCTGCTAAAGTCATAAATGAAATCCCTTCTCAACACCATGGACACTTCTGACACCAAACTCGGAATATTTTTGTAAATATCACTCATAGGTTAATCACCGTGATATGTGCTTTTTATCTGTTGGACTTTCAGAATCTTGGGGCTGAGCAAGAGGAGTTCAGATTTCATTTAATGTTACCCTATATATTGGATTAATGAAAAGATTTAAAGGTGTCTTCAATCAATATACAGTATACATGTACCTTGCATTAATGTAAATGAAGGGAATGATGTAAGCATATTACATGTACAATTACATTCTTAATTTAGAAATTACACTCATGATAATGTGTCCTGTGTTTTGTTGTTTATTTTTTGTTTTGGGTTATTGGTTTTTTTTGTTTTTGTTTTTGTTTTTGAAGATACTGTTTCCCTTTTGGACGTCCTGAAGGAGCTTTAAAAGCCACACTTTCATTACTTGAAAGGGTATGTTTTTTTAATTTGTTTCAATCCTGCTGGAGTACTTAATCTGTATGTCCTATTTTAATTGTACCAGTGAGGATGCCTGCATTTCTGGTTAGATACTGTTCTACTGGTTTCATTAATGCACTGCAACATTTTTCAACCATGACAGAGAGTAGCCCAGTCTAGAACATATTTACAGGAACTTCCTTGAAGTCACTGCAGTGATTCCCTATTTCTTTAGAAATTGATGGTTATGGAGCACAACCTCTCAAATGAAGGTGGTTATGATAAATCCTGGTTGTGCGCCAGCTGAGGCACATTGCACATATGCTTAACCTTAACTTCAAAAAAAAAAAAAACCTCCATAAAATTGAAATAAACTCCCAGTAAGAGCAAAATTGAAGTCAATTTAATAAGAAAAGGCTAAGGGCTAAAGTCAGCCAAATTGGCATGGAGAGATGGAAATAAACTCTGGTCCTACAAGTCCCCTGCACTGGTCCATAGGAAGGACAAGCAGTGTTAACACCATCTATCCTGCCTGGGGAAAGAGGAGCTTTATATTTTAGAAATGACTCCGTAGGAGCAGGAGGCTGCTGAGGGACTGAGCTAAAACAAAGCATTATATGGCCATCCAGGCAATATCCCATGTTGTCTAACACTGCCCAGCATTTAGATGGCACCTAACCATAGCTCCACACACAAAGTAGAAGTGGTACTCATTTTGTGCCACTGAAACATTCCCTTGGCATAGTTTCTGCCTTGGAAGCCCTCTGCCGTATTCTGTACTCAGTGGTGAGTCTGATTCTATCTATCCATTTGGTTTTAAAATTAACTTCATGTACTATCTTACTATATGTTTAGAAGTGTGTTATGTGAAAGCAGCATTTACAGTTTGTGTTACTGCTATTACGAAGGGCCAGGTTTTCAAACCTGACTGTGGAAAACATGCACAGTTACACTTGTGTATGCAGAATGTACATTTGCATGTGCAAGTGCCAGCTTCGCATACTTAACTAGGACCCCATGCTATTTTTATACTTACTTTTTAAAAATTTGGTTCATGCTGTCTAGTGTAGATGCTTTGATTAAAGATCAAGTGAAGAATAAACATAATCATGTAAAATCAGAACTGAATTTTGGTCACAGTTAAATACAGGCAGCAAAGTGCAAATAAGAACATTTTAAATAGCAAAATTAAGAGATGCAAGTGAAATATTAAAGCAATTTATTAGCTTTGTTGGATTATTAAATATAGTATTAGAAACTGGAGGATGTCAGACTCCCTTAGTATTATCTTCAAGGAAGATATAAATATCAAGATTTACATATTAAATTCTCCATGACCAATTCGCCTCATTTATAACGGTCTTGATTTTTCAAATCCATATTTAAATTTTAGTCAGTAATTAAGTGTGTATATGAAAAATCTTTAATTTGTTCAAATGCTTAAATGTGTCACACATTGAAAAATGTAAATAGTACTTTTCTGTATTTTTGTACATATTTTATTTATATTTTAAGCTACTAAAAGCCAATATACCTGTAAAAATTGAGTGACACTGAAGTCATTGGCAAAGCTTCCATTGTCTGTCCACATCAGAAGAGACAGAAGGCCACGGATATGGCTTAACTAGGCCACAGTTTTATTCACTTATAGTATCTGGAAGTACCCTGGGATAAACTGTACGGTGCAGAGAATAGAGGTCAGCTCCCTGCTGATCCAAACATAGCCCCAACCCACCTGCTTTATCTTCGTTAAAGGGGGTCAAAAAAGGAGGAGGGTCACTCCCCAGTGATGAGATTTAAGAGCCCCAAGCCTCCATTACTCAGGTTCCTTAAGAGATGCATTCCTGCAAATCTTCGTCCAGTCCATTTTATCCAATAACTGTATTCCATTTATACCAAGTACCTGCACTGGTCATCTGCTACAAGTTTTATGAATTAAGTTGCAATATCATAACCTAAACTCCTTACCGTACCGCACCTGGTCCCAGACCAGCACTGACAAATGCAGAAAAACCCAAGCACTCTGGTCACTTTGGCAGTGAGGGAAAAAATTTTACCCAACCTTCCAAGGAAAAGACGTAACTACCACTATACCCACAGCAGCTCAATACGGAACCCGGTCTTTTAGCCACCTTCAAGGGAAGGGAGGAGAGAGAAGGGGCTTCCAGCCTGATCTGGGTAAAGAGGGTCTCTCCGTAGCTGCCTTGGCTATAAATACTCACACCACTCTTCTAGTCAGCAGGAAGGGCAATGCAATGACCTTGTCCTGACATGGCCCCATCTGCTTCCTACCCTCCCTGTCTGCCCCTATAAATCTTCCTCCTTCTTCCCATCTTCTGTCAGGGAGCCCTTAAAAGGACAATGCTCCTTTTCTTCCAGCTAGCCAGACAAAGGCCCACTCTCATAAAGGTTGCAGTGGGTATATTAGCTTCAAAAGGGATCAGGATTTCATCCTCAGACCATTTTATTTGGTTTCTGCATTTTAAATGCTGGAAGACTAGTTGTCTTTAATTTTTTTAAAAGAGTGTTGCAATTCTTTTGAAAGCCTGTGTATGATCTAGCCTTCTAGTGCTCTAAAAATTCAATGAAAATCTGGTACTTTGCTGCCTAAAATAGCTAATCCTTTTTCACAAGTTAGACCTGCTTAATTTTAATAAGCAGATGCAGGAGGGAAAACAGTCAGTAATAGCAAGTCTTGATGCTGTGCTCCTCCAATACAATATTTTATTTTTTTCATCTGTCAATGAGTGTAATGCTCATTAAATTGTTGGATGCATTTCACTGGCAAAGACTTAGCGTAGCACAGATAGGTGCTCCACAAATTTCGCTACTCACGTCTCTAGCTGTGTATCTTAATCTAACCTTCAACACTTCTGGTATTCCAGACTTGGTTCTCGCTAGAACAGAAACTGACAATCATGCTGAATGGTGCCACACTGTAGGGGTGGTCTTTTAATGTGCATAAATGAGAACAAGAATGAAACCATCAAATTAATGCAACATGAACCAGGGTTTGAACTCAAATCTTCAGAGGCAAATAGCTAGTTTATTAACCGACTATTATTTACTGAAATGCCTCTTTGATTTCTGCATTTATTAGCAAATCTAAAATAGCCACTAGTGTGCATTGAGATTTTTCTCTTGGGCTTTGGGTAATGTGTGTAACCAATGCATGTATGTTTGTCTCTGGGATAGGTTTTAATGAAAGATATTGCCACTCCCATACCAGCAGAAGAGGTGAAGAAAGTGGTTAGAAAATGTCTGGAGAAAGCTGCCTTGATCAATTACACGCGACTTACAGAATATGCCAAAATAGAAGGTTAGTATAGTGGTCAACTGTCAAAGTGGCTGTAAAAGCCAGCAATGCCTATTAACTGAATATTCTATGAGTAGCCTTTTCCCTTTCCTGAGCAAACCTGTACCACAGCAAGGGGAAATGTCTCATTAAAATCTCAGCTGGTGAACTACAGAGCTTTTTCCTATTCATTGCTTTAATATGCCTCCTGGGACCCTGCTTGAATGAAAGATCCAGACTTCATGTTTAAGTTATCCTTTGTTCTTATTTGATTTTCTTTAAGCCTAAAAGTGTGTTCATGGCTTATTTTTAATTTCTCTAAGTATTCCTAATAATTAAATTATTGGCAGTATGTTCTTGCCATATCAGCAATAACAGTGCCCTGAAACTTGGAAACCAAGATGATAGAGGCCTTATAATTACCTTAGACAAGCAGGCAAATAGATAACAGGTAATTGTGTTTGTTGTTGTGATCTCTTATCATTGTCAGTCAGAGATGGAAAACTTACTGCTGATATATATAGTGAGATATAACAGTAAACTGTTGAAATATCAATTATCTTTAGATTATTTATAAATGCAGTAACAGAAGTAAGCATTATTTCTCATAATAATCTGCACTTTTTCTTTATTTACAATTTGTGTACATTTGGGGTAATGAGATTCATCAGAATTGTTGCTAGTCATGGAGTAGTTTATGATGTTCAGTGTTATTGTACAACATAAAGCTTGTATTTCAATAAGTTGTAACACTGGAAAAAGTTTATGAAGCCATAAATGCGATAAAATTATTTTCACAAAGCATAAGATAGTGTACCAGTCATCCATTGTATATTGGTACAGAGTTAACTTTAGGATTAGGAAAAAGGTATGAATTCAAGTTTGTTTAAACATAGACAGTAGATGAGTTAGTTCAGCAGAAGAAAGACCATAACATATGCTTATGAGTTGCATGATATTATTAAACATTAAAATCTGTTTTAATATACTTTGTAATAACATTCTGGATTTAAATACAGTAATGATATCAAAACCCAGTGAAATGAAGGGAGGCCAATGTTTGTAGAAGTATTATATATTCTTTTCTTTTTTTTTTTTTATTCCATCTCTGGTCAAACTCACTGACAAACATGAGTTAACCAATTTCATGAGTGATTAACCAAAAAAAAGGGAAAAAAGCTATCTCATCACTATAGCAACCAATATTATATAACAGCAGTAACAACGTGAAGTGACCTTAGTAACCAGTTTATCATCATTAATTATGATATCACGTTGTGTTAAAGCCAGGAGGATGAATATTAGGTTTGTTTTTAAATGAGAGAGCCAAGATATATCTTCTCCCTTAGCTTTGATAATATACATACTCCTAATGGGGACTTCTGCTGTTCAGTAATCTTGAGCTTTTAGCAGAACTGTTAAATAGTAGGTATAAAAGTTAAAAAAAATAAATTAGATATCACCAAAGCGTGTAAAAGACTTGGAAACGTACTGATTTTAAGCTGGATGTAGAAACAGTTTATTCACAATTAAAAAACATACAGCATTGCACAGATGCTCTGAATTTTATTTTGGAAAAGTGTGGGAATGCAGTTCTCCCAAGGACCACATTCTGCACCTTAAACCATGCATATACTTCCCACTGAAGTAAACAGGAATTCCATGTGCGCATCCAAAACAGAAATTTGGTCCACTATATATTTTGACTAAAATGAATTTCTTTGTGGTTTACTAAGCCACTGCTCTGTCTGATGCATAATTAGCTTGCTCTAAGTAAGTGCAAGGCATGTAATGGAAAGCCCTGGATACAAAAGTCCATCTTTTACATTTTCTTTTATATTTACAAATACATAAAATCAAGAAGACACATTTTTTAAAGAACAAGAGTGACTATACAAGTCCTAAATCCCTATGACAAATACCTTGTCCAGTAGCTTGTGTTGTGTCTCTCTAGATCGATAGCAATCCTTGGTCTGTCTTCATGTACTGAAATGGAGTTCTGGGTCCCCATAACAATTAGTATTATTTTTTTTTTATTACTTGCTTACTCTCTGCATAGGACAGGGGGGAGCATCTAAGCATTATATAACTTGCACAGCATTCATGGGTATTGGAACTGATGCCTAATCAATTAATATTTCCATAGTCAACAAACCAGCTTCAGTCTGTTAGTCAAACATCAGCCTACTCCATGTGCTCTAGTGGTTATATTAGCTATGTATAAATCAGTAACTGTGAAGTACAGAAAAAAGCTACAAAGATGGTTATCATAACAATAGTAACACACAGCATTCTTATTCTGTGTTTTACTGTTTTTTTCCCTCACCAATTTCCCAAGCACAATATGGGATGGATATGCAGTCTCAGTCATTGGGCATAAACCAGAAAGAGAACTGTTCCTAAAATATAGTCAGATGGGAGTAGCAAATCAACAAGAACTACATGGAAAAACACATGCATTAAACCCTCGATGGGAAAAGTCAGGTGATCTGTGAAAACTCAGACAGGACAATCTGGGATTAAGAAATATCCTGTAGGGTTTGAAATGAAAATGTACTATAAATTTAAATACGTGCTGAAAATAGAAAATACCATTATCAACAAAATTTCAACACGAGTTCATCTTATTTTAATCCTCTTTCATTTCCCCATTTTTCTACCTCCTTTCCCCACATATCTCTTTATTACCGAAGAAGGAAGTCTGTTCAGAATATCATTAACAATTAATATAATGTGATTATTTCATTTTTTGAATTGCTTAATGATATTGAATATCAAAGCAAATTTTTCAGTGCCAGCTTTTTTTCTTAAACTGATTTTTAGTTGTCAGGTTTTTATTGAAGAGAACAAATGTAGTTTTCTGTATTCATTTATTTTAAATTTTAAGTAGATGAGCACTGTAATGCCTGTTTTGATATTTGTTCTGCTGTGAGAGGGTTAAATTAAGCCCTGTATTTTTCTCTGATGGTGTCTTCCTTTTTTTTCTTATATACTAGCAACAGCAGAGAAGGATCCAGGTGATTACTATTTGTGTGTATGCATGACCGTACTATTGCTTTCAGTGTATTATGTTAAGTTAATTTAGTTTATTATTTTATTAAGACAACCCCAGCATTTTGACCAGAACAATAGAATATTACAATTAAAGTTGTGTTGGAGTATATTCCATGCATTGTTTGCTTATAGTGAAACATACATGTGATGTGTATTATTTAGTAACAGTCTAGATCATTGTAAAATTCTGTAATTTCTGGAGTTTGATATAGTTTTGAGGATATTTTTTTCATCACATTCTTCAGACAGAACATTTTGTTTAATTTGAAAAATTATACACAGAGGAATTCATTAATAGCTTCTTTGGGTTTTTTAATTGACTAAGTTTATAGAGACATTGTCATATTACTTGAGACCCAAACTTTAGGTTTTCTGAGTATAAGCTTTTATGAAATATAATGGGCTAAATCCTGAATTTGGCCCTCTGTTTTTACTCACATTTTACTTCACTGAAATTAATAGAAGATGTCCTGAGTAGGGACCTTAATGTTTAGCCCCATGTAAATGGAATTGTTTCCAATAAAACTTTAAAAAATAGGGGAAAAGATTATGGTGAAAAATTAAGTGGAAAATATTCTCTTACACTGTCTGCAGTTGAAACATGACAATATCTTTCTAGTATATGAGAATCAGAAAGTAAGACTTATTAAAAACTACAGTGAAATTGACTAGCTTATTTTCATTGGTCCACGTGAACTCTGTATATACTGGTATTTTCTGCAATGTCCATTACCACCGCACTGGGTGCTCCATGGAGTCTTCTGCTTTCCACTTTGCCTAGTTTGTTTGTGTGCTGTATGCCCACACACACTGCATGCCCTAAAAAGTGTCAGATTGGATTAGTTTAATCTCCTTTTGAAGCTAGTTCCACAGTTAAATGCTCTCAGTGAAAAAGCTAAGATGCCTTATTTCTGTCTCACATTTCATTCAGATATTTGTAAACTGCATTGTTATGGAGGAGAGCAGCTGTCGTGAAAGGTCATGGATAGAGATGTGGCTGCTGATATAGCTGGGTCCTGACCTATTGATGGCTTTTAAAATCAGGACCAGGAACTTGAACTAGCAACAGAAATCTTGTTCATTCACTCTCCTGTTGGGAAGGAGGAAAGGCCATGATTAATACTTAGATAAAGTGGTGGTATAAAAATGTTTGTTAAATCTTCAGTGTTCACCCCTAATCTAAAAATGAGGCTCAGTGCATGTCTGGCTAGGAGTATGGTGCTGCCAACTCTTGTGATTTTTATCATGAATTTTGTATATTCTGCATTTTTTCTTAAAGGTCCAGCTCCTAGAGTTATGCAGTTTTGTTCTAATCTCAGTTTTCATTTTTTTTTAAAAAAAAAAGTAAAATTTCACAGTGCTCACAACTACAGAGAGAGGCTTGAAAATACAAACCATAAAGGCTCAAAATCACCAGAAAGGAAACAGAGAACCCCAAATGTGTATTTTTTAAAAATCAAAACTGGTCAGCTAAACTAATGATTTTGGTGGGGACTCACTCATGATTTTTTGAATACTTAGGGTTGGCAATATTGGGTGTGGGTTTGCCTGTGAGAAAGACATGGCTACCATGAGGTACCAAAGAATAGATGGTATGGTAATCATAGTTCTATTTATGTTGACACTAATTTCCCTGGGAATGATTAATCTTGGGGATTCTGGCAGCATGATGGACAGTGAGTCTGTCTGTTTCTCCAGGAACTCAGGAGAGTCTTCCGCTGGACTGTAGCCCCTTGACGTCTTAGGTTTCTTTACGTTGCAGACCACATGGAGGTATTCAACAAATTTTGTTTCTGGATTGGGGCATCTTCTGCTTCTGAGACTGAAGCGGAATAGGACTGACGTTTTTCCTCCCTTTGTCTTCTACTACATCTGCACCAGTAACGGACTGTGTACATGCACATGCTTCCTAAACCTATTTCAAGTGTCTATAACACTGTGAACACATGTATACATGTGTCCACACTGCTGCTCCTATTATGTCTCAAGCCCAGGTCATAGCTGGTCATGCCTAATGGTCAGAGCAGGAGTCAGGCCTAATGGTTGGTGTCTGAATGGCAGAGCCAAGGATCGAGACAGAATTGGAGCTGAGGGTCAGAACCAGAATATCTGGAGTCAGAGAAGGCAGAAGCAGGGCTGGTCCCCAGACAGGAGTGAGGCTGGGACAGGACTGGAACAAGGCCAAGACAGGGCAGGACCTAGGCTGGAATGAGTCTGGATGCAAGGAAGGAGCAAGGCTTGGAGTGAGCTGAGCACAGGGAGGCAGAGAATCTGCTGGCATTTGTGTTGAGAGCTCATCCTCTGCAGCTGTTGGGCTTATGAACAAGCCAACTGACTGCCTTAGCCAATCAGGCGGTTCTGCTGTAACCTAGCAGTGCTCATTGGCTGCCTGACAACGAGGCAAATGCATCTGCAGGACCTAATTCCTGACCATATGACATTAGCACTACCATTTTGGGCAGAATCCTAGAGTTCTGTGTGTCACAGGGAGACACTCTAGGAACCGGTTTACTGAGTGCTGTTGGTACTGTCCCCTGCTGTTGCTTGTTTGCTGATGGCAGTTCCTGATCACTTTGCCCCTCACTGTTATTTCCTGCCAAACTGGGTGGAAGATATGCAGCAATGGGATGATGATTTGGTTCTACTCCTGCTCTGTTTTGTGGGACAAATAGTTATGCAGTGAAGTAGGCACTTGGTGAGATACTGGATGCAATTTGGGCAGAACTTTCTGGCAAGTTGAATATGGCTGACCTTGAGAGTCAATGACAATTAATTCAGCTCACATGTTGTAGCTATAGTGAATGCTGGTGGTATTGTAGTGTGCCTTTGGGTGGACTATCACTTCTGGTTCAGGAGAAGCAGCACCATGCAGTGGAGTCGCATTGTTTTGGAAACCTGGGATGACCAGCAGTGGCTTCAAAACTTCCTAATGAGGAAGCATATTTTCATGGAACTATGTGAAGCACTTGCACCATACCTTCAGCACCAGAACACTCGATTGAAGAAAGCCATGCCGGTCCAGAAGCAGGTGGGTGTTGCCAAGTGGAAGTGGGGAACACCAGACACCTAAGGAACCATTGCAAATCACTTTGGGGCAGGAAAATCCACCATTGGGGTCGTGGTTGTTCAGGTTTACAAGGCAAATAACGCTGATCTACCCAGGGATGAGTGCCTTAAAAAAAGTTCTAGAAATAATAGCCAGGTTTGAGAAAATGAAGTGTCCAAACTCTGCATGGATCATTGGTGGCACCCCCATCCCATTACTTTGCCCACCACAAGGAGCAAGTGAGTATGTGAACCAAATAGGTTAATAATCACTCATTTTGCAAGGCTTGGTGGACCACAGAGGCAGATTCATGGATACCAACATAGGAAACACTGGAAAGGTTCGTGATACCAGCTGCTGAGGAGGTTAGGATTGTACTTCAAAAAGGGAAGAAAGGACTTTATATTGTTCTGCACCATTTATCTGTGCCCACTTATTTTGAGGGACCCTGCATACCTACTTCTAACTTGGCTCACAAAACCATACCCTGACATCAGTGACTC
Source organism: Dermatemys mawii (assembly GCA_007922305.1). Lineage (NCBI taxonomy): Eukaryota > Metazoa > Chordata > Testudines > Dermatemydidae > Dermatemys > Dermatemys mawii. The sequence goes on from ML677341.1 coordinate 33,213,165, forward strand.
TGGAAAAAGAGTATTCAGTTACAAACTCATGGTTGAAGAATGGTTATGGAATATGCATATGGTCGGCTGAAATCTTGTTGGTGATGCCAACATACCCATCTGGATGCCAGTTTGACAAATCCTGCTTATATAATTGTCGCTTGCTGTGCATACCATAACATTTGTGAGGGTGAAAAGGAGTGCTTCCATTCCGAGTGCGCTCAGGATGAGTCTGGATTACAAACTCTGTATAGGCAGTCAGATCTCACCCACATACATGGTGGTTCTGGCTCCCAGCCAGCAAGGGAAATCAGGGATGACATATGTGCACACATCTGGAAACAGCAGAGCGGCAGAGGATGGCATTTGCCTGTGCCAAGGGACGACATCACACCTTGTACAGCTGCTGTAAATGCACATGAGGGAACACTGGCAGATACTTATGGAACTACATAGTAGTTTGTAAAGGTTTTGTTCCTTGTGTGGGATTTGGGGGATGAGCACTTGGCAAGGTTCAGGGACTCCTGTAGACTCATCATTCCTTTCCTGGCTGCTATAGAGGTGGTCTCTGTGAGGGGTTTTGTGACAGTGGATGGAGAGGTCTTGGGAATCCTGCAGGCTTCATATTCTCCTTGTGATCACGTGTCTTGAAAGAGGGTCCTCTGACTCAGCAGCACCCTGGGCAGCAGCTGGAGGAGGAGGAGGATGTGGTGGTGGTGTTCGTAGACAGGTGCAATGGCCCCGGCAACAGGTGAACCCCAAACCTTTTCGGCCACCTGTTCTGTGAGCATCTTCATTAGGACATGTTCCTGTTCTCTATGGTGTGCCTCTTGCTCCATGAACTGGTTCATCCCTTTGTCTCTTCCTGCTAAAGAGTCCATTTCTCCCATGCTCCGAGGAGTTCAAACTGCTCCTGGATTTCTCTTGTCCATCCTTAGGAGCAAATCTTCCAGGGTCCTTCTCTGCTATCTATGCTGTGCTGCTCCTGCCTGCCTAGTGGAATGGTGTCCCTTGCAGGAGCTGAAGTTCCTGCCAGTTTAAAGAGAAAGATAGCATTTTTTTGTCCTTTGGAAGAAGCTGGAAAAAACCCAACATAACATAACTTTGCTAAGGCCTCAATTTTGATATTTTTCAGCATTCCAGGAATGCAACTGTTAGACTGTCCTTGGTTCTCAGGCAATGATTGCATCCCATGAGGAAGAAGCAGGGTATACTAAGGGTTAGATACATGTACTACTATTTTTAAAAAATGTTAAATTTTCATAGAGTCTCAAAGGGGCAGGGGCTACATTTCCTTCTAGGGGCTATGTTACTAGTTAGCAATTTCTGTTTCAAAGACTGGCTAAGATTTGGAAAATATAGCCATTTTCAAGGTACAGTACAAGAAAAGAAAGAGGTAGATTTCCAGTCCTGAGAATTGATCCAGCAGTCATTGCCGGAGACATTTCTGCTAATGGTCATCTCACTATATATTGCTGAATGGGCAGCTGTGAAGGTGGACCAAGCAGATTTGCACTGCCATTCAACTTCAAGACCCAGCTGAAGGTTCTGCTTTACCAGAAATTTGTTGAAATATGCTTACAGGAGTGGGATGCAATTCAACTAGAAATGGACTCAAGTCTCAGCTACCATATGAAGTTTCCATGCAAAGATAGATATGAGCCATGAACACTGTCCACCTATCTCTAACCCCTAGCATTACCAAAAAATCCTGCCCCTGTGCCTAACAGTGAACTAGATAGAGAAAGAAAGGAGGTACACTCCAACTTTATTTGGTTCCCTGAAGTTTCAGATGCACTCAAGCCCCTTGCCTCTCCATTGCAAAGGGACACTACACCACAGCTGCCAGACTGGTTCCTCCCCCACCTGACTTGTACAGCAGGGCTTGGTGTGGCGTCAGATGCCAGGGACGAGATGGGTAATTGTGTAATTATGTAATCTTCTGAGGGAGAAAGGACTTCTGGGAGTAACTTTTCCTCAGACAATCAGTGTTTCCTTCCCCTTCCTGGACTTAAGTCTCTATCCACCTGAACCCTCACTCCCATGTTCCGTGCAGCTCTTGTTTGTAAGGGGACAGTAATACTGGAAAAAGGGAGAGGCACTGAAACTGTAATCTTCTAAGGAACAGAGACAACTGGGACTAACTTTAGACAACCAACTATAAATTTTCTACTGCTGTCCCATCTCCAGCTTGGACATCTCTAGCCTTCCATCTCCTCTGCTCCTGGCATATGGACACTCACTATCACTGCTTGACTGTTGGCTGAAAAATGCACAGACTGTGGCACAATGATTTTTCATTAATTATCTGTTTATAAGACATAGCTTCAGCCAAATGCATGAGGGTGGCTCATAGAAAACCAATAAAATCATTGCTTTATAGCTGTGTCTTGCAGACCATTTTGGGATTGAGCGGCGCAGGGGCTGGATAGAGAGGGGAAGGTCAGTGGACTCTAATAAGGGGATGAGGGTGACAATGCCATGGCTTCAGCGCTGCAGTTAAAACTCACAGAGACATAGCAATGCACGACATACTACCCAGAGAGGAAAAGTCAGTGCACAGGACTTCAAATGCCCTGGATCTTAAAATCAGAAATTTAGCACCAGAGCAAGAGGAGATATTGGTGGGGGCGAATTGTAACTTTCCCATCTTGATTCCAGTTGCTGCTGTGGCTTGGAGGCCTCCTGGGGTTTGTCAGGGGGTTTCCTCAGTTGCCTGCTGAGGTGCAGAATCACATGCTCCTCATCCTCTGAGTCTTCAGGGCATCCTCCAGGGTCCCTGCTGCCTCCTCACCCTGGCCCTCATCAGCCTCGTACTGGACATTGAGGCCAGCAGGATTCAGGAGGGAATCATGAGCCGCTTCAGGATCTGTACTGGGAGCCTGTGACAGCAACAGATCAAGCTTTTCAGAGAAAGGGTGTGTACAACAAGCCTCCTGGTGTGACCATATGGAGTCTCCCATAAAGGAGCCTCATGCTTTATGTGTTCCCAACACTGGGCCAGAGTCCCCTGTATGCTCACCTCCTCCAGTCTCTATGATACTTCCCAATTCAGGTGTATGTTCCACCACTGCAGGCAAAGTTGTGAAGGGACGATGTATTCTGACAACATATTGATCAGGACTTGTGTGTGCTCCGTGGGCCAGATGGCTGCTGTTAGAACAGGATCCATGTTCACCTGTAATGATCTGTAAAGAATACAGTGGACATCTGTTCTGATGTGCTCAGTGCAGCTCGCTCCTACTGGTGACAACAGGAGAAGGGGAAGGAACCTGCATAGTTTGGGTATGGGTCAGGAAGAAAAGGGTTCAGTGCAATGTGGGAGTGGGGATAGAGGACTATTAAAACTTGAGACACCGCGTAGCCCCATCCACACTGCAAACTGGCATGTGTATGGGCTGTGTCACACCCCTCAGGTATGCTAGCCCACTCGCCATGTGCTGGCCTTCAGACATGTGCTTCTGGGGTTTAGGTGTGGACGATAGGGGAGTTATGATATGACTACAGGAATGGGCAAGTGTACAGCCACTGTGTACCTTTTTGTTTTGGCTAGTTCTGGAATCAGTCTTCGTTTATGTTATACTGAGTAGCCTGTTGAGACTAGATGGACTAACATGATGGAAGTGTTATTAAATCATGTCTCAGTGATACAATCAGGTTTGGGTGTTCTGTCTAAAATCAGATGATGTTCAGTGATGGATTTATTGATAGGTGATCTCACATTCCTCAGCAGATGATTGTCTCTGCAATTTGGGAGGGAAGGAATTCTTCAGGTTCCACTCTCTTGAAAGTTCCTGTTCTGAAACTGCATAGCAGCTCTCTTCAGTGGCTTATGATCAGAGAGTTGGCAGTATCATCTGTGAAAGAGAAGTGTTGGAGCATTAGTGTGTTTGACTAGTGGTCTGATGTATGGTATGTGAGGGCATTTTCTGTGTGCAGGTGTGCCTTTTAATGTCTTTTTATTACATATATGTACAGTACCTAGCACAATAGAACCTTGATCCTTGGAGTCTTGAGGCACTACTGCAATATCAGTTATATCAGCAACAGTGTAGGGGTTGTCTTGGTAATGTTCCCAGGATGTGGTCACTTTCCATTTGAGAAGAAGGCTCAGATGGTGACGGAAGGCTGTGTGAAGATGACTCTGGCTGGGGCTTCCTCTTGATGTTAGTGATGGAGTGAGGAAGACAGCGGCTATGAAGTGGGCTTCCTAGTTCTCCCTTCCCTTGGGGAAGAGAAGTTTCTATAGTGAGTAAACAAACAGTATACTGTACATGGTGAAAATTAAACTAGATTTTTAAAATTCCTTCAGTTTTTATACTGTACATTCCATTGACTTCTCTGGAAATTTTGGGTTCACAGGAAATGCAAGATCTTTTCTCCAAGTTATTGTTACAAGCAAGTAAGGACATTTGTGTGGAGTGTGTGTACACACATTATATATTATACATATGCCTATTTTATAGTTATATATTATGACGTGTATGTGTGTGTACACACAAACACACATACAAAGATTTCCTTACCTCTTTGTAACAGCAACTTTATATTATATATATGTACTGTTATTACTGACAAACTGATATCTACATTTAAGTGAGGAATACAGAAAAATAGTACAAATAATTAAAAGAATTGAGCAGTCTGCAGCATAGTAGCAGTGGTGACAAGTTATGCATAGTAGTTATGATTAGAATGTGTTTATAGAGTGAATCCTTATGTCTTTTTTTAATCCTCTTTGCTGTTTACCATTATGGTGTATGTTGTTTGTTTTAAAGCCATATTTTCTTATGTGCATCACAGACTTACTGATCTGAATTCTTATTCCTGCAAACCATTGATATGAGCAATGTAAAATGATGAAACGGAGAGGATGAAGAATAGTACAGGAATTGATTGAAATTATATGGTGTGTTTATTTCTTTATTTTTCTTCGTTATTTTTGTGTTTATCTCTCACTTTCATTTTTTTTGCACACTTTAAAATAAGTCCATTATCATCCAGCTAAATCTTAGAGGATAGTGAATCTGTTCTTTGGATGCACTGGTAAATGAATATATTGTGGAATGAATATGAATAAAGCCCTTTGCTCACAGTGAGAAAAGAGTGAGGCACAATGTTAGTAAGATCAATATTTTATTTTCATTTATAATTTATAGACATAATTAAATTCACTTTTTTACAAAAGGGGTAGATGTAAATAAATCAGACAATTCACAGAAATGGATAAAATGACAATACATTGCAATGACAAAGCTTTTTGGATCCTGTGAAACACTCTTATCCAATGAAAATCACAAAAGGTCCTGCAAAAGATGCAAATACTAATGGATCTTGCATATCTTAATTCTAGATAGATGAACAGGGCCTGCTCCTATTATAATGAATGACCAAATTGCTGTTCACTTCAATGAAAACATGACTGGATCCATAATGTGTATTGGATTTATCCATAACATTTGTAGCTGACATTGTAGCTGAAGACAAGGGAAGACTATTTCTTGGTGATTATCACTGACCTCTTAACTTATGCAATAGATTTTGTAGATAGGATCTTGAAATGAAAAGGTGTCCTGAATAAAAGGTATACAGAGGTGAACGTGCAAATTCTTTGTGTTGTGAGAATCTTTTCTCGGCAGTGTGGTTGCCAGGTTCCCAGGTCTAACCCCCAAGTGCTCTCATTTTCAGTGTCTCAATTGAACTAAATCCAGAGTGCTTTCCCAGAAGACAGTAGTTAGGTTTTTGTTTTGTTTTGTCTTTTTAATAAAAGAGGTAGTATGAACTGAATTTACATAGACAGGATTTGTTTGCAGTCTGGATGACATTTTGCTTAGCACTCCTATGTTGTTGGATTATTCAGAAAATCCTGTCTGAATAAAAATGAACATTTACAATAGCCAATACACCAGGTAACTTACTTATAGCCTATGCCATTCTTTACAGCATGGGCTGCTGAAATTCTCATAGGTGTAGATGTTCCGTTCAGGCAGTCTAATTGTCATGTTATAGTGAAAATAGCAGCAACCTCCATATTAAGTTTTCTAACACTTCCCATTATAATTTTTTCTTCCAACCATTTTTAAGAGCTCCATGGTTTGCAGCAGAGACTTGATGTTTTGCTGAGAGATGGTCCTGGGATAAAACATACCTTTTGCCATTCCCATGAAAATGTCATGTTTATGCACAAGCGGCCTTAATTCGTTCATATCCTAGCTTTTGAATACTTGACATTTTTCAACCTTAAAAACATTCTTCTAATGTAGCTTTTTTGTATGTAAATGTATATTTCTGAGGTAATTTTATGAATTAAATCGTATTAATAACCAGTAATATTTGGTGTATAACTTGATATACGTTCTCTGTGTAGTATTAAACATAGATTTTTGATTAAGGTCTGAGGTATTTTTCAGATGAGTTTACTGTACTAGTTCATAAACAGGGAGCCCATCAATGAACAGCATGTGGAAATGTGCTCTTCTCCATTGCCTTTTTCCTCCCTTTCAACCTCCTTGCTGCTTAGAAAGAAGATGACCCCACTCACACAAAATGAATAATGTTTTATTTACACTGTACTTATAATAAAGCAAGCATTCATCACTTACCCCATTTATTCTCCCTCCTCAGAAATGAATATTTTTCCCATAAAGTTATTTAAAACAGGACTAGATTAGGGGTAATAGACTCTACACCCTAAACCACAGCTGCTCTTACTGACTCAGAGATTGGATAGGAGCTTTCAAAGTTATTTTTTTAAATAAATTACTCATCACTTGGAGTTTGGGAGGCTTAGCCTTTTCTATGAGTGCTACAGGGGGTTGAGGATGTGAGACTAACTTTCAAATAGTTGGGAAGCTGAAGGGACCATATTTGTTGTGGGTGGTTCTTGGGGGTGCAGGAGCCAATCAGACTGCAGTGATTTCCATGAAGTCTAGTTCTTTTATTCATCATCTAAATTGAGTCCTTACGGCCAATCGGATACCATTGAGATAGATGTGCTATAAAAGCCTGAAGAGAATAAACTAGAAGAAAATCATACCAAAGGCTCCTTTAGACTTTGCAGCTGTTCAAAAACATACCATGTATATCTTGCACATATTACTCTTCAGCCAGTCAAAGTGCTGAGGTCTGAAGTAAGTGTGAACCCCATGCTATAGTGGGTCAGTAAGGGAACAGCCTGTGTCTGCTTAATTTGAAATAAATTCACAGGTCGTATATCATTAGAAACAAGTTTTCTAAAGGAAGGGAAACATGTAAATGCCCTCAAAGCTCACAAGGATCTATCTGAGGAAAAACAAGAACACTGCAAACATTATTGAAATTGAGAAGACAAGTAGAGAGTCACTTTGTGCATGTGGTGAGAGGGCTTCATGGTGATTTAAAGCTCTCAGTGCATGTTCATTTCACTGAGTGAACAAAGGAAAATCAGTGATCTGCACAGTCACATAACACCATGTTGTTGGACTCTGATTGCTATGCAACGGAATGAAAATCAAATGAGAACATAAGAAAACACCCTTGTCCTCAGCTTATTCATATAGATCTAACGTTTGCTATGTTTATTTACATAGGGGTTTATTCCACTGAAGTAAAATATTCTGTAGCCACCAGTGGAACAAAAAATTGACCCAGAACTAATCATTTATTTATTTTTCCATTTTGAAGAGAAATTAAATTATAAAAGGAGAAAATTATAGAGCCTACCTCAAGCATTCAAAATTGGCTTAAAATTATGGGATTTTTTTAAAATAATACATTTTGTATTCTTTTTTTAATTACCTTCTATTATTTGAATTTTCAGGGTTCACATTTCAGAGTTTTTTCTCCAAAATCTTGAGGCTTAAGAACTTTTTTTTTAATTGAGACCTGAGATCCTTATGATTCGCATGTGACTCCAAGAGATGGGGCTCTAAAGAAATAATAGCAATGAAGTTTTTAGTAGAATGTTTTAAGATCCTTGATTTACAAATCCTCTTTAAATCCTAAGTAATAGTTATGGAGTCGTTAGTTACAGCTCCATAGTTAAGTTGAATTCCGTTTTTCCTTGAGGCAGGAATTCATCCTCTTTGTTTTCTAAGGAAAATGTAGTGTATCTTCCTTAGATGAATAGTACTTACTTTTTCAGTACATAATTAATGTTATGAGAATTTACACAAAAATCCATTAATTAGTTTGAGTTAAAGCTAATTTTAAAATTGGATCCTTTAAGAAATTCAGCATCTATAGCAGTTTTTACTTGGTTCCAAATTATCTTAACAATTGCTTAACAGAGACACTTCAAACCTTCCAAATAGTTCAATTAAATGAAGTCTTTAATGAACTATATTTGAAGAAATTAGGCCGAGATGAAGATAAAACATTAATGATTATGATGTCTAATTCTATAGGCTACAGAAAGGTTCAGATAACTCTTAAATGCAGACATTGTGACACCAAACAATAGCCATCTTTCCTACATGTGCATGCACAATTCTGTTGGTAATAGTGATTCTGAGAGAGAGTCTGGACACATGAGTGAAGAGTTCTCATTGGTAGATGATTTGGCCTAGCTGTCACTGTTTTATAAAGATTCTGTGGCTGCATAATAGCTTGGGCATCAGTGCTTCAAAGGCTCCCCGTGGCACTGCTGTCATGACTCTGCTTTTCATTGATGCAACACAACTAGGAGAACTGAGGAAATATCACAAGGAGAGCCCTTCACATAGTTCCAGTCTTATTAACACAGCTCTCTAAACTAATGAGTCAGTTGCATACCAGATTCACCAGTCTGTTTCAGCTGCTCTGGCAATGCAAAGCAGCTGTAAACCCATCTTAAGTGGACAGTGGGCTCTGGCTGCCCTGTGCTGCTCTAATATATGAGTGAATCTACCTTTAAAAGTTATTTACAAAAATAGATTTAAGGTGGAGAATGAAGAATCCATATCATCAAATTGTTAGATATATTGCATGGTAATGTTATTTTGGGGGGTTAGAATTATTTAGTATTTGTGGATGGTATTTTTATTAATTTTTAAAAACTAAGGCCATTCCTAGACAAAAAACTATGTGAAGATGTAGCTAAGTTTGAGAGCACATACTACTGACTTATCGAGAAAAATATACAGCTAAGGTTCCCAAAATAACCTTAACTCTGCCCTGTAGGGACGTCAAGCAATAAACATACAATTGTTTTATATCTTGCAGTTGCAGATTAGATAAAACTGATTTTAACACTGTTTGAGTTTTTTCTCCTTCTCTCCCTCCCTCTGCCCCTCCCCCCCCCCCAGTTTGGCATCACTAGTTTTTTGTTAGGGAATATTATTATAATACAAAATGGTAAAGATGTTAAACTGGAAAAGGTTCATGTCTGTCTTAAATACATTTCCCTAAAGATATTCCAACAAGAAATGAATAATTATTTTATTTCAGTTTATTTTAAATGCTACTGTGTGTAGTTCCATAATCCTAGAAAATCTGTAAAACACAACTGAAATTTAAAATCAAGAGGCATAAATGTATTGATTATAAAATAATTTTGGTGTAGGAAAATTAATTTTTTCAGCCTCAGGAGGATCAGCTCTTCCATTTGGGGTGAGCTGTGTTGGGATTTTTGAAGACTCTAAATGTCTCTCCAACGAGGTTTTATAATGCTGTATAACAATGGACAAGTTACAGTCAGACCCCGGAATACCGCGCCCTGCGATAGCGCAAATCCATTTATAGCGCAGGGCGCGGCTAGCTCCTGATGGCAGTGGCAGCCGCTGTTTTGATGCAGCGGAACCCCAGAATACCACGACCCCATGATTATCACAATAGATTTTTTTTGGATCCTGATCGTCACGGTATTGCGGGGTCCCATTGTACTTCCTCCATCTTTTCCTCTGTTTCCCACCTTGTTCTTTTTGTCATGTATTTAAATTGTAAGCTCTTCGGGACAAGGACTGTTTCATACTTTTTATTTGTACAGGGTGTAACACCATGTGTCCCCAGTCTTGGCTGTGACCTCTAGACCAGTACTATAAAATACAAAATATATATCTGTTGTTTGGTCTTCATCTGTCTGAGGTGTCACATGCTGTTTATCTTATAAATTAATTAGTTGCTGTGTTAAATTATTCCTTTTAGTTGAAAGATATAGGAGGAAAAAACAAATTCACATAGCTTAAGATATCCCCTTTTAATACAGTGTAATTTTTTTTGACAGTAGTTGGAGATAGGGGCTGCCTGAAACAGACAGACTGATTTTTAAGTAGGCACATCCCAACCTAATATGAGTCACTGGTAATGCTGGCGAAAGGAACCCATCTTAGTATTTTGTATTGCCACTTATCACTGTACTATCTGAGTGTGACTCCCAGTTCCTTGCCTTAATCAACAAACCTTTCTCTTGTGATTTAGTGGCATTCCTTGGAGTTCAGATCCTTTGAAGCTTTTCACTCCTATATGACAATCTGATACATATATCTGCAAATCAAATAAAAAGAAAAAGTGAGAGAGAAAATAATGTAAAATGATACATTGTGTGATATAATCTTAGTCTTGGCTGCTTTATGGACAAAAACAGCCCTCCAAATGACTGAAATAACTTATTTTTTTAAAAAAACTGAATAACTTCTGATATAAACTAAGCATTTTCTTCACCTAAGGTGGCTGTGATACACATACACACACGAATCCTCTTGAAGAAACCGATTAAACAGGCAAGCACTACTTCGGGAAGGCGAGGAGAAGTGGCAAACAGGAGTTTTAGAGGACATAGCTGCAGATCCTATGTTTGTAGGTAGAGGTAGAGAAACTTGCCAAGTTGTGTATTTCATGTTTGTGGTTCTCTGTGAACGTTGTGTGGCTAGGCCTCTGAACAGGCCAGATGAGAGAGTTCTGTTTGTTAGTGTCTCAGTAAGGCCCTCTTGGGTCTGTGACCAGGTGTCACTTTATTGAAATTATCTGGGATCATATAAATCATTGGTGCAACTAACGTCCTGTAGGGGCCCCAAATCTTATGTAAAGGGGATCATATAAGGTGTCTACGACCAGGTTATGGTCTACTGATTATGATTATGCTATCTGTATGTGTGTATCTTTTTCGTAGCTAAAGTTATGAATATTGGCTGTATAGTGTCTGTATTTCAAACTTATGCTTGCTTCTGCATGAAATCCCAGACAAGTTACTATTTGCTCATCTTGGCCTTCCTGATGGCCCATGAAGTTCCAATCAAGCTAACAATGAACTTTGTAGATGCCCGTCCACACCCGACCTTCCCCAGGAATGTGGCCTGGCTGGTCAGGAACTGAATCTTGGAGAGTCATATGACTGGTCCATGGAGCTATGAAACTCCATTTTACAATGGGACTCTGCATAGGAGGGAAGAGGGGGTCTCCACTCACAAGAAAAGTCTATATAAACTTGGGAAAGTCCCTCCATTTTGTCCTCAGTCTCCAGCCTTGCTCCTACTTCTGGATGGGACTTTGCTACAAATGGAAGCTCTGGCCAAAGGATTGATGACCCATTCCTCCAGGGAATGTATTCCAGAGACTTTGATTTGAACCTGCAGTTTATTCTACAACTGATGCAAGCCATTACTGCATGTAATTGATTTCCTTTAACCATTTCTAACCCTCACCTATATCTTTTTCCTTGTACAATAAGCCTTTAGATTTTAGATTCTAAAGGATTGGCAACAGCATGATTTGTGGGTAAGATCTGATTTGTGTATCGACCTGGGTCTGGGGCTTGATTCTTTGGAATTGGGAAGAACTGTTTTCTTTTATTTGGGGTGTTGGTTTTCATAACCATTTGTCCCCAGGATGGGTGGCTGCTGGTGGTGATACTGGGAAGCTGGAGTGGTCTAAGGGAATTGCTTGTGTGACTTGTGGCTAGCCAGTGGGGCGAAACCAAAGTCTTTTCTGTTTGCCTGGTTTGGTTTGCCTTAGTGGCAGAGAAACCCCAGCTTTGGGCTGTAACTGCCCCCTTTGGAGCAATTTGTCCTGATTTGGCACTCTCAGTTGGTCTCGCCAGGAACAGCACCATCACACCAGGCCTGGTGTTTGAAGTCTCTGAGCACGTGGTTAATCCCTCACTATTAACAAGTGGATTGAGCTGAGCAGTGAGGTTTAGTATTTGTTAGTTGCCAGGTGAGTTCCTGAACTGGTGCACAGGAGCAGCAATTGGATTTTCTGAGGGAGCTGACAGAAGGGACCATGGTGCCTTGTTTTAGATGATGGTCTACACCAGGCAGCAGATATGAATGACAAGAAACAAACTTCTTTGGCCTACTTTAGATGTGTTATGTTTTCCTTTCTGTCTAAAGATAGAAGAAAGTTCTGGTGAACAAAATGCTAATTGGCCAGACTGGAGAAGATACACAGTACTTAAAGAATACCTGGTAAAAAAGAGTCATAGAACCAGCAAATACAATTTCTGCAATTCCAGCTGGGTTACTAAACAGAGTTCTTTTAAGCCCTGCTTGCAGGACAAGTTTGTGGGGGAGGGAGAGTGGACAGAATTGATGAAGGCCTGGTGGAGCAAGAATTGATGTGAAGGCAGATGTGATGTCACTTTCATTTCTGTAGAAAGTGATAGGCCCCTCCACTTTTTTCGGACCACTTTAAGCACTGAAGATACATGCTATAAAAGCACAAGTTTCAGCACCTTAATATACAGCATCCAAGAAAACAAAGACTCCTTAGACAATCACATTTGGAAATCGGGGGATGTACAAGTCGGGGATGTACAAATGTGATGGCTTGCATCTCACAGGTATTGGGGGTAACCTTCTCAGTGGAGACTCAGTAGAGCAGCCACGAGGGAGTATAATAATGCAGGGAAGGGTGCATGTCACAAACAAATTGAACTGATCTGACAATAAATATGAAGAGAAGAAATTATTCATTTACTTATATACCAATATGAGAAGTCTGGGTCACAAGCAAGAAAAATTGGAGATTCTTACTGATTTAAAGAAACTTAATATAATTGGCATTACTAAAACCTAGTGTGACAATTTGTGTGGTTAGAATATTAAAAACACTGCTTATAGCCTGTTCAGGAAGGATAGAGCCAGGTAGAAGAGGTCAAGGGTGGAACTCTGCATTGAAAACATCATTACCTGCTTTAGAGTTATGGATAACTCAGAACCCTAGGATCTTGAATGCACATGAATCAATGTGCTCCCTAACAAAGTCCAATAGGGAGTATTGGTTGGGAGGGTCTGTTACAGACCCCCAAATCAAATGAGAGAATAGGATGAACTACCTGGGAAGAAAGAAAATTTGTTTTGTTGTTGGGGATTTCAGTTTCGGAGACATATACTGTAGGTCTCATGCAGCCAGCAGTAAAACATCATTAGAGTTTCTAAAAATTATAGATGATTTTCTAACACAAGAAGTATTGTGTTCCACACAATGAAATTCTATTTTGGACCTCATTGTGATGAATAAAGCTGAATTAATCACTGGACCAGTGATTGTGAACTCATTCATGGGCAAACAGAGGAAAGTACCAACCAGTAGTATACATATTTGGTCCTTAAAAAGGACACCACTGAGGTTCTGGTATAGGTGGCCTCGCCTACGTGTTAGCATCAGGCATGGACCAAGGGCAGAAAGTCAGGAGATCAGAGTCAAGTGACAAATTGGAGAGCTGGAACCAAGAGAGAGGTGTCAGGAGGCAGGCAGAATCAGGGTATCAGGAGGTCAGGACCGGGTGACAGTACTGGAAAGCAGGAACCAGAAGGCAGATACCAAGAGTCAGGCTAGGTCAGGATCAAAATGCAAGAACAAGTAAACCTCAGTATTGCTGTCCACGACAGGGTGGAGCCCAGTTCTTAAGATAGTTTCCTGTTTCCTCTTTTGGCTAAAATAGTGCTGTGGCCCCAGGAGGAGTCTTGAAGTTCTCCCAGTAAGAGCATGGGGGAGGCTGGTGTCCCAGTTGGGCTCCCTGGGCCATGGTCCAGCTTCTGTCCATGAGCTGCCAGGTGAAGGATTGAAATGTAATGACTTCCACAGCCCCCACAGATTCAGGTTGAAGGCTTATGGGGTCTGACAGATAAAAAGTTTGGTGGTGTGGTAAATAATGATGCATACAGGGCAGTCATACAGAGTGATCTGGATTGTTTAGTAAGCTGGGCCTGCTCAAACAAAATGTGTTTTAATGCAGCCAAATGCAATGTTATACATCTAGGAACAAAGAATGCAGACCATAAATCCAAAATGGAAAACAGTGGTAGGGTTTTAGTAGTGGGAAGAAATACTCAACCTGAGTTCCCAATGCAATATAAATGGGAGAATAACAAGTAGGACTGGGCCATGATTTTCTCTCTGTATATGACATTGCTGAGACCAATACTAGAATCCTGTCTCCAGGTCTAATGTCCACATTTTTAAAGGATATTGAAAAAATGGAGAGGGTGCAGAATAAAGCCACAAAAATTATTTAAAGGCTGGAGAAAATGCCTTTCAGTAGGAGACTTAAAGAACCTAATCTACTTAGTTTATCAAAAAGAAGTTTGAGTGGTGAATTGTTTACGTTAGAAAAGTGCCTTCATAGGAAGAAAGTACCAGGTTCTAAAGAGCTCTTTAATTTAGTAGAGAAAGACATGAGTACTAATAACTAGAAGCTGAAGCTAGACAAATTCAAATTAGAAATTAGACACAGTTTTTTATCAGTGAGGGTGATTAACATTCAGACACACAGCTAAAGGAATTGGTGGGGTCTCCTTATCTTGATGTCTTCAAATCAAAACTCAATGCCTTTCAGGAAGATATGCTTTAACTAAATACAAGTTATGCTTTAGTGAACTAGAAGTAAGATATTAGGCTCAATACAGGGATAATTGGATGAAATTTAAAAACCTGTGATACACAGGAAGTCAAACTAGAAAATCTAATAGTCCCTTCTGGCCTTAAACTCTTTGCATCTATGTAATAGTCATCTTTTCATTTCAAAACCTTGAGATTAGTCAGTTTACTTAGCTCAGTTAGCAATGTTGGCTTGTTTTCTTGCTACTATATATGATTCACTGATGATACATACTTGAGATGTCATGCTTTACTTCCAAAGCCTTTCTTTTTTTCCTTTGGTGAGAAAGTGAAGTAGAAAACAGATGATTGATGGCTTTTGCTGTTTGTTTACTAAAAGATGTCAACAGGCATACTTACTGACTTGCAGGAGCTTGTTTCCTGTGGTGTGGTGTTAACCTGAGCTGTGTAAATGTATCTTCACAAACACCTTTACCATTTGAGAGGAGAAGAAACATAATGAAGACTGACAGAACAAATTTCCATTTTTGTGTGTGGTTTTTTGTTCAGTTGTTCCATTTTTTGTTTGATTGCTTTACAATGGTTATAAATATTCACATACAAAGAGCAGAATATTTTCCCCATATTCCTGAGGTATTAGAGCTTCCAAATAACATCTGATTTTACAAATAGGGCCCATATAAAAAATGAAGAGGTGTGTTCCTTTTGCTTCGGAGAAAGACCTTTAAAATTTGGCGTATTGGTTTTCTAATGCAGTGGTTTTCAACCTTTCCAGATGACTGTACCCCTTTCAGGAATCTGATTTGTCTTGCATATCCCAAGTTTCACCTCACTTAAAAGCTGCTTGCTTACAAAATCAGACATAAATATATAAAAGTGTCAGAGCACACTTACTGAAATATTGCTTTCTTTCTTATTTTTACCATATAATTATAAAATAAATCAATTGAAATATAAATATTGTACTTACATTTCAGTGTATAGTATATAGAGCAGTATAAACAAGTCTTTGTATTGTACTGACTTCATTAGTGTTTTTTATGTAGCTTGTGAAACTCGGCAAATATCTAGATGAGTTGATGTACCCTCTGGAACACCTCTGTGTGCCCCCACCGGTATGCGAACCCATGATTGAGA
This sequence comes from Dermatemys mawii, assembly GCA_007922305.1. Taxonomy (NCBI): domain Eukaryota; kingdom Metazoa; phylum Chordata; order Testudines; family Dermatemydidae; genus Dermatemys; species Dermatemys mawii. The sequence goes on from ML677341.1 coordinate 33,229,014, forward strand.
ATTACTGTTCTAATGTATTAACAAAAGACAGATAACCCTTTATTTATTTATACAGCCAACAAATGAAAGTGATTCTTCAGAAAGGAACATATCCAGTCAATTTGGAAAGAAGATGCTTAGGCATGGGGACAGAAGAGTGGTATGTCCAGCAACATTTACAAAGGGGAAAGGTGCCTTCTTTAGATGAACCAAAACAGGTTGTTATGGTAATAGTACTTAGCATAGCATTTTACATGAGTGAGTTGAGTATTAACATTTTCATGTACAGTTCTGGAAAAAAAAGTAATGTGACAGCTATGCTTCACTTACATTTTGTGTCAGTGTTTTAACTACCTAATGTTTATGTCAAGGCCTCATTCAGGATTGAAACTCCGTGGTGCTAAGTATACTTTGTGTCTGTACGGTGCTTCATGCAATAGGGTTTCAGTCCCAATCAAGGCTTTTTAATATAAATATTAAGTAGTTAAAATAATATCTACATAATATATGGTTTCAGAGTGGTAGCCATGTTAGTCTGTATCAGCAAAAACAATGAGGAATATTTGTGGCACCTTAGAGACTAACCAATTTATTTGGGCATAAGCTTTCGTGGGCTAAAATCCAGCCCACGAAAGCTTATGCCCAAATAAATTGGTTAGTCTCTAAGGTGCCACAAGTACTCCTTACTGTTTTTACATAAGTGAATGGTAGCCGTTTATCACATTCCTGTTTTAGAACAGTACATAAAAATGTTAACACCTCACCATATTCATATTAAGGGTGTAAAGAATTTAGCCTTTTATAAAACCATATACAAGATGTGGAATGTAATCCTGGCTCTAAAGAAGATAGTAGTAAAGCTTATGTTACTGCAGCAGGGCCAGGATCTCTCCTATAGTCACTGCCCCAGAGGCTTTACAATCTACGAAAACTATTGTGTTATGTTAGGGCAGAATCAAACTGGTTTGTACACCTGTCATTAAAACTTACTGTTATAAAAGGCCCATGTTCCAAATGAATGTTAAGGCTGGTGTGACAATTGTTCATGTATCCTTACTTAGTAAGTTCCATTCTTTTTAATATTTAGTACCATACAGGAGCATTAACTTAACAGGCCATTAAGAACATATTATTTATGTTAGACCTAACACAGTAAGTTGTAACAATCATGTTCTCTTCCAGGAATGAGGGTGCCAACAAAAAAGATTGTGAGCATAATTGCATATAGGTCTTGTTATTTTTATTACTATTATTTTGTATGTGTATTCAGGTTAGATCAAGTAGCTTTTCATCCTTTATAAATCATTGGTGGTCAGGTGAAGTAATTAACCAGTAGGAGATTAGGAGTGGAAGTCAATTGTATAAATATTTGTACCCACCTTCATTATAAGGCAGAAGAATTATTATGAAACCATGCATTTCATCTGCATTCTGTTTCCACATTTGGACATATATGTAATTTTGTACGTCTTGTCTCTACATACAGCCTTAGCTCTAATGTGCTGCAGGGATTATTTTTGGGTTCTGTAAAACCAGTTTAAATCAGTGGTATATTTGTATACTATAGAAGGTTAAATTAATGTATGAGTGAATACAGTAAAATTATTTTTGCGCTAGTAATGCTAGGCTGTCCACTAAGCAGTACTTCTCAGAAGTTGTTCCGGATCCTTGTAATCAATGTAGCACTTCAGATTATTACACCATAAACTCATTTGTTTCATTTGGGCCATATTGTCCTATTTCGTAGAGAAAGAGGTAGAAGGCAGCAAGTTCTATGTAAGACTCAGCAGTTTATTGCATAGCGTTTCCTCTGAATCATCATGTTAAAAGAGGTGGAGCAGGTAGTCTGGGTTTGAACTTCTATGGGCACATCCCCATGAAACCTGCAGGTGTCACAAGATTAGTCTATATCTTGGGGCATACAGTGAGACCAAGCAGTCTACCCTTTCAACAAGAGAGAATTGGTGGAGCCAACTGTATATGACTCAGATTACAGTGCTGTCCTTGGGGCCCATTCAATTCCTACCAGATAACTCTGGCCTCATTAACAGGGGAAGATGGCCTTGGATAACTGGCCCATCTGTTGAACCAGACAGGGTTTCCTTTCTAAAGCTAGGTTAGTGACTAAGAATTCAGGGACCATCATGTTTAGAGTGTGACTTACTATTGTTTCACATGGGAGTGGAGCAGAATTCTGTGTAAAAAGACTGTTGACTGGGTGGATTCCTCTATCTGGTTGCTTATGTTCCTGTCCAGTGAGGAACGGAAGGGTTTGTTTGACGGTTGTCGATGCCTGTATTTATCATTAACCATTGCCTGATACTGCTGTTTTCCTATATGCAATTTAAATTTTCTTGATTGAATAACAGTGTTAAGTTACTTATGTTTCACCCTACTGTGTGCACAATTGATGTATGGAGTGGTCACAGCTCTTAGCTTTGTTGTGATGGCTCCTTTGAGCTTTAAGGAGTACTTCTTGCTGCAGTGTCTGTTCCAGTGGGTAGTCCTTGCCAAGAATCAGGATGATAGTGATTGACACGGGAATGGTTCATAGATTAATACATGTTAAGGCATGATCACCAAGTCTGATCTTCTGCAAAACACAAGGCATAGAACTTCTTCCTTCATGAACTTCGTACATAGTCAGGAATCCTGGCAGCCAGGTAATTATTAGCTCTGCAGGTAATTCTTGAGTGTCTGTTTGGATGGGAAGCACACCACCAAGATGGCCCATTTTTCATGAACTCTGGGTCCTAATTGAGTGTAGTTATCTGTACCCCATGGAGGTCCCAAAATAGGTCTTATTTCAAGCTGTCAGTCATTGTGCCCCAGTAGGATATAGGTCATGTGGACAGGCCTCAGCGCTGAAATCCCAGCAGACATTAGCAGTGGGGAACGTGTTGTGTTTAAACAGCAATTAATTAGTAGTTGTTGCAAAAACATATTTACTTGTTTTGTAAGTTGTGCATGGATAGTCCTTTTTTCACAGTCAACTTTAAATACAGGATTACTACACACTGCAGAACACTCATGGAAAATTGGGCCAAAATTGTATCTTGCGTCTAGATTGCGTATTTCAGTCTTCCACTTTGTTCATTATTAAGAGACTTAGATTGGAGATGAAGCACAATAAATTAACTATTAATGTTGCCTAAGTATTTCCATTCTAATGGGTCTTTTTCCATTGCTTTTAACTTTATCAGACTTTAACCTTTGAGGCAGAAAAATGTCAGCCTTTTTTAAGTTTGAAGAGAGTAGGGGAAAAAAAATCACTTTTCCATTGTTAAAATGGTTGTAAAGAGCTCTAGTGTCACTGTGTTTTGGGGCAGACACATGAAATTTGGAAGGGGCATTTGCCTTTCCATTGTCTGAAGAGATGTTCTGATTTGGCAGAGTTCTAAGTGTTTAAAATACTTTGTGTACACAAGCTAGGGGTTTTTTTATAGACAGCAAAGGCTTGTTGGTTGGTGGAGGGTTGTTTTTTTTTCCTGCCAATCTGTCATTGTTCTATAGCAGTGAACGTACATAAGTAAGAAAGAAACTTAGGTAGCATTTTCTGTCTGTGAAGATATGTATGGAACTTCACTCATATGATGTCTGAACATGTGTACGGAATGAGGCAGGGCTCTAAAATGCTTATGGAGTTCTCATCTTGTGTTACTTCCTTCAGAAAACTTCCAAAAACCCACCTGTGACCCACTCTATTTATAATGTATTGCTTTATATTTGAATCATACTGTACTGCATTGTTTCCATCCCACATCTTTGTTTGTTAGCCCTTAAAGGCAAGGACTTTGTTAACTGAGGAAGCTCACCTATCTCACAGCAATTAATGCATTCAATAAATAATGCTTTATTCCTGGTGGAGATAGTGATATGGTCTAATCAATATGTTTATTCTTATTGTAATAACTTTTTCTTCAAATTGATTGTTAATTGTTCCTGCCTACCTAGATTTAGTCTGATGCATGTTATATTTTAGTTATATTTTAAACTAAACTGAGTTTAATTGCACCTTTCAAGGTTTAGTAATATTTATTCCACCTTTATGTTTTTTGCTGGTTTTGTTTTTAATTCCATTCTGCAAAGTAACTTATTCTAGTTTCATATGTATTTTTTTAATTTATACTTGTTTTCTTTCATGTGTAGTTTTTATTGGGTAGTAGGATTTATTGCAATCCTACTATAGCATCTTTTATTTCATAGTGCTAGTTTTCACTGCAGTGCTGAAAAGAACCTTTGGCTTCAAGGAATGTTATTGTGGGGTGGAAGCGGTGGTAGAGGAATCAGTTAATTACATGATGTCGGGTTTTTTGTACTTTTCCAATTTTTAGATCAACTAAAATTTAGGCTCTTGTTCAGATAAAACATGCCTGGAATTTAAACTGCAGCAAAAAGCATGAATCTTGCTAATGCTAGTAATGACTCATCTGGTGAGAATGGCATTGTATTGACAATACAATACAAAAAAAAGTCTCTTATGTCTGCTGTCTTTGTATATCTGACCTTGGAGAGAATTAGAATTTTCTTGTTGCAGAAGTTGAGCATCTAATGTGTTGCTGCACTTCTTTATTCTCATGTATTAAATCAGAAAATGTTCGTAGTGGCCAGTGATTTCTTTGTGGATGATATATTTTCTGTAATCCATTGATGAAGCCATACAGTTGCATTCATTTACATTAAAAGAATGTCCCTAAAATGTTGAATTGCTTGTGTATCAGAAAATTATTTCAGTGCAGTATTCCAGCTCCCTGCCAGTACCATTCTCTACAGTAAAATACAATTTCTTTTTCTGTATTTCTAGCTAAAATAATTTTAACATGCATATTTTTAATTGTGTATATATATATGTGTGTGTGTGTGTATATGTGTATAGAGACCTTGAATGAAGCAACCCCTGCTAGAAAGCTAGAAGAGGTTCTTCACCTTGCAGAGCTCTGCATCGAAGTCTTGCAGCAGAACGAAGAGCATCATGCAGAGGTGAGGGTATCTGCATTCACTATAGGATAATGGTTCATACCTATTTTATTTCTCCATGATGTGAAGGAATTCTGTCAAGAAACATTCTAACTTTGGGTTCCGACATAGCGTTTAAGACAGTTCACAGTTACAGAGAAAACGAGTGTTTTGAAGCTTAAGAATAGTGAAGTGAAATAAAACTCTACCTGAGTTCCCATGAATGAGCTCCAGGTTTGGAAATTTCAGATTAAAGTGTATAACATCAACAACAGGGCATTAAATGGTATCGAAAACATTCACCCTTATACAGTTATCCCTTCCAGCTTTTTCCCCCACACCAAAACAGAAAGGAAATATAACTTTAAACACTAGGTTTCATTGTGTCTTGTGCCAATTAATTTTAACTTTAAAAATAATGGCTAATGAAATAAATTGGTATTATGGTTGTTTTGTGGGACTGATTCAACAACTATTTCTCTTTATCTTGTCTTTTTTAAAATGTCATTTTAAAATAGGAGAGGTAAATTCAATCAATTTCATACCCTCTCAAGTCTTATTGTTCCTTGATTCATAAACTACAATGGACTGTATAAGCATTATAGCACCTTTTATCTCTAGGTATTACAAAAAAAGAACAAATAGACCAAATACTTATACATTTATATTATTAACATTAATATGATCATTTACTTTTCTAAGATACAGTTTCTAGCCTGTTCTTTAAAAAAATCCTAGAATTCTTTTCTGGAAAAGCATACAAAGAGGTAACCCAAGATTTTAACACACACACACATATATTTTATATATATATATATATATATATATATAGTTAGAAATATGATCATTCAAAACATCTGCTTTTAACTCACACTGTGGAATCTAGTTTTTAGCTTACATCTGTCAAGTGTGAACTTGTTATGGATATTTTATTTTATACTGAAGAAACAGCTGCTTCAATAATTTGAAATTAATTCCCAGGAGATTTTATTCTACGCTAGTATTACCACTGTGTTACACTGTAAATGATTACTTAATAAAATGTATATATTTTTCTTTGTCTTTTGAGGATATGTTAGAATATTAGACTTTAAAAAACAAAGGAATCTGATAAAATACCAATATGCAATACATTTTACTGCTTAAGAATTGTATTTCTTAGTAATTAAATGTAAATAGTGCCTTAAAATTATTTTTTCAGAAAAGTATATTCTATTTTTTTATCTGCCGAAATGAAAATCAGTCCTGCAGGAATACTGAATCTGTCAAGTTCAAAACCAAAACTACTATTTTTGCAGCACTTCTTCCTTCTTTGTTTCTGAAAATAAATGTGCACTCCTAGTGAAAGTTTTATAAAATATTCAGAAGTGCAATATTAAAAGGTAAATGAAACAAAGAATACAAAAATTGTAAATATGCTTCCCTCATCTCCATTCAAAATATAAATATATCACACTGAGCTCAAGTCATAAAAGTACAGAAATTATTATGTTGCAATTAATGAAATGGATTAGTAGCCTCTAAAATAGTGACATCAAACTCCTTGTTTTAATAGTATAACTTTTTTTTCTATTCCACAACACTTCCAAATTTATGGATTCCCACAGGCACGAGAGGTATGTGGTTCCTCACAAACAAGGCATTATTGTTTTTCACCATTTGTAGCATGGAGCTGTTTCTGTGTCTTGACGTGTGTCATAAATTGTTCTGATCATTTCTGATTTTGTTTTGCCACATTTGTCTCTCTCTCTAGAATCTAAGAACGTCAGTCTTTCTTTAATCAGGTTAGATGTTTTTGTTCTCTTAGGATGTATATGACCAATCACTAATTGCATTCAGCTTGCTTTCATATTGTTCATTTTGATGGAACAACATCTTAGCCCTGGTATATGTTTTTCCTTTCTTCTTACTTGCTCTCAGACACTTTTGGATAATTCTTGAGAAGGTCAAGAGAATTTGTTTGGTTCACAGTGTCATTTGCAAAGGGGTTTAAAATGAGAATAGAATGGGCTGGCTTTCTAGATTTTTTTTTTTTTTCCTGTATGTTCTGAAAAGAGCTTTGTTTGCTGGTCCCAAAGAGACACCTGCCAATGCCTGTGCACTTTAAAAAAAACTTTCATGCGACTTGTTTTTATTGTGGTAGGTTATTTTCTTGGGCTAGGAAGTTGTTTCCTTAATGAGCTCCCATTTAAGCTCAATTTGTCAGTCAGAGACTTTTTCCCATTACAGGAAAAGGAATCTATTCTAAATTCATGCCAAAAAAAATCTGCTGCAGGTTCTGTACTGTTCACTTCATTACCAGTCAGTATCTTAAGGCCTGATTTAGCAATGTGCTGAGCACCTCCATTCCCGTTAACTTCACTAGAAGCAGCAGATGCTTTCAAGGAGCACTCAGTACCTCTCAGAAACCTCTCACCTGGTCGTCATCTTTCCCATCATGTTGCAATCATTCCTTTAAAAAAAAAACAAAAAACCAAAACGCCATGTTAGGCTGCCATCAGGAAGTCCAGGATACAAGTAAACATGTATGACCACGTTTTCAAAAGTGGAACCTAATTTTGGGCTCTTCCCTTCCAGACCTGAATTTCTAGAATTTTAGACCTCTAGGGCCTGATTTTCAGAAGTGCTTGAGCAGGTGGTGTTGCTATTGACTTCAGTTGGAGCTGTGAGTGCTCAGCCCCTCTGATGATGAGGCCCTAGGTGTGTCCAAGGTTGGCATTTCAAAAATGGAGGTGTTCAGAATTAGAGGTCACTCTTGAAAATGGGAGCCTTACTAGAATTGTTTTATTCAAGATGACTGTATGTTTCTCAGCATCAGATGTTTGCAGTGACACTGAACAAAACAGTTGCACCAGTGTTAGCTTGGCACTAGTAGGAACTTTAAAACCTGCTCTTTCACAGGCTCAGGATATCATTTGGCCTTCATTTTTACCACTATCTCCATTTACCATATTTCTCACTTCGATATAACATCCAACTGCTGTACAATTCCTGTCATTCTTTTCCTTCTCCACCAAGCATAGATGTAAATACAGGAAGAAGATGCATGTTGTGAATGTGGTGGAGTCCCTAATTTCGCCTGAACACAGCAACTTTTGAATGAATTTCCTCCCCAACCTCCAGTTTTCTGAGCTAAGACAACCTAATGCATGAAGCTTACACTCAAGAAAGCAGTATTTTCCAAACCACTGTGAAATTGGTGGAAAGAGACATTATAAACTAGAGATTAGTGAATCTCCAGATAGCTATCATAACACTTATTAAAGGAAATGGGGATTTATTCATCGTGAATGGCCTATCTCTTTAGAACAAAATACAGATAGAAATGAAGATTTTTGCATGTATCAAAAATACAGATTTCAGAGGATATTATTATTAGCTATTAAAGTTTAAATCAGATTTCTTCTGATGAATGAGAACAAAATGCTTTTAAATGTGTATTTGTTTAGAGAACATTTGACAAGAAATTAGGCTGATTTCTTATAACTTTAGAACTGAATTAAACCAAAATTAGAGTATGTTGTAATTTTCCAAAGATTGTCTTTAGACTTTCTGTTCTTCTGTTTTTTTTCTTTCTCTCTTTCTCATTCTCCTGGTTGTCAAAAACAGTTACAGCCAGTGGAATGATATTCGGCTATTTAATGGTTTATAGACAATCTTTTTGCTATTTTTTCCCTCTTGTTGGCAGTAATTTGGGGTTTATTATTAGTGCTGCCTTCCAACAAAATTTTTGGTTTGATTTTTTTTCCCCTTGTTGACAAAAGGTATATTTTTTAATACATGGCTGTATAAGAATGCATTTACATTTATCACACATGGATTGTACATCACTCATGCATGATAAAAGACAGAAAATGACATACACGAATATATTTGACCATAGCTACCACACAGTAGCTATTCTTTTTTGTGACTTGTGTTTACTAATTTTTTTTGTTACATTATAGGCTTTTGTTTGGTGGCCAGATTTATTAGCTGAACATGCAGAGAAATTTTGGTCTCTCTTTTCTGTCGATATGGATTCAGCACTGGAGGCACAACCTCAAGATTCCTGGGATACTTTCCCACTTTTCCAACTGCTAAATAACTTCCTAAGAAATGACAGTAAGATCTTAAGGTTTTTTCTTTTTGTTTATTTATGATTTTTTCTTTCAGTCTCCACACACTCCAGAAATTCTGCTATATTTCAATTTCTAGAGCAAAACAAAGTTACAGTGCCCCTCTTTGCTATAAATATTTCTCCGCTGAGTTCCTCTGAAATTAAGCGATTACTCTGTCTGTATTTGTCCCACCAGATTCTTTACTGCATACTAGAACCATGGTAGTATTGCATAAATTGCTTACCTCTAATGAAGCATTATAAACACAGCATATCACATTTTAATAATATATCATTATATTTAAATAGGTCTGTATCAGTAAATGTACTCTCATAGTACGTTTTCATGCCCATCATTACTTAAGAGCATAAGAATGGCCATACTGGGTCAGACCAAAGGTCCATCCAGACTAGCATCCTGTCTACCGACAGTGGCCAATGCCAGGTGCCCCGGAGTGGGTGAACCCAACAGGTAATGATCAAGTGATCCCTCTCCTGCCATCCATCCCCCCCTCTGACAAATGGAGGCTAGGGGCACCATACCTTACCCATCCTAGCCAATAGCCATTAATGGACTTAATCTCTATGAATTTATCTAGTTCTCTTTTCTGCTTTAACACCGTTGACCATATTTATAAATGTACTGTAGACTTAGTATTAATTGGAGTTAGGCATGTACATCAAACTGAAAGAGATTTTTAATTTACACCATTTGTATTTTCCCAAAACTTAAGACATATTTGTTATGAAATACAATGCTCTTGCTTTTATTTGTCTTGGGTGTGTTGGTTTTGCTTTTATAAAAGCTAAATAATTTAATATGCAGATATTAAACTTGATTGTCCTTTTTAGAGGTGATTTTACATATGGAAATATACAGAGAATATCAATGAAACTTTACAAAATGAAGTAGGTTAAAATTAAAAGGCATAAGTTGTACTTTATTTTACATGCAGATTAATTTTCAAACATTTTAAGGCAACATTCAGAAAATAATAGATGTGCTGTTTTTAAATAGAAAGATTAAATGCACTATTTTCCTTAATTATTAAGGGAAGGCAAAATGCTATTTGTATTCCATGTCTCAGTACATTTCAAGCTTTAAATTTTTGCTTGTATTTACAGGATTCATATGCTCAACAAACTAGTTCTTAAAATTATTTTTATGCTATTTTTGTTATCAAGCATATAAAAACCACTATCAGAATGTACTTTCTGTATTAAAGCTGCATGATTTAGGGGATTGGAAGTGGAATACTGGGACTTCCATCATGAGATCAGAGGTGCTGCAACAACCCACATTCCTTATAACAGTGTATTGCTACCATAAGCTTTAAAGTGCCTGAGTGAAATAAGTAGGTGATCTCTGTGCTACCATAGGGACATCCATAGCACAAAAAGAAGCAATGCAATTGGTGTTAGTACCCTGGATGGCAGACTCCTCAGGATGCAAAAGGCTGAATAGACATGGAGTCTTAACTACCTTCTTATCCTAAAAGCTAGTCATTCTAGTTAGAATTAAGAACTATTGGTACTGCAATGTAGGATCATATGTTGCCTGATCAGTATATATTCTGTGGAAAAGTAGAGGACTTTAGAGTCCAGTGTTGTGTTTCTTTTCGTGAGTACTTAACTGTGTTTTCATTAATTGGCGGTTAACAATACATTAAATGCTACACTCCTGTTATATAGTTGTCTTTTTTACATGAGTTCCTTAGTTCCTGTTTTCTTTATTTTTGGTTGGTTTTTTTGTGGAAGGTGCTGGAGGTTGCTCCCTTTGAAGTTATCTAACATAGGTACAGTGTAGACATCAGCAGCAAAGACTTGCTAATTCTGACATGTAAACGTGCTTCATCCTTAACTTCAAAGGAACTCTTGAAGAGATGTAAGAGTAGTTTCCTCCTGTGCCCATTCAATCATTGGTGCCTGTGTTGAGACTGCCAACAAGGATTACAATCATAGTGCTAGGTTTAAGATTAGCAGCTGTGTTAGTCTGTATCCGTAAATAAGACGAGGAAGACTTTGTAGCACCTGAGAGACTAACCAGTTTATTTCAGCATAAGCTTTCGTGGGCTATAGCCCACTTCATCGAATGCACAGAATGGAACAGAAGTAAGATGCATTTATACACACAGAAAGCAAAAGAAAGGTTGTACATTAGCATACCAATCCTAAGAGGCTGTTTAATTTGGATGGGCCATTATCAGCAGGAGAAAAAAGTACCTTTTGAAATGGATATTTGTGTCTGACAGGAGAGATACAACTATTAAGCTAGAAAAGTACCCAGAAGCCACCTACTACAGGACAGGCCCAACAAAAAGAAAAACAGAACACCATTAGCCGTCACCTTCAGCCCCCAACTTAAGCCTCTCCAACCCATCATCAAAGACCTACAACCTATCCTGAAAGATGATCCCTCACTCTCGCAGATCTTAGGAGACAGACCAGTCCTCGCTTACAGACAGCCCCCAAACCTGAAACAACTACTCACCAGCAACTGCACACCACACAACAAAAACACTAACCCAGGTACCTATCCTTGTAACAAAGCCCGATGCCAACTCTGTCCTCATATCCATTCAACTGACACCACCATAGGACCTAATCACATCAGCCACACCATCAGAGGCTCATTCACCTGCACATCGACCAATGTGATATATCCCATCATGTGCCAGCAATGCCCCTCTGCTGTATACATTGGCCAAACAGGTCAGTCTCTATGCAAAAGAATAAATGGACACAAATCTGACATCAGGAATCATAACATTCAAAAACCAGTAGGAAAACACTTCAATCTTCCTGGCCATTCCATTAAAGACTTGATGGTGTCAGTTCTGAAACAGAAAAACTTCCAAAACAGACTCCAACGAGAAACTGAGGAACTGGAATTAATTTTCAAATTGGACACAATTAACCACGGACTAAATAGAACTTGTGAATGGTTCGCTCATGACACTAATTGATTGCATTTGCCTAGTTAATTTACCTTCAATAGTTGTATCTCTCCTGTCAGACACAGATATCCATTTCAAAAGGTACTTTTTTCTCCTGCTGATAATGGCCCATCCAAATTAAACAGCCTCTTAGAATTGGTATGCTAATGTACAACCTTTTTTTTTTTTTTTGCTTTCTGTGTGTATAAATGCATCTTACTTCTGTTCCATTCTGTGCATCCGATGAAGTGGGTTATAGCCCACAAAATCATAGTGCTGGATTTTGTGACATGTAATTTTGTTAGGGTAGGGCTGTTTGAATTTTTTTCAACCAGTGGTATCTATACACTTGGTATTGGGTTCCATTACAGCAATAGTTATGTTTCCGGAACCAATGGAAAAGAAGCTTATTGCAGGATGATATTCTTGTCTTTCAGGCAGGGTTTGTGACACCAGAGTTACAACTAACCCTCTTATTACACAACGTGGGCTGCTTTGCCTGCTGATTTCCAGAATAACACAAGCAATACAAACAAACTCCAGCTCCACACTTACATAAGAAAAGACAGTTGGAAGGATACTACTTGCTTTTTGTTCTCTGCAGAGATTAAATGGATAATTACTTTAAATCATTAATAAGGAAACAGTCTCAGGAAAGACATATTATTAAAACTGAAGGAAATTTTGTTTTCATAACGAAGTAATTATCATCAATGTTGTAAAAAGTAACTGAAAGAACAAGTAGTAGCTACTGCAAGAAATAAATGCCACACCTGTATATTATTTTCCACAATTCTCCTAATGGCAAAAGACCATTTCTGACAAGTGAAAGCCATCTGGAAAATTGTATCTTTTTTTTTCTTTAGTGCTATTGAAAAGCAACCCCTGGAACTAGTCACCTTTTAATCGGTGGATATGCTAGCAAGTGGCAAATGACCATTCTCCTAGGAACAGATTCCCAAGTGAAACATACCATGATTCTTATTCTTTAATTAACAGCCCTTTCATGTTGCTAGTACATTAAATCTATCAGAAAGAACACCCTATGCTTCTAAAATCAATGTCACAGGGTCTCCCTAAACGAATAATAAATGTTCTAGCTTTGTACTAAGTGAAAACCTATTCCTGAAGATTTTCACCTTCCTAAAGATAGGCTCATAAAAATCTAAAAGGAGAGAAATTGGAATGTGGTCTCATGAGGATAAAAAGGCTAGTGTTAATAATTAACAGAGAAAGTGAAGTGGAGTCAAATTAGCCATAATAGAGCCCAGAGTGACTGGCAAAGTCACCTCTCATTATCGAAAAACTCATTAGGAAATGAAGAGGTAGAAATCCCACTGGGTTATTCTCTCTCTGAGGCTGTATCAGAGATTATTTTTCAGATTTCTTTCGAATGAAGAACGGTTAGGTCACCATATTGTATATTAGGTTAATCTTCAACCTTTGAAATTTGGAGGGCTGACACCTGCGTGTTATTCTATCTCAAGAGCCGTAAATGAGCTCTAAATCTGAGATGCAAGAATCAGTTTTCATATAATTCTGACATGTGTGAACTGCCAACAGTATAGAAATAATCTAACTAACAATTATAGCCTTTAAGCAGATCTTCATGCAAGATTATTTTTTATAAACATTACACTAAAATATGGTGCCAGAAAGACTGCAGAATAACGAATGTATAGTCTTGATAAATATACTGTGTCTTACCCTACGAACTTAATACATTTTTTTAAGTTTCCTCAGTAGAACACAAGGTGCTACACAAATTCAAGCAAAATGCATCAAAGCACAGCTGCCAGTAACTTACCAAAAAGCAGAAAAGATAAAAATTCCTTGTGTTATAGTTCTGCACAGAGTAAAAGAGAAGCACACTGAGTGTTCTCTTTTTGTCTTGCTTCTTGATAAGAATAGGTAGCAGATAATATTTGTTGGTCTCCCCTTGGTATGGACATTTAGAGTTCAGTCCTCAGCTGTGCCCAGTAAGCATTAGGTACTGCTGAAGACTGCATATGCAAAGAGGCTGTTTGAGCCCCGAGTCCCAGGGCCAAATCTACACCCACACCTATGTAGTTTAGAGCAGCTGCAGGTTGACTTCAAACTACTCCAGTTGGATATGGACCTGAGGTTCTGGTACACTAGTGAGAACTAGCCAGAGCACAGTGATTCTCCAGTGTGCCCCCTTCCTTCTAGGCCCCTAAACTGTGGAGGGAAATAGATGGCCAGTTATTCAGAACCCCGGCTGGATGGCTTTCCTGGCTCTTTCTACTGCCAAAGGGCAAAGCCCGGGATCTGGCTTGCAGACTTAGTACTGTTGTTTTGAAAGCTGCCTTTGCAGTTCTTGCTTTCTGTCTGAAATGGCCTTTCTGTACCTGCCCATTTAAATTTAGATCTCAACCTAAAGCTTATATTTTTGTCTCTATATAGCTTAATTTCTCCCTCTCTCTATTGTATTTTTAAGTATCTGTAAATTATTTAGGATATGATTTGTGTGAAAGAAGCTATCTAAAAGAAAGTTGCACTGTGCTGTGCTATGGTATATATGTCTTCAGTTTAACTGGGGGATTGTATAGCATAAAGATACAGGAAAAAAACTCATTATAAGAACATTGTGCAAGAAAATGTTCTGAAAATATAGGTAGATACCTTTATAAATGTGTCCAGAATATCGTGTTTGAAACTCATTAAGAAATATCAATTTCCTTATAATTAACCTCATATAGTGTGTGCTGTGGAGACATCACAGAATTATCTTTATTCTACAGCGTGCCATATTAACACAGGAAAGAAAACTGAGAAAAAATCATTAACGGTTGTAACATTTTAACGTACTGGACAAAATGCTTCTCTCCCTCCCAACGCTCCCCTCCCTGCCCTTCCACCTCATTATTATTACGTAGTTCAAACAGGATTGAAGAGTGGAAAAATGTAGTCTTCCCATTATGCAAAAATGTTCAACTTTTTTGAACAACACTGTATAGATGGTTAAAATTACCATTTGGCATGGAGATAATAGACATTTGGCAGATGTTCTTTTCAGTGATCTGGTAAATTGGCTGTGAATAGTTGAAGTGTAAAGATTTGAACAATACTCTCTGCACATCTGCCCTGGTTTTTGTCACAAAATCTCTTAATGATCTGCTGGGATTTTGTTGGTTCTGCACATGTGAACATAGCTTCGGAAAGTCTGTCAGCTCTGCTGTGTCTTTTTGCATAATTAAAGTGTACAGGGAAGGAGGCAGAGTGCAAATGAGCCTTGTATCCATCTTTACAATACTTAAAAGCTCATATGAGAGGGGGTTGGATTACCAAAGAGGTCTGGTTCTTTTCATACATTTGGGATATATCTGGAAGGGGACAGGACTGGAAAGATGTCCATACAATGCAACTCCTACTTTTGCATATTTGACTATACAGAGCATTCTGTTGTCTGGCAGATAGTTATATATTGTGGGATTTTCTTTTTAAAACATGAAAGAAATTCCATTTTTTGAAAATAAATAATATACAGTTCATAATAAAATTAGGATTTCCTGTGCAGCATGAGTTCTGTTTATAGTCTTTCATAACATGTTTAATACTATATTTTCTGCAAGACTACTTCCAGACTTCAGGTGTTTTCTGAGCTCTTGTCCATTGTTTTATATTTAATGCTAACAACTATAGAAAATAAAGTAGTGCTGATCCTTCAAATTTATTAGTCATAATAATAATGCCTAGTGTAAATGTAGCACGTGTCATCCATAGAGCTCAAAGCACCTTATAAATGAGTATAATTATCATCATTTTACAGATGGACAAACTGAGGCACAGAGCAATGAGGTGACATGCTCAAGATCACCTATCAGAGTAGAGAATGAGCTGGGAATAGAACCTACATCTTCCATCTTATTTATCTATTTATTTTTCCCATGGTCCATGTAAACTGTAGTTTGAAACCCTACATTTAGTGTGCCTTTATTAAGCTTCTATCTGCCTGCCTGCCCTTATTCCAGTTATGAGAATATACTGGGGGACCATATTTGGGTTTTTGTTCCCATTTGATGTATGTCTACATGTTACTAATCAATATGTGACCATACGGTGCAGAACTATGTTTGAGGTTGTCATCAGGCATCTCTCTCTAGCAATAAAATCATTTTTTTTCAGGATTTGAGGATTTTTAGAGGAACTGAGGTTCTGCCTCTCTTGTATCTTATTTCCTATAGCGTCTGTCTTATTTTGTCACCTATTGAGGTGATGACTCAGGTTAGAAGAGAAAAGGAGTTAACATAGTGTGCAGTTTATTTTCTTCTGCTACTTATTATATAAGTTGTCCGCTTTTGTGCTTAGTGCCTCAGAAAAGCTATGAACAAATCTCTCTTGATTTTGGATGAATCAGGGCTATCATCTGCTAGCACAGTTCCAGATCATGTGTAAACATGGAGAGGTTATGTTTGGTTTATTTGGGGAGTGTGTTGGGCATTTTGGAAGAATGTAAAAATTGTCTCATCTTTCAGTTATTTTCCTTCCCAAGAAATCTCTCTCTGATCCAAGGTCCCATTTAATCCTAGCTGTATCTCTCTTTCCTTTCTGGCATCACTCAGTGTATTGTTGCCTGGCATTTTTGCTGTGTTACTGGCTGACACAGGCACTGTCCCAGATTAGTGGATACTAAGCAAGCTGTGCAGTAACTCATGTGATCTCTAGGCAAGTAAGTGCTCCCCATAAAGTCATGCTCAATGAGAACATCTGTAAAGCTGCTCTGAGTAAACCTTACAACCCCAGTGGGCAATATGACTGCAGCCAACTTAAGAAAGGCCACACACTGAGGGCATGCTTCTAGATGTATGTTGTCATAATGGCTGTTGTTGGTTAAAAGAATACTGCTAGAACATTCTTATTAGACTATATGGAGGGGCAAGAAAACCTTGCACTCTTGCCTCCGGCTACATGCCCTTAAAAAAATATGCATTGACAAAGCACAACTGTCTGTCGTGTGATTGTTAGTGGAATGTACATTGGCATATGGGCATCTGTAAGAAAGGAAGCATAGATTTGCATAGAAAATGTTATTTATGTGAACATGCTAGTATAGTTGAGGTTGTGTCAGTATTTCTACTGCAAGCTCGTTTTTCATGAGCGGCTGTCATTCATCACAAAATACTTGGGCTGTGCGGGAACTTGGCATGTAACATCTGCATGTGTGAGACAAACCAGTTCAATCATTTTTGAGTCAGGTGGATTTTTTTTAATAGTGGCATTGTGAATAAAGAAGCTTTGGAGCCTTTAAATTTAACTTTATGCAGTGCCTTTATATGATTGAACACAACTTGAAGGGTCTCAGGTTAAAAATACAACACCCCAACTGTTGTAAATCAGTATCATGCCAACTACATATTTACACGATATATCATGTTGAACTGAGTAATTTATTTGAAAAAAAAATCAGTCATATGAAGTTATACATTATAACCCAGTGAGCATCAGTACTTCTGGTATTTGCTTGATTTTTTTTCATTTTCAGTGAGTTTTTAGTGCCCTACAAACTCTCTGCTTTTGCCCTAGAGCTCTACCTAAGTGTTATCTTTAGGAGACTTGCTAATTCTCCAGTGTTTAACCCAGGTGAAAGCTGTCCATTTGTGAAGGTTTTGGGGGGATCAGCTAGTGGGTACTCTGCCAGAGGGTGTGACTGCTTTTGTCCTCTGAAAGATGGGGCGAGGATAAGGTTTCTTTTTGAAGGAGCAAGATCTACCTCACCTCAACTTCCTCTCATAAGAATTTTGACCATTTGGGGTACCTTCACACATACCCGATTTACCCTCACTGGTAGGAGCCAACACATCATCAGGTGGTAACTGCTTGTACAGGTCATGTCAGGTATAGTTGGAGAGTAAGATTAATGGAGCTGGCAGGACAGAGGAGATGGACAAGTAGTGTAAGTCTCTCTCTGATGTTTCCGTGTGTAAGTTGGAGAGGCAGCTCTTCCCACATGTAGCAGAGGGAGAGGGAGCAAGGGATGGTTATGTAGGTGGGAAGGTTTTAATTTGAGAAGGGGTTGAGAAGGAAGGTACAATTTCTGTTGTTTATTTTCTTTACTCTTGTAAAAGTACAACAGTCATCCGCTGTTTTAGAGAGGGAATGGTAGTGACTATCTTTAAGGGTAAAAGAACTCGTGAGAAATTGTGGCAGACATTGTGTGTACCATTGTTAGTTATTTGAAGTTAATAATGGAAACTGCAGTAACAGAGGTTAAAAGAACAAAATACGAAGAAAATAATATGTTAAATAAAAGTATGAAAGAAAATTATATAAAAATAAAAGAAGGAAAAAAATAAGAATTGCAAAAAAACAAAACAGTAGAATGGCATGGATGTGAATGAAGGTTTTGGTATTTAATACCCATGACAATGAAGTAGTTGTTCAGCTGTGGTAGAAATGGACAAGCAGATTCAGAAATCTGTTGGTGGCACTAAATATTAAAAATCTAAAATGACAAGTTCATCTCGTACAGTATGTGGGTGAGGAGATAAATCAGATTTGTGATTCACTGACCAGCACAATGCCTCACTGAGAAGATGATCTCCTTGAAAAAGTCATTATTGTTGATACTGGTCATTTCTCTCTCCGAAACAGTGTGTGATGTATGAAGTGCTTGTTTTCAGGCAAGTTTTCAGGAACAATAATTTGAAGCCTGACCTGTGTACAATAGATCTATAATACCAACTGGCACTCCCATGAGAGTTTTCTGACTTGAATTTTAAAGTAATTAGGACCAAATCCTAGAGTTCTTATACCAGGAAAAATTCCCAGTTATTTCAATGGAAATCTATTCTGAGTATAAGGATTCAGGAATTTTGGCCCATGCCTGATAAAAATTAACTATAATACCATAACTTTCCTTTTAGTTCAGACCTGCACTTTTGGGTCATTAAAATGTAATATTGATTAAATAGTTCTATAGAAAATTTCAGGCAAAAGAGTTACTTGAGTAGCCAGAATTCCTACTGGCTGAGTGAGAATTTTAGATGCACAAGAATTGTTGAGTGAGCCTTTTGTTTTGCTTGACTTTTAAATATGAATTTAATTGTGGTCTCATTAACAGAGGGTAAGAGAATTTTAAAAGTTTCTTTGTCCTTAAAATGCATTTAGGTCAATTTTGAAGCCTTTTTGCACTAATACATCTACAAAAATCATAGTTGCATTCATTTGCACATGTAGACAGGGTCCTGTGTGAATGAGAAGATACACTTGCAGATTTTGCCAATGCACGAATAACAGCTTAGCCATTTAAAGGGTTGGAAAAATAGACTTCTACATAGAAAATGACTAAAAATGTAATATAAGCTGCCTTCTTCTTTCCAGTTTACTGGACCATTTTCAACAGCCACACACAGAACACTGATCTCCAAGTTCATTTTCTTGTTGCACCCTACCATAGGTGCTGGATCCGGGGTGCAGGGGGTACTGCCACACTCGCTGGCTTGAAGTGGTTTCCATCATATAAAGGGTTTACAGTTTGGTTCTCAGCACCCCTACTACAAAAATTGTTCCAATACCCCTGAATCATACTTATTTTTAATACTATTAATTAAAAATACAATACAACTATAATATTCAGTTATCATCAGTTTACAATAACATGGAATAAGAAAGCATATATGCCAGCAGGGCCAGATGATTCTTCCTTAAAAAATCCATTGCAGTGAAAGAATAATTTTTAGACTATCTCTGCAAAAATGGGACAATTTTGGTCTGTGGGAGAGAGGTTGATACTAAGTTGCATCATTGTTTCTTCCTTTCAGTTCTACAGAAGCCCTTTCTTTGTGCACGCGGGCGGGGAGGGGGGGTTCTGTTTGTGAAACTCGTACAATTTTCCTGCCCCTTTTCTTCAGAGGATGGCTTAAATCCACTGACTTTAGAGTTACTCCTGATTTATGCTGTTGCTCCTCATAATTCTTAGCCTGCATGAGCAATATAGCCTACTTCCCCTGTTCTGGAGGTGAAGCCTCATTCCAGTACTGCAGTATTGTTTACACTGTAACAGCTAATGTTATTTGAAACCAGTCTTGTGATCACTAGTTATATTTTACTGTATTTAGAATATTCAAGAAGGATAAGGTAAAAGTAGCTTTTATCTTTAATTTCAGTATTTCTTGGATTTTCCTGAGGATTTTCCTGCTCCCAAAATCAGTTCTTGAATAGTGCATATGAAGTATTTCTGTTTTGTCTTTTTTACTCTGGTACATGACATTTTTGTGGTGGTGTGCTAGGTGAATATAGGATGGTTTCATACACAGAGAATGTGGGATGGGTGAATTGACTAGGGAAAGGAGAACGGCTTGAAGATAAGTGCTAGGATTACTCTTTCATTGGACAAAGTTTCCTTATCTTAAGCTCTTTTGACAAATCCCTTTAACTCTCATTGAATGAGTCCTATTTACTTAAAGTGGAAACGGTAACTTACAATCAGTATATGATATTTGGCTGCATATTGCCAGATCGGTTGTGCAAAGAGGCAGCGCTCCAGGATTTTAATACGGATTAACTTCCAAACCGATCTAGCACTGTTGCTTAGTTGGATGATGATATTCATTTTAAATTAGGTCAGTCTATTTGATCATGCTGGGACTCTCAACAGGTTTTGATGCAACAATCCATGGATTGTTACTTGGCAAATGAGAGACATTGCTGCTGTGTCTATAGCTGCTGTCTACTGGTTCCACTCATGCCTATAATACAGGAGCAAGTCAGTGCTTGATGATCAATTGCATGACATCACTGAGGAATTTGCAGTCTGGCATTCCTATATGACACTCTCTTGTCTTCCATCTTGTTTGGTATACAGGTGATACCCTTTGGCAAGCTCATTTCTAACCACTGGGTAGGGACTCATCAGTATGCTGATGATCCTCAGCAGTATACCTCTTGTCCCATGGCCCTGCAAGTCTATCCTCTGCCCTGGAGGAATGCTTGAATGAATTCTCCTGAGGGATGCATCAGAGCTGCCATGTCCTCAACCCTGGGACAATAAAAGGCTTGCTGCTGGGTAAACAGTATGAGAAAGCTCACTCCTCTTTCATGTCCCCACTTGTAGAAAGATTTGTTTGGAGGTAGAGTCAGGTTAAGAATCTTGGCATCACTTTACACAATTTCTTTTCCCCTCAAAGCCAAGCATTGGCTTGATATGAAAATGGGTTTTTTCAGTTGCGCAATTTGTACTTGCCGTGCCCTTTCTAATCCCATTCCAGCTTCACAATAGTCTCACAACACATGTCCTTCTGCCCATGAGGCTTGATTATTGTAATTCCCTCTGAGCAGGACATCTCTATAGCTTGTTCAGAAAACAGTAGCGTGCTTGCTTACCCATTCAAGAAACTGTGATTATGTTATGCGAGCCTTGCATTGACTGCCTATAAAGTAGCATGTTGATTTAAAACTGGCACTGTTGTTTTTTAAAGCTCTCAACCATGCTGAC
The DNA here is from genome assembly GCA_007922305.1 of Dermatemys mawii. Classification (NCBI taxonomy): domain Eukaryota; kingdom Metazoa; phylum Chordata; order Testudines; family Dermatemydidae; genus Dermatemys; species Dermatemys mawii. The sequence goes on from ML677341.1 coordinate 33,250,438, forward strand.
TTGTCTTGCTCAAGATCTCCTCCTTGAAAATTATTCTGGTAGATATTCTGAACCACCCACCTTTTACATCTCAGGCCAGTGATCAACGTTTTGTTGTTGGGGTAATCCTTGGGCTTCATACATGCTACCTGTATTTATTAGGCACCCTTGGGGTAGACTATAATCCCTTCCTTCTGTATTATTATGGCTCAGTTATGCTAATTTTAAAAATATACAAAAACCAAAAAAAAAGTACAGTCTGCTTTTAAGCAATTCTAAAATGGGCATCAAATTTGGTGCCAAATATAAAAATAATTATGTTGAAGCTAAGTAGTTAAAAATTACTACCACTTCTAAAAATAATACTTTGCACAGCTTAACAAGTAGGGGAATGCAAGATGGTTAAATGTATCTGTCCTTTTTAAAGGAAATAATTCTTGTCTTCTGATCATTTCCTCCAAACCAACAAATTGTGTCCAGACACTCAGCAGTACTGACGCACCCTGATGCTGCTTGCCACAATGAGAGAAGGGTGGCATATCGTTCTGTACAACAGCCCTCACTTCTTCCAGATGTACTTCACCAAAGGATTTCCCAAGAGCAATAATCCTTTAAGAAGGTTCCCAACTTCCTCTGGGAAGGAAAGAGGAATGGTGGTAGTTTTAGTAGTAATAATAATAATGCCTTTTTGTTATATAGCGTTTTTCATTGGTAGATCTCACAGTGCCTCATAATCCACTGTAAAGTACAGCAGTGCTGTGTGTCCCCATTTTACAGACAAGGAACTGGGGCACAGAGTAAGCCTGGTCTACTCTACAAAGTTATGCTGACGTAAACCACCTTGCGTCAGCCTCGTTGTGCAAATGTCTACACTTAAAATTTGTCTCCCACCAATGTAAGTGCCCCATTATGGCAACATAGTGACACCACCATGGTCGATATACTGAGGTTGACACAATGTCAATGTAGACACTGCATTACCTGTGTCAATCCTAACAGTCCTCCAGCAGCTGTCCCACAATTCCTGAGGCTGGTCACAATTGTGAACTCCACTGTGCAGGGGTCATGGAGACCAGGAGTCTTCCTCCCACCCCCTTTGATACTCCAAGATTTTTTGATTGACAGCGTGGTGTGCACACCTAGCAGCTCTCCATTGTTGTATGCCCCTGTCCAGCTGACCAACCTGGCTACACAATCTAGATGCACTCTGGCCTGGAATAGACTGGGATACTGGAGTTGAGGCTACACAGGCACAGCTATGGACCAGTCATGGAAGTGTGGACATCGATAAGCAGATTGCACAGGGGATCCAGGATAAGGACAACAATGGGGATCAGCACCAGTGCTGCCTGAAAGCAAAGGAACTGCAGCAGATATACCAGAAGGCCAGGGAGGCCGACAGTCCAACCTGGTGCTGACCCACAGACCTGCCACTTTACAAAGAGTTGCTGCCAGACTTGGTGGAGACCCCAGCAGCACCCCACAGACCCTCATGGATACCTCAAAAGAACACGAGACACAGACCTCCTCGTCCTCTCACCAGGGGAAGAGGATGAGGAGGAGCATGGGGAACATGTGACTGGGGGTACAGCTGTGCCAGAAGTCAGGACCTGTTCTAGACTCTATCATAGTCCAGTCAGTCCTGGCAATCAAGCACGGGGTGAAGGAACCTTGGGTAAGTGTGTAAATGTATTTCTCATACAAAGATATAATGAGGGTGCCCCCAGCTTAGCAGGACACAGCTATTGACTTTTAATTAATCTCCTCATACTAGAGAGGTAGCGGAACAAAGAAAGAGGTAGAGTTATCTGCTTTTCATTCCTTGGATGGCTGTGTTGAGCAGTTGGTTTATGCAGGATGTCCCTTGAATCTTCCTGAGAGATCTCGATGAAACTTCCATGGAGGCACTCTGCATTCCTCTCCCGAAGGTTTCTAGGGATGGCAGTCTTATTTCTTCCTCCATGGTAGGACACTTCCCCATGCCAGTCTGCAATAACTTCAGCAGGCACCATTGTAATAAACAGGCTAGTGGCACATGAAACCAGGCAGCTACGGGATACCAGCAGCCACTGTGCTCTCCCTGATAGCAACTAAAATCACCACCATCTGTAGACAGTGTAGCCAATATTTAGTGCCATTGCCTAATACTCGTGGTTTCATGCAACTGAGCAATTCCCTCCTCAATTCACTCGCCGCAGGCTGGCCAAAGTCAGCATGGCTGGTCCTGAGAGGGGTGCCATGCACAAAAACTCCAAAGCAGAAGTGCCAATAAGTATGTCTTGTTTAAACTTTAGAGGAGCAAGGGAACGGAGTTCTGAATCTTCACTTTTGCTTCTTATCGTGACTATGCTGATGATGATACCTGTGTCTGTTTTATCTGTAGCTGCTGTGGTTACAGCCTTGAGGGGTTCCCCCTCCACACCCATTGTCTGCCTGCTCCAGATGATGAAAAGAAGACAACTTAAGATGAAATTTTCAGCAAGGTCCTGCAAACCAGTGGTGCATTGGACCATGAGAAGAGGACCTGGAAGACGATTATTTCAGACTGTATGGAGAAGAAAAGAGCAGACAGGAGAAAGGCACAGGAGTCCCAGCAGAAAAAGGAGAGGGAGATGCACCAAGACATAATGGGGCTTCTCCAGCAACAAACACAGATGCTTCAGACTTTTGTAGATCTATAGAGTGACAATCCTGGGCTCACCTCCCTTTGCAGTCCATGGAGAACTCCGTTCCTGGACTCACCTCCCTTTGCAGTCCCTGGAGAACTCCATTATATAGCACCTCCCTGCACCCATTCCCTCAATGTTCCCCATGGCATCAGCGCCTCATACTGACACTTACCACACCACACCAGGGAACAGTAAGAACAACCATAGCTTTGTATATACTGACTTGCGAGAGCTGTGTTGCTATATGTGTAGCCAAAATGGACAAGAATGTTCTTTCCCCTTTAGGTCTGTGTTACATCTGGACCAGCAGACAGGAGGAGTGTGCAAACATATAAAGAAACAGAACAATCAGATTCCTTCACCTTTAAAAAACTATATATACACATTTAAATATATATACATTATCATTTACACAGTTGACATGAAACACTATATAACCTAACTAAAAGTTGTGGGTGGACTGTTGCAGACTCTCAAGTTGCAAAGGATCATTCCACCCTGGAATAGCAACTCTCTAACTGAACAATTTATAAATTCAGACACACAACTAGTTCTCTTGGGATAATGTGTGATGGCAATGTGTCCTGAACAAAGGCAACACTTGGTGGTATGGAATCAACTGGATCTGGTATCAAAGTTTCTCCCAACAAGTCGTTGAAATTAAGAGTTGTAATAGAAGGAGGTTCGATCCATAGAACATGTCATTCGATAATGCCCTTCACACTTATTTCTTAACACACACATACCTCATTCACACACAAAACTATTTACAAAAGATATTTTAAACAGGAGCATCAAGTTGCAATGCAAAAGAAAAACAATCATTGCATTTTTTAACTTATTTTAAAATGCTAAACCTATAACAAAGTAGTGACCCTAAAAGGTCTGTTACTGCCTTAAAATCAGCCCAGAAACAGATTCTGCCTGATGCATCTCTACCAATGGCACATTAGGCCATTCCTTTCTGCTATTCAAAAAGGGTGGCTAACAAAACATGGTCAAATCATACATTAATACATTTAATACATGCTACATTCTTATTTTATTATTTTTTATTTTAAATTATACAAAATTCAAATATAAAATCCTACTACTATAAGTAGCCAAGTCATTGTTACATATGAGCAGCAGCTAATAATGGAATTCCATTTTTGGTCCAAACACTGGAAGTAGTGGTGATGAGCTGTCAGCAAGGTAAAATGTCTGTCATATAGATATGGAACTTTCGAATTCTGAAGATAATGTTTAGAGCTTCCCATTCTGCACATAGTTCTTCTCCAGAGTAGCAACTGTTTATGACGCAAAGGCAATTGGTTTCTCCATGCCATGAGGAAAATTGTGGGAAAGAACTGCTCCCACATATCATGAAGCATAACATGCCAATTCCAGTGGTAGCAAAGCCTCAAAATACATAAGAACCTTGGCTGATGTCAACAGTTTCTTTGCTTCCTTAAATGCACAATCACACTTTTCAGTCCATTTTCATTTTTTCTTTGTTTGTAACAGTTCATGTAAAGATGCCAAGACTGTTGCCAGATTAGGCAGGAATATACGATAGTAGTTAAGCAGTCTTAAGAATGAACCAACATTCTGGCAGTGGTGCTTCAAGAATGACCTTCTTTCTCTGGCAATTTCATTAAGCCTGTTGTGTCAATTACACGTCCAAGGTATTCAGCTGAAGGTTTGAAAAATTCACATTTGTCTTGACGTACTTCCAATCCATGATCTTTCAAGTATTGCAAAACAGCATCTACATTTTGCAGATCATTCTCTTGATCCTTTTCGGTAATACAGATGTCATCCAAATAGCATTGAACTCCATTCAGCGCCATCACGATCTTATCCATGGCTTTCTGAAACAGGACCAGTGCCAATGTGGTATTGAAAGGCATCCCATTATAACAAAATAAGCCTTTCTGCATGTTGATTGTGAGATATTTAGAAGATGCTGGATCAGTCTCCATTTGTCAGTATGTACTGAACCAGTTCAATTTATTGAAACAAATAAACCTTCAGCATGAGGTAGTGGGATACTGGTCTGCACATAAAATTAGATTCAGCATCACTTTTAAATCTCCACAAATTTGGACTGAGCCTACCTTCTTGATCACTAATATAATGGGTGTAGCCCAAACCCTATGTGAAACCAGTGACAAGACTGCAATGTTCGCTAAACAGTCCATATCAGCTTCTACCAGAGGCTTTAGAATATAAGGCACCACTCTGGGATTGCAATATTTTGGCGGCTGTCAGACTTAACAATGAGCGTCCAAGATCTTTTTCAAAAACTTTGACGTGTCTGCCCAGTATTTTTGGAAGCTTTCAAGGTACTTTCCTGATCACCTTGATCTTGGTCCAGTTCTCCTTGAGCTTCTCAAGCCAAGGTTTGCCAGATAACAGTGGATACTTTTGTTTAATCACATAGAAGACTAATACAACTGATTGTTCATCTAGTTGACTTTCCACCTGGAGTATCCCTTTGGCACCTATTTTTTTCTGGTATAAGTGGAGCCCTTCGCAGGTACAAAATTTGTATCCATATCCAATCCACAAAAATGGTCTGTGGATATCCGCAGATTTTCAGGGCTCTAGATATACGTCTTCAAAAATGTGGAGGTTTCTTCCAGAGGAACTTGACAATGTCTGGTGATAGGTAGATGCAGACAGCAGTGAAACAGCAGCTCCAATATCAAGCTCCATTCCTGTAGGAACTCCTTCAATCAACAATGTAACCTACATGCTAACACTCACTCCAGCTTCTGATAACATCTGTGGTGTTGGGTCTTGGTCAGTGTCACTAGAGCTTTTGTCTTGTTCCACATTATGAATTCTCAACTTCCATCCTTTTCCTAGGTTCGGTCTTCACAGGTATTTTCTTGGATGTATGCTTACTTTGTGTTGCTGGTCTTTGAACTGTTTGGCAGATCACAACAATATGGTCTTTCTTCTGGCACTGTCTCCTAATGACCTGGTCTGCCCAGTAACCCTTCTCAGCATGTAATTTGTGCACAGTGGCCACATGGAAATTCCTTACATTCCTATGGTCTTCTATCTTGCCGTCTCATAAAATGGACTCAGTTCGTGTTAAATGTATCTGCAGTTTCCTTTGCAACTGCTACTTCATGTGATGCAGTATACAAGTCCCACACTGGGGAGTAAGGGTTAAGGAGCAGTTCTGGACCCAGAAAGCCATGCCCGGTCATCCCTGTTGGGCATGCTTATAATGGGCGCTGAGCTCAAATAGTTGCAGCTCAGCTCAGTTTGTGCAGACTAAGTAGGAGAGCAGTTATGTGGTGCAGGTTCCTGCCAAAAAGCCACTGGGCCCCCATGTGGCTGGGATCAGGCCCACCACCAAGCCATCACAAGCCCTTCAGTAGAAGAGGACAGCAGTGATGAGCCCCAACTGAGAGAGAGGAAGACCCTCCAGACCATAACCAAAGAGGATGCCCATGGGCACTCAGTAGCAAGCCAGTAGCACAACCAAAGAAACTGAAGCCGCAGTAGGAGGTGGCCCAGGGAGCAGGCATAGGGACGCCCACTTCCTAGGTCATATATTTTGAATTATTATTTCATTGGGCCCTGGGTTGGAACCCAGTGGAGCAGGGAGGGCCCAGGTTCCTATACCCCCAGCTACTGATTCTCGCCACTGGGCAATATAGATTGACTCCAGCTGGTAGGTGATACAGTATTGACTCATCACAGGGTGACACAACTGATGAATCTTGCTACTGGGCAATACAGACACTCCCTCCAGATGCCAGATGACATTGCTATTGACTCTCATCACTGGGTGACATGACTGTGGATCCTTGCCACTGGGTGATACAGCACTGACTCTAGCTTCTAGGCAACGTAACTATTGGCTCTCACAACTTGGTGACACAGCTAATGATTCTTGCCACTGAGCAATACGGCCACCGTCTCCAGCCGTTAGGCAATGTGGCTCTTGACTCTTGCTACTGGGCAATGCGACTGCTGACTTTTCCCATTGGACGACACAGCCCAGAGTATCACGACTAGGTGATACAATCAGTACAATCATCTAGTGTGAAAATAGTCTCAAGACTGTTTTCCATATTGGACTCAGGATTCTGTGAGTCTGAGGATCCCTCATAGGAGTTTGAAAAGTTACCTTCATAGCTTTTGCTACACTTTTTGGTGGCAGATTTTCTTTCTGTGACGGATGAAGGATAGAAGGTCTCCCTGTGGACTCTGGTGGTGGGAAAAGGAAGGAACAGCTTTCTGCTGGTAGATCGTGACATAACTCATTCAGTAATAAATACAGTGTAATAATCATAAATGTACAGCAAGACCCACAAAATTAAGAGATGCATCGACCGTTTTGTATTCACAGATGGCCACCACGCACTACACGATTCCTAACAGGCCCCAGAACTGTACCACCAAGCACAGACACCAACCCTCCCAACATGTCAACAGTCGTCTTGAATTAAACGCTGATATAATTAATAACTTCGTCTGGATGTTGATATTGCATAATGCAGAGACAAATTGTTCATGCAGGACATCACTTAATGTTTCTCCAAACTGACAGTGCTCTGACAACTTCCTCAGAGCAGCAACAAACTACTCCTGCCTCTCCACTTCCCTGTTTTGTTGCTGATGGACCCAATATCATTCTGTTATCATTAATGGGGTAGGAGAAAAATGTTCAGTCTGGTGCAGTCATTGTGATGTACATGGCAGTTCCAGGTATACAGAGACAATAGGTTGCACTACAGTCCATATGCCTTTGGAGCCATCACTGTCAGCAAGGTTGAAACTCACTGTCTGTCTAAATGGCGGTGTGAGTTATAATTGCTCGGAGTGTTCAAGGTACATCTCCCATGATTCGCGGTTTTTGTCGAAGTCAGCAAAATTGCCCACCAAAGTTGCCACATCGCCATGCTCCTGTCCTCATCACACATCCTGGACGACTACTATGCCACAGAGAAACTGTTTTTTGTTAGTGCAGAAATACAAACAAACAATCTGCCTCTTCTGGCTGAGTGCAGACTGCAGAAGTTTTCCTATGGCTGTACTTGAGCTCCCTCTGCTGGCTATACATCCCCAGTGCAGAGTAAGTTGTTTGCCTGCTTGCACGTGGTCAGTCAATAGGGCTGCTTACTTCCATCTCAGTGCTTTGTTTGCAGTAGCTCCAGGCACAACCTGTTCCTTTGCTCTGTCTTCACTGCGAGTCCCCGCTCTCTGGCTGGCTGGTTCATGCTTCCCCAGCAGCAAAAGCGGCCATCTGTCACCTTGTGCCTCTAGGTGAACTCTCCTGCTCTTTTTATAGTATTCTTTGCTTACTTTTTCTTCTTGGTCAGGCACAGGCAGCACAGGACACTGGGGGGACAGAAATCCTTCACCACCAAACTTTCTATCTGGGCCCGACTGAGAAGGAGATGCAGGCACAGAGGAACTCCACAGCTCCCCGCCATCGAAAGCCTTGGTCTGGCAGCAAAAGTGAAACTGACATGAAAGTGAGGCTTTGCACTGGGGGAAAGGAGTGCTCGAACAATTAAAGGGACAGGACATCCTATTCGATTCTGTTACTTTATTAAGTGTTTAATGTATTTGCTTGTAAGTAGCACCGATTTTTTTTAACACTGATTTTGTTACTGGATAAAATTCTATTCTGTGGGAAATAGTTCATCTTTATTGGTTCACAACATATGCTGACTGCCTTGCGATACTGAACTTGTTATTGTACAGTGTGACATAACTCATTCAGTAATAAATACAATGTAATAATCATAAATGTGCAGCAAGACCCACAAAATTAAGAGGTGCATCGACCATTTTGTATTCACAGATGGCCACCACACACCACACGATTCCTAACAGGCCCCAGAACTTCAGGCCAGGTAGAGCACACTCCACCACAACACATTACATGGCACACTGTGTTAAAATGCTCTCAAGGCCTCCCGCAGTCATATAACTCCGCATTGAGCTCTTCTAATAACCCTTGAGTCTGGCTGTTCAAGCTCCGCAGACAGCTGCCCCGCCTCCTTCCCTTCACCCCAGCAGCAACTTTTCTCACTTTGCCTCACAGGTATTATGCAGGACACAGCACTAGAGCCCTGCAAAGCCGTGGATATCCGCTGTACATCCACGAATATGTACAGCTGCTGATGTGCTTCTTTGTTTCTCATATTTGCAAATTGGATGTAGATCCCATTTTTTTTTTCTGCACAGGCCTCTAAAGCAATGGTATTCAATGAAGGGCCGCAGTTTCAGGGGGGCTGCCCATGGGACTGAAGCCTGGAGTCCTGCCCCCCCCCTCCTGCTGAGTGCCAGGGCTCTGGGCTTTAGCTCCATGGGGGTCTGAGGACATCAAGCTTCAGCCCTGTGGTGGGCTCAGGGCTTGGGGCTTCTGCCCTGTGGGGCCAGGCCCTCCTGAAACAAACTCGCATCCCCTTATAGGGCCATAGATGCCCAGTTGAGTACTGCGGTTCTCGAGGGTGTTGGTGCAGGTGTGAATGCCGATACATATAGAAGGTGGAGTGCAGATTGTGGGTCGGATACAATTTAATTACCGCGGATGCAGATTGGAGGCTGATCCATATTTTTGTACTTGCGCAGGACTGTACACAGCAGGGTACTGTAACCATTGGGATATTTTTCCTAGAGATCCAGTCTTGTGAGTAAACAATGCCATCATATCTTCAGCCTTCTAAAAGTACATTCAACTGTCATTCTGCACCTGCTGAGCCAATAGCTGAATCTATCCTTGTTGCTGTCAAGTTGGTCAGTGGACAGTTTGAGCTTCAGCATCACCAATAGTGATCCACCAGTTGGAAAAGAAAGTCCTTTCTTGCAAATTTCTGAACAGTTCTCCGTTCTTAAAGATATGGATCTCCTAACCAGTCAACACTAGAGTTGGTGAAGTCTCTCTGATGGTCTCCAATGTTTGCATAACTTTAAGAAAGTGCTCCTTTTTATTAATATACTCTTGGGCAAGGCGGACTGGTGTCAAAATAGAAAGCTGTGTGCTGTCTATCATTCCATCATGGTTCAGGAATCCCACTGCTATAGAGCCATCCACTATGTCTTGCATATTTCTGAGTCACAATTAATGGTCCTGCACACTTGGATGACAACTCACCAGTAGCAATTTGGAGTTGCAGGTTTCCACAGTCCAATCACCACTCGCTTCTCTGCTGTCAGTGCAGCTCTCTTTCTGGTGTCCCTGCACTGAAGCCCAGAAGTTGTGCTCCATCATTTGCTGCTGCCCCGGGAATGCCACCAAAAACCTGGAATTAGTTTTCAGTGTCCCACAGCAATCTATCTTCAATGAAACTGTCATGTTCCCCACTGATGCAGTTTTTCTTGCAGCTCTGCAAACACCAGAGGATTATACCTCCTGGCTTGCAATACTCAGGACAATAGTGCAGAGCTGTGCAGGTTCCGTGCATCTGTCAGAGTCAGACTACTCAAGACCCAACTTCAAAGCACTGTCTACAGAGCTATTTTTAGAGTGTTTACATGAGCCCTGGGAGGCTTGCACCACTGGACTTCAAAGCCTAGCAGTATAGACACACCCTGCTAGGTCAGTAGTTCCAGACCCGTAAACCTCGTAAAGACTTAAGCATGTATTTAGCTTTCCACACATACTCACCTACATAAAGTTTAGCATATGTGTAAGTCTTGCAGGATCGGGATCTCAGTGAGCTGCTTTATAGGATTTGGAGATAGAGAGTAGGGGGTGGGGAGCAGGATCAGTGGATACTGCGGTGAGCATTGGACATCACGTTCACAAGTTCAGACCACAGACACACCATAACTGATCATAGCTTTTTGTCTTCTTGTCCCCTGCAGGAATCTACCCCTGTCTCCGTAGGCAGTACAGAGCAAGTGATTATACTTCTGGGTCCCCTCCCCTGGGACAGGGGGAAACACACATAGACGATGGGGACCCAACCCCAGAGGGACTTGTGAGGGTTGTTTCTATATATTATGTACATTTAATTATATTGGTAATGTACGCATTTTTAAAAGGAACTAACAACCATAAGTAATCGGATGGTTGGGGATAGTCTGTATGGGAAGACTGGATGGAAGAAACAAACAAACTCAAATAAAATAATATAATAATAACAGTGAGCCAAAGCACACCACCTTGGTGTGGAAGGCTATTAAGGGAGCACAAGAGAGGATGGTTTGGATAAGGACTTTTTTAAAAAAATTCAGAATCTTCTTGTGGAGCACATTATTAGCTGAGTCTCACTAGTCTTCTGCATAAGATTAATCATAACACTCATTCTCTCTCCCACCACCTGCTATTATTTGTCACACTCATTGCTTCTCATCTTGAATTATACTGAAAGCTCCCTATAGCAGGCACTGTGTTTACTTATGTGTATGAATAGAGCTTGGCAAAATTTAACACCAATCTTGATTGCAGCTTTTGGACTTAGTGTAATATAGATAAAAATAATAGGGGAATATTATTTCATTACTACTAGTGGTTATACTTGTCTTGTTTGTTGTCTTTGCATTCAAGTATTCTATCAAAGCAATATAATTATTAAGCCCTGATTTAGCAAATCCCTTAAGCACAGTCTTAAATCCATCCCTATTGGGCAAAACACATAAGTGTGTGCCTAAGTTTCATGATAGTGAAAGTTAAGCACATGCTTAAGTGCGTTGCTGAATAGAGGCCTAATTCTGTACGTGTGTACTGTATTCAGTTACTTATCATTTGTAATATAAGAGTATAATCTGTGAATGTGCAAGCATACTGTTTTCCAAGTCAGTCACACTTTGTAGAAGAAACTACCTGATATAAAGCAAGAATGACTGGAATGACTAAATTCAGCCTTGGTATAAACAGTCATGTAAATAATAATTACTTATTGAAAAATTAAACTAGTCTAAACTTAAGAAAAGCCCTTAGGAATTTTTCTAACATGGTATTTCATTACAGAGGTTGAGTCATGCTATCACTGCTCTTAGAAATTTTTATATATATATATATATATATATATATATATATTGTGACGGAGTCAGACCAGAAGGATATAGGAGAGTTCTGGAAGGCAGGTATATCAGCCTCAGGATGTGCAGGTCCTTGTTCCCTGGATAGCCAAACAAAGGCTACTCCAGACCAATCAAGACACCTGGGGCCAATTAAGAACCTTCTAGAAAGGAGTAGAAACAGCTAGCCTGATTGGGACACCTGAAGCCAATCAGGGACTGGCTGAATCCAGATAAAAACCTCCCAGTTAGTCAGGTGGGCTGTGGGTGTCAGGAGCTGTGGAAGGAGGCTGTGCTGTTGGTGAGACTGAGTGGTGGACAACATATCATCCAGAAGGAAGGAGGCCCTGAGGTAAGGGTAAAGTGGAGTTTGAAGAAGCAGGGACTGCTGTGGGGAAGTAGCCCAGGGAATTGTATTGTGTTTTGTGCCTAAAAGGTCAGCCATCTTAGCTGATACTATTAGGGTCCCTGGGCTGGAGCCCGGAGTAGAGGGCGGGCCCGGGCTCCCCCCGGCTCTTTCCACCTTCCATACTGGCCTGTGATGAAGGTAACTCACTAGGTGGTGATTCTTGCCAATTATACTGAGAAAGGGAGGTCACTCTGGGGCCTAGATGAGTTTCTGAGGCCCCTAAATCTGCCAGGAAGCGCAGGACCCACGAGTACAAACTTGGAGCTTTGTCACAATATATATATATATACACACACACACACACCCACACCAGAACATTTTAGGAGATTTCTTTTGCTGTTGCTAATGAAATTGGATCACAGCCTGTTGACTAATTGGGAATTGTTTTTGTTTGTTTTTAAAGCCCTTTTGAACAATGGAAAGTTTCACAAACACTTGCAAGAAATTTTTGTTCCCTTGGTTGTCCGCTATGTCGATCTCATGGAATCATCTATTGCCCAGTCCATTCATAGAGGTCTTGAACAAGAGTCCTGGCAACCCGTCAAGTAAGTGTTTATAGGTCTAACCTACCTGTATCTTTATACTTAATCTGCTTTACTTCTCTGTTGTCCTCTATGGCATTGTCTACACTACTGGCTGGATCAATGCGTAGTGATTGATCTATTGGGGATTGATTTATCACGTCTCATCAGGACACGATAAATCGATTGCCAAAGGCACTCCCGTCGACTCTGGAACTCCAGCTTGCCAAAAGGCGCAAGGCAGAGTCGACAGGGGAGCCCGCTGTCAACCACTACTGCCGTGAGGACGGCAGGTAATCAGTCTAAGATGCATCAACTTCAGCTATGCTATTCACGTAGCTGAAGTTGCGTATCTTAGGTCGACCCTCCCCGCTAGAGTAGACCAGGCCTAAATTCTATTTATTATTGTATTCCTACATTGTTTATTTCTTCACAGGAGCATCACCAACAGTCTTCCCAATGTAGCTCTTCCGAAAGTTCCAAGTTTGCCTCTTAATCTTCCACAGATACCTAGCTTTTCTGCACCAACCTGGATGGCTTCTTTGTATGATTCCACGTGTGTATTCTTCACTAATCTTCTGACTGTGTGTCAGCTGTGCATGGCTTTGCTCGTGTCCTGTATAGTTATATTTGGATTGCATGGTGTTTAGGATTGTGTAATTGGAAACAATAATTTCTCAGTTGTGAGCCAAGCATGGGATGTCAGTGTGTTGTGCATTTTTAGTGCATAAAAATACAGCAGAGTGTTATAGTTAATATCTCACTTAACTTGGCAATCAACTTGGCAAAGGTTTGTTGTGATACAGTTAACAGTCTAAGTGACATAATTGCTCTTCTTATTCAGTTAATAAGCAGGGGAGAAAAATTAAAATAATTGTTCTTAGGCCATGTTTTCATAAACTACAATAGCTCTTCATGTTTTTGCATGAATGTGACTAATTCATTGCATGAGCAAAATGGTTCAGAAAACAGTTTCAACAATTGTTTGCAAGATTTCTGTTAGATTTAAATTCTCAATCTTAAAGGGAAACTGTAAAAATTAGTAGGCCCAAAATTTGACCTACATTAGTTTTTTCTTGTGTTGTTTTTTCACTTCACTTCTGGCGGCTTTTTTCCAATGGGGCCAGTAGCCCATGTCCAGTTGAGTAATCCCACAATAACATACTGAAGCTCTGTGTCTACCTATTTGTGTATGAGTATGGACATGCATGCATGGTTAAAGAAAATTTTGGTTAAAGAAACATGCTTCGGGTACAAGTTTCCAAAATAAGGTGTTTAGTAGAAGCAATAACAGAAAATATTTTAAAATTTTAAAAACTAATCTTGACGATATCCTTTAAAGCTAAAGATAACTTAATGTTTTGGAAAACAAGCAAGTTCTGTGTTTGTGCTAAGAATTACATAGCCAAAAGTACTGAGTAGTGTTCTACAGACTTTTGGCATGTGTTCATTAGCTGTAATGGGATTTGTTCTTTTCTGGCTCCCCTGAGGAATTGTCAACCTTTTTCCTCCTCATCTTTAAGCTTTTACACACTTTTTGTTTTGACTGTAACACTACAAGTTTTCACCTGCATACTTTTGCTTTTATAAATCATTATTCCAGCTTTGAAGCACAGCTCAGTAGTGTTTTGCCCTTCAAAACTTCCTACCTGCTTATTCCTATCCTTTGAAGGTTACTGTCTTAAACAGTGTCCTCCACACTTTACACTTTCTTGAGACTTAATGTTCTTAACTGTGGTCTTCTAACAATCTGCACTTACAGCACTTCTGCACTGTAAAAATGAACTTTAATTTATATTTTACATATGTGGACACTTGTTGGAGTTTTTACACACACATTTTTTTCCCATGGGAAAATATATAGGAAGCTCCTAAAATTACTTATATTAAGAACTGGTGTTATTATAGGTAGGGCTAGTAGCACTGACTATTAGTAGGTTTGCCAAACACTTCCTATTAGAAGACCCTGTCTTTAGTTGCTTGTAACTTTGCCAACTTTAACTGACTGGGTTGAAATTTTCCGTTCTGGCTATCTGTATCAGGCTAAATTTCTTCAGAAAATTTCAGCCAAAAGGGTTCAGACATTTCTGAGAATGAAGGAAGCGGCTGATACGTTGTTTTGCCCACGTTAAAAAAAATTCTGATGATCTTTTTTTCGAGCAGTAGTAGCGCCTTCAGACTTTAGAGCAGGAATTTGTAATTTGGCAGGGGATGGTCTTGGTGTCAGGAATGTACCTTTTGCCATCCCCATGGAAACACACCTGAATTTACTTGCAAGCTTTTGCCCAGGAATCTGAATTCTGGCATTTTCTAGCTTGTAATTGTTTGACTTTGCACCCTGAATAATCTCCTTTTAATGTAATTTATCTGTTTGTTTGTTTGTTTATCATTTTGCATAATTTATGTAATAAAAATGAGTCAGAGAGGAAGTGTTATTAAAGATGTACAAGCGCTATAGGGCCAGTTGTGTCATCGTCTGCACTGGTGTGTAAGTATTTGAAGAGGATATAAAGGAGCGTCCGCCTATTTGTAATATCTCAGGGTAGCTGCCACAACGACACACAAGAGTGCTCAGCACAGCATAAATAACATGCCAACTAACAAGCCCAGTTTGCAAGGGCTGCATTCACCTAGTACATGTGCTGCCATCCCCAAGTGCTTGCAGGCAGTGGCTAGTGTGCCGCTTCTGCTGAAAGGAACAGTAGCAAACAGCCCACCGGGCACTGTAGAAGCTCACTGAGACATCTTGCTTAGCAGTTTCACTATGCTTCCAGGGCTGGCTGCACAGCTGCCACTGTTCCTTCTACCCCTGGAACCATTGTTCTTTGTAGGGCATGAGTTAATTTAGAATATTCAGTTTCAAGATAAGTGACTCAGATCATATTTGAGAAAGAGCAGATTACAGTAATTAATACGTTCTTCACTGTGGCATCTGTAGGTGTATTCCCACTTGTGGGGCATACCCACCCGCATCTGGTGCCGTGGCACATTCTAGTAAAAGCAGTGTCTGCTGGGACATTATCTGGGGTGTAAAGTCCTTTTTGCATGCCTTTCAGAAGCCAGTGATTGATGTTTCTTTCTAATCCATTGATGGCTTGTATGGAAATGAATTTCCATTCAAAAACACTGCATTCAAAATTGCTGATAGCAGGTACTGAGTGGAATTCAGATCACTTTTTTTTGGATTAATTCCTTTAAAGTTATTACAAAAGCTGGCCATTTTAGCCATTTTTACAGTTAATCGTTTTCAGTGGCTGGAGATTTTATTATCAATGAGGTGCTAAAACACATCAGAAACTATGATTTAACTGAGTTATTTTTAAAAAACTTTCTAAGAATGTGAAGTCATCTATCTACCTAGTTGACCATAGCCTTTTTGTTTCATGAAGTGACAAGAAAGGGTTTCATATTCTAGCATACATTGCTAACATCCAAGTCCTGGCAGTAAAGCTATTGTTCCCAATTCAGCAAAGCACTGAAGCACATGTTTAAATCCATCCCTTTCCATAAAGCAGTTAAGCACTTGCCTGAATGCTTAGTTGAATAAAGATGGGTTTAAGCATGTAGTTATGGTTAAGCATGTGCTTAAGTGCTTTGCTGAAGTGGGGTCATTGATATTAAAATTATTTTCTTCTCTGTGACTAATCATTTACGGTTAGTTTTTTTAGCATTACTTTTTAAATCTGCCATAAAACTTTGTATACAGGCTGTGTTAAATCACTGTAGATGTTCTATTGCTATTTCCATTGACAAGTTTTTTTTTCCTTCAATGTGTGGGTAGGAACATTAAATGTGTACTTGTCTCTATCATTACACTGTCACAAGAACATCATTACTGTGTTTTCAGTTGTTTTTGCTGGTCCTATAATTTAATGGTACATTTGGGGCATTGCATGTTAAGGTTAGGGAGATATTAAGAGAGTAAAGTGCTGTGTGTAGTAGTCAGTATTTTGCTTGATTGGTCCCATGAGAAGTTAACTCGGAGGACACCTTGGCTAGACATATAGAGTGCTGTGAATTATCGTCAGGTTCGGCTAAGGAAAACATTCTGAAAGGTTGAGAGGGCTGGGACAGTGTGTTTGGGGGAAGGGGAGGTGAAAGCTTTTAATTAACCAGAATGGGAATTTTTCTTACAATCTACTTGTTAATTACAATTTGTTCCTTTAAACCTAATTTTTATTTCCTTTCTGTTTTGAATATTTACGCTTTTGAAAGTTTTGAACCTAGCTTTTAAGTTAGATTCATGGCTTGTTTTGATTAGCAATGTTCCATTTATAAATTATTTTCTCTGTTACATATGTAATAGATGTTTCATAGTCACTGTAAGCATCACCACTGGCAGAAGCAGCTACAGCCCCATGGAGTTAGGGCCACCATTTACGCTAGCAATGAATTTGACTCTCAGTGAGTCATCGTTTTGTGGGGTTTTTCCTGTGTACAGTGCCCAGTGAATTCACTACATAATAACAATTAATTCTTTTCTCCTGCACCAAGATGTGCCTGGTGCAAGAAAAGGGAGGAGCCTCAAGGAGCTGGTTACAGTTCCTTGAATCTCAGTCTGTTCCAGCAGTATTAGATCCCAGTGTACAAATTAAATCCATTTAAGAATGTCTTTGACATTAAGCAGGTATGTCCTGATTTACTGGTGCAAGTGCTTTACTGGATTAAGATCAGAGTGCAGGATCAAACCCAAATAAAGTATATATCGTTGTACAAATAATCATAGTCTATCAGTGTAAAATCATAATCCTCCAGAGTAATTTACTGTAATAGTTAATAATAATCAAATGACAGATGTGTGGTTTTGGAATACACGCTTTCTGTTGTCACAGCTCCTTCTATGTCAGTAGTATACAATATTAGTCTATATCTTTAAAGAAAAATGGTTCCGAATGTTGTTGTGCAATATGTAGCTAAATAATTAATAAGAATGGTGGCTCAGAAGCATATAAAAAACAAGAAATGATTATTATAGAGCTTCTCTCAAATTTCAAGAACCAATGGCTATTATTATAATTATTATAATTGTAAAACCTTATTTGGCTGTGTAATGAAACCAGTTTAAGTGGACACCAGGGAGTGAACGTGCATAAGAATACATTGACAATATTTGAGAACACATGATTCCTCCTGAGTCTTAGAGGATTCCATTTAGTTTGGAGTCCTGTTAAGCAGAAAGATGATTTAAAGAGAACAAAATTAAAATGCATAAAATCCCTGCAGATCAAATAGAAAGAAGTGATTATCACATTTAGTAAATAAATGTGCTTTCCTTTCAGATAGGCACTCTCATCAAAGTCAATATACATTGAGACTCTGTACAAAAATTATATAGTGTATTTATGCACACACACCCATCTTGTTTATTAGTTAGTACACTTTCTCTCCATCTTTCTCATACATACCAGTTGCCTATCTTATTTTGTGGATTACGTTTGTATATAATATGACATATATAAAGGCCAAACTCACTACCAGAGGATATGGGAGATATATGATAACCATGCAGAGTTATTTCATTAGTCTGTAAGGAAGAATCCTACCCTAGCAGGATGATGGACTATTATTTTTCTTGTATTAAAAAACTGTTCCCACTATGTAAATAAGTGCTTTTTGTTCAGTTCAAAGAAAGGGTCTTTGCTTCAAAGTGCTTGCAATCTAAACAGACAACATACACACACAAGAAGGAGATGAGGATGGAACCTAGTCAGCCCAATAGATCTTCTGTCTCTTGAGGTCTGGTTGTTCTATTTCAGGGATGTAACAGGGAGGTATAACTACGTGTTATTGAATATTATTAAGCAGGAACATGTTGGCAAAATATCATGTGTCTCCCTGATGGTGAAATCTACTAGACTGTGGACTATCAGTGTAAGGAATGTGGGAAAGCATCAGAAATTGGGTCATTTAAAATTGGAGAAGACCACAGCCACTAGCAAATTACTGTAGGCAACAATCCAACATTATTAGGGAGGAAATGTAGGCCTTTTCCATCTCTAATTTCTTTGGCCCTGCTCCTGCTTAGTCCTGAGTACTCTCAACTCCCATTGGCTCATTCAGTGGGAGTTGAAGACAGTCAACCCCCTCATGATTATGTCTTTTTGTCATGAGAATATAGAAAGGAGAATGGCAATAGTTATAAACTAAAATGCTGAGTAAAGGCTGCTATGCTAAATTTTTATCACTTTTGCTTCTGAAGTACGCTGAAATCTGTTGCTTGGAATGTTAATGTGAATAGCATTAGGACCCTCAGTACAGCAGTTCAGGCTTTGGAGTACAGGCACATTATTAGCACACTTGAAGGAGTTCATTACGGCTTAATATTGTAATGGTATTGCTGTAATGATGAGCAGATGTAGCTATTAAAACCTGTGAGTTGGTTCAGAGGGAGAATTTTAAAATATGGCAAATGCAGATAACATAGGGACATTTTCTTCTTTTGTTCTGCTTGTGTTAAGTTTATTGATATTAATATGAGTTCTGTGTTTCCTTGCTTTAGGGATCTTCTGTACTACTTTCCTCAGTGGGAGTTAATCTGCATGTGTCAAGAGAGTATCTGTCTGTGTGTGTAGCTCTCCTACTACATTACACTTCTTCAGTACTGTGGGAGGTCTACCCAACCGTGCTATGAGCAAGCAAATATATGTGCAAAGTATTGGCTGTCGCAAAAATGTTCTTTCTTAAATAAAACCCCTTCTGCCCATATTTTTCCTCTCTCCTTTTGAATTTGGGTTGCTTTGCTTCCCTCTCCCACCTCCATGATATGAGGGTTGAACAGATCTACTTATTTCACTCTCTAGGGAACTCGTATTAAATCAAAAAGACAGGACTTCCACAACTACTCTAACACTCTTGGAACAACAACCAACTGTGTTGTGGGAGCTGCGTGTGGAAAGTGATCTGGAAGGAGGGGAGGACTCTACTTCTGCAAGTAATTCTGTGGGGGTTTTTCATATGTTGTATAAATTTATCTTCTGTTTTTCTTAATAGCAACGGTTCAGCTACATCAGAAGATCTTTTCTGGAAACTTGATGCGCTTCAGATGTTTGTTTTTGATCTGCACTGGCCAGAACCAGAATTTGCCCATCATTTAGAGCAGAGACTTAAACTTATGGCCAGTGATATGATAGAAGCCTGCGTCAAAAGGTACCATTATATTTTGAAATTGTCTGTTAAAAGTTGTAACACATTTGAAAATGAACATCCAGGAGATGTTAATGAGAACATCTAGATGTGTGGTATCCATTTTGAATGCTGCTGCAAAGATCCCAGCCCATCTCTTTAACCATGTCACTCTTTTCTTTGTATCTCTCACTGATTCCCTCTTTTCTATTGCATCAAACATAAGCTGCTTGTCTTCACTTCTGAGGTTCTCGGTGTCCTGTCCACAGCTTACCTATTGTCTGTCATTCACTATTGAGATGTTAAATCCAACCTCCATTCGGTCCATGATACCAGCCTCTGTCACCCACTTCTTTGATTTCCATACAGGTATCTTTGTGCTTTCTCTCATATTACCTGTCATGCTTGGAAGGTGTTCCCCACAAATAGCCACAGAACCACCTCCTTATCCTCCTTTAAACCCTCTTTTTCCATGATCCCTACAGAAAGCTTGACAATGATGTGTTGAGACCGCTGTCTATCACACTGACCAAATTGTCTCATTGGTTCATTGTACCCACCACAACCCCTATTTGTCTGTCTGCATCCATCTGGTGTCTCTTGTTTTATACTTAGGATAGGTCTTCACTACCTGCCGGATTGGCGGGTAGCAATCGATCTTTTGGCGATCGATTTATTGCGTCTCATCAAGATGCGATAAATGGATCACCAGCGGCGCTCCCGTCGACTCCGGAAGTCCAGCTTGCCACGAGGCGCAAGCTGGAGACAACGGGGAAGCATGCCGCCGTCCACCGCCGCCATGAGGACGGCAGGTAAGTGAGTCAAAGATACGCCGACTTCAGCTACGTTATTCACATAGCTGAAGTTGCGTATCTTTGATCGATCTCCCCCTCCCCCCACTGTGTAGACCAGCCCTTAGATTGCACTCTTTAGGCCAGGGCGAGGCTTTTTTTTCTGTGAAATTTTTTTTACAGCGCCGAACACAATGGGGTCCTGATCAATGAGTGGGACTCTAAGCGTTATGATAAAAGTCCTAAAAAAGATGGATCAGAGTCAAGTCAGATGCCAAATGCTGCAATGATGGCAGATTGCACTGAGATGTACACTTCAAAATGATAGAACAGTGCAAGTATTTTTCAAACTTGCTGAAGTATCTACAGAATCTGATTTCAGGCATCTTAAAGATGTATCACAATATCCTTGCTCCTAAATGTAAGCATGAGCTAGATGTTATTTATACAGTATATTTTTATGAGTGATATCCCAGCTTATCAAAGTTCTATATAACTGTTATCTAGCTATATCTAACTAGAACTAGGTTGAAAAAATAAGCCTAATTTCATTTAAAATATTAAAATGTCAAAGTAGTTTTCATTTTGATGTATTTGAAAAGGACCCATTTTTGTTTTTATCAAAATTTGACATTTTTAATATTTCTTAAAAAAGTCAGTGAGAACATTATCAAAATGGTTGTTGACATTTTTGTTTGTTGAAACCCAATTTTTCTGTAAACAAAAAAGTTTGATAACCATTTTTCTGCTATTTTCAATAAAAATGTTAAAAAGAAGCCTGAGTGTTTATTAAAAACAACATTTTTGACAAGGTAGATCAAAAATTCTTCATGAAAAATTTTACTTTCCAAAAAAGGCGATTTCTCATTTTTAAAAAAATCATTTGAAAAATATTGAACAGCTCTTAGTGCTGACCATAGTAGTTGAGATTTCAAAAGCCTAAACTCTTCCTGTACAATAGTTTGCAAAAATTGGTATTTGGAATGGCAAGTTAACAATCACTAGCTCACGAACCTACTTCTGTGTTCAGTTACCGATTTTTTTAGACAGAAATATGGGGGTTCACATGTGAAATGAGCCCAGATGCAAATTTTGTGGCTGCAGCTTGAAAACCCCCATTTGAAAATAAACCTTTATTATAGCCAATTTTGAAGTCTGCATTACTGCCTTCAAAGTGATAGGAAGATTTAAAACCATATGTCTAGTCTTTGACAAGAAGGAACCTGAAATTAGTGGCCTAAAAGAAAATTGTTTTACTTATCACTCCTGTATCTAACTAAAAATCAACTCTTAGAAGATTTGCAATAAAAAAATTCTTGGTAGAAGAGAAATCTTTTGACACTGCAAATACATAACATGACCAGCTTCTGTAAATAAATGAATTACATCTGTGGTCTTGAAAAAATGTTCCACCACAAAGTGCAGGTGGTTCAAGATTGACTGCCAATGTGAAATTGTGGCTTGCTGGTTAAAGAGCATGGGACCTACAGAATGCCTAAGAACCTATTATGGGTAGAAAATATTTCCAGCTCTAGTGTCATTGGAGAAAACTGTCATAGTGTCATAGGTCACTGTACCAGGGAAATTACTTTTACTTATAGCTGACTCCAACAAATGTCATATGACCAATGTTAGCCGCTTCACAAGGCTTTTATGGACCAACCCAGGCCACCAATTATATGAAAGAGGCGTATTGTGAACAGTCCCACAGAAAATACTATTATATGAATGAATTTGTTTATTCTGACAAGATATATCTGGAATGCTGTCTGTAAGCAAGTTGGGCCTAGTATAGTTAGAACTTTAAAGAAAACATTTTTATAGCAAATCAGAACTGAAGAGGTAATAGTAAGAAAATACTGGAGCATTGTTGTCGTTACAAGCTGTCCCTGTTAGGAGGCCAGCTGCCACATGATGAACCTGCTACACCTTTTGAGTTGGCTTTTGGCTTCAGTGCCAGATACTATAGAGCTTGTTGCAGTAGGCAAATCTGGAAATGTCGGAGGTCTGATTAAGAGATCTAGACTTCTTTTTTAATCAAATCAGATGACTTCCAGGTGCATTGGCTTAATAAGATTCTCAGAAACAACTCATATGGCTAAGTCTTTAACATGATCATTGCTGTCCTTCAGTAAATTCATTTCCAGTGGGGTAGGCACATTATTCAGTAGCCCACTATATCCTCTTCATAGGGCACATTCTAATTCAGCTATGTAAAGCTTCACCTCAGCATGAGTTTCCATGTGCAAGACACATGTAATGGTTCCAAAACAGCAATAATATTGCAGCTGACATGAGAAATCTTATCACTCTCTCAAATCAAATGGAGAATCATACGAGGAAAGTTTTTTGGGGAGAGGCAAGTTGAAACTTTTAGGCTGATTTATACAAACTGTTTTAGTTATTATAAGAATTCTATTTCTCTAATAGCATAGAGGTTTGATTTAACCATCTCTTTATATTTGTATAATACAAGCCTGATTCTGATCTCACAGTAAATTTTCTCTGATGTAACTGATTGCAGTCATGATGGTCCTGATTTATACCAGCATGAGAAGAGAGCCAGATCTTTGTGTATCTATCTTTGTTTTAATATGAAAGGAAATAATTTAACTCACTTTTTTCTTTATTGAAGATTGTCCTTTTTTAATTAAAGTGGTAAGAGGATTTTTGAGACATATGTATCGGAAGTGGGATCCTAACATGATAGATGAGCTGTTATGTTTTAATGCAGAAGATCTAAATATTTCTTTGAGCTTTATATTTTTACTGCTTGGAAATTGTTCACAGATAATGGATTAGGAAGCAGATTGTAAATATAATATATTTTTGCCTTGGGTCATTATTTAGCTAAAACAAAGATTGAGATTACTGTCACTGTCATGTTCTACTGAACAGATGAATATTTTACTTTACTGCTTCTAGTATTGTGTTTCTACATGCTTCCACCTGGAGCTCAGACTTAATTTTTAAATTAACACACTTAGTGAGGTTTTTGCTTTTACACATCAGTTGTCTGGAATTATGACAGACCTTCATGTTGTGCATTCATGTTTAAATAAATAGAACAAGAATTGCGTTTGAACTCAAGCTGCAAAAGACAAACAAATCAATGGACTTGCGCATTCCTGCCTCTGTGTGTACGATGTTTAACGTTTTAGTCGATGCCAAAAAGCAAACTGCTAAACTCTGCATTCTGGATGGTGGGCAAGAGGTAGGTAGAATTGTGTGTATTTAGATTAATCAGGGGTGTCTAGAATTGTGGACTGTCTTTACTAGATTGGTTAAAACAGCTTTGTTTTTTATTAGTGTATTTTGTCTTCTGAAATGTCACATAGTTTTAATTTTGTTTATGTACGTATCTGAGTATCACTGAGGGCGCATATTGTGCCCCCATTATTCCATCCAAATGGACAGAGGAATGCCCATAATTTCTCTGTGTTCAGGGGGACACCAGGAGGGATTTTGTACTATCCGTCCCAGAGCTTCTCCTGAGTTACATCTGAGAACCACCCTTGCTTATGACAGCGTCTTAATATGACAACTGAACCAAAGCATTGGTCTTTACAGTAAACTGTTCATCTGATTGGATTTATATTTAATTGGTTCCTTTAATGCTCTGGCTGGCATTTGCACTTACATGTACGCTGGAAAAAAATTAACTGGAGAAGAGAAATCATCAAGCACAATTTTTAACCTTTAACTTTTTTCTAGAACCTGTGTAGAGGCCATTCTTTGGATGCTATACAAATGGGACTGTAGAGAGAGCTCTACAGTGTGGCAATGGCCCAGACTTTTTGAGTGCATGTACTCCATACTTGGCTACTGCCCCATCTTTCCTTTGTATATAGAATACTCCCACTCCTGTACAGTGGTGAGGGGGCGATAGTAGTCACTCAGCCATCCAGAATATTGTTTCACAATTAATACTGCTTTTGCAGTGTTGATGTACCTGGGTGGTGGTAGAGGTGTGATTTTGTTTATTTGGGTTTTTCATGGGGGAGGGAAACCAACTGTCAGAATTTAGCACCAACAATTATTCCGGCCTTGTGCAGAAATATATTTATCACATCATTGATACAGGCAGTTTTATTTTTATTTTATTCCAGGCATATAGTTTCTGTTGATTGCCTTTTGTGTTGTCTTGGTGGGTGTGCTCCTCATTTTCTTACCTTATCTATTTAAGTTAGCATTTTAGCCATAATTAATTTTTTATTTTAATGAAATGCTCATCATTTTCCTGTTCTTTCCCCTGTCATCTGCTTTTTCTACTTTGATTTTCCATGATTTGATCCAGTTTGCTGGTCAGTGGGTAAGTGCCTTTCATTTTAGAAACTGCTCGTTCTTTGTGAATTGTCTATGTTCGTTGCTTGTTATGAACTACCTATTGCTGCTCCTGCTCATTCAACAACATGGACTTGAGGGATTTCCTCTGCTGTCTGAACTTTCCAAAAGAAGGCAGAAGGGAGATATGATTGCTCTCTATAAATATATCAGCAGGATAAATACCAGGAAGAGAGAGGAATTATTTAAGCTCAGTACCAATGTGGGCACAAGAACAAATGGATATAAACTGGCCAGCAGAAGGTTTAGACTTGAAATTAGACAAAGGTTTCTAACCATCAGTGGAGTGAAGTTCTGGAACAGCCTTCCAAAAGGAACAGTCAGGGCAAAAAAAATCTGGCTTCAAGACTAAGCTTGATAATTTTATGGAAGAGATGGTATGATGGGATAGCCTAATTTTGGCAATTAATTAATCTTTGACTATTAACAATAAATATGCCCTGTGGCCTGTGATGGGATGTTAGATGTTAAGGGGTCTGATTTACTTCAGAGAATTCTTTCCTGCTTGTCTGTCTCGTGAGTCTTGCCCACATGCTCAGGGTTTAGCTGATCACCATATTTGGGATCAGGAAGGAATTTTCCTCCAGGGCAGATTGGCAAAGGCTCTGGGGGGTTTTCACCTTCCTCTGCAGCACAGGGCACAATTCACTTGCTGGAGGATTCTCTGCACTTTGAAGTCTTTAAACCACGATTTGAGGACTTCAATATCTCAGACATAGGTTAGAGGTTTACTAAAGAAGTGTATGGGTGTGATTCTGTGGCCTGCATTGTGCAGGAGGTCAGACTAGATGATCATAATGGTCCCTTCTGACCTTAAAGTTTGAGTCTTCAGATCCTTCTGGATCAAAACACACAAGAATGGGTAAGAAGTACTCTGAGTATGGCTGTGCAGCAATACTGTGACTTGTTCTTGGTGCCACAGTTGTGATGTCTCTCTTGCCCCCTTTCAGGACTAAGTTACAGAGCTTTGGAATCTCCCACACCTCTCAGGGGAAGCAAAAGAGCATGTAAACTCAAGACCAATTACATCAGAACCAACCCCAGAGACTTCAGCACCTCATCATCTCAGCCCGTAGTAGTGAGTCCACCTTTACCCCTACTTGTTGTTCAGGCAATGTCCTGAAAATAGGCCTCCCACTTTCTCCTCCAGGAAGGCAGCACTTCCATGAAGGCCTTTCACACAGAAGATAAACAGTTCCACTCTCTCCATCCATTCCATTCCACTTCCCTTCTCCGAACAGGACCACTTAAAGAGGGCCTCCTGCACTGTAGGCCAGATACTCTCACAGCTATCAGAGCTTCAGTCCTCTCCAAGGGGCTCTTCAGAAATCTTCCTGTGCCACTGCCATGTGCCAGAGTTCCAGCCTTTCTTCATCGTCCTCTCTCACCAGCATCATAGGGAACTATCTCAGATTCTTACTCTGAAAACATGAGACTTCTTTGAAGAAAAGATACATAACAGCTCTTCCAAGTTTTCAACATGACCCAGAATACCTCGTGCTTCTTTGGCATCCTTTCTTTGATTTCAGGATGTATGCAAGAACCTGGCATCTCAATGCATCTGCATGGAAAGTTAAAAATTAATCTTAATCTTGCCACCCAGGCAAACCAAAAAGTTCCTAAATTTTGCCACAAGTTCAAGGCATTGCCACAATAAGGACTTTTAAATATGCATTTATCTCATTTCTCCTTATCCCAAGGGTCCTTTGAAATACAGGAAAGTGTGTGTCCTCCTTAATACTATCACCACCCTCACGTCTAAGGTCTTGGTATTGTCCTCCTCAACCTTCAAATCACCTTTTACCATGTCCTGTGTTTTCTTACTTCCTTCTAAGGCAAGGTCCTTCCTCACAGTCTGGGAACGCATTTTTGTAAGGCCATTCTCAAGGTAATCAGAGAGGAGGTGGGAGAATTCAACTCACCCCTTAACAACCATTTTGTTAGGGTACTGTTTTACCTGAAACCAAAATCTGACCATGGAATTCCTCTGTCTGGAGTCTAAATTAGATTCTAATTCTCTCTCTTTTCTCCCTTTCAAACATGTGTCCACCGTTCTTTTAGATTTCCTCTCATTCTGATTACATCAGTCAGACAAGTTGGAGACATCACATCCCTTTCATATAATGAGTCTTTTCAAATTTGTGATAAAAATGACTGTCCTCAGAATCATCTCAAGAAGTCTCCAGTTCAGGAAATTCTCACCATAAAAGTCAGACAAAAGTCAGGGCAGGCATTTCTTATCTGCTCAAACCCACAAGGAGAAGTTTGGAGGTGGCCTGAACTATTCTGTTCTGTTTAAATAGAGTTCATCCATTCAGACATTCGGATGTCTTATTCATGAGTGGGCAAGTTTCCTAGAAAGGTTTTGGGTGATGTCATACCCAGGTGGCTAAAATCTGATATATTTTCCACATATCGGTCTACAGTGCTAGTTCCTTCAACAGCACCCCCAGTCCATTCCGCTGTGGGTATAGCCGTCTCATGGGTTGAAAGGAAAAGGATAAGAGCAAGACACCTGTGTTTCCTAGCAGTTTCTACCACTTTCCTAGGAACTTCAAGTTTGACTTGTCAACCTCATCAGATGCCATGTTGGGCTGTTAGAAGCTGAATGCTATCACTTCCCTGTCCTTCTGAACTGAGGTCCAATGGGTGCTAGTCCTAAGAGACCATGGCTTCAGCCTGTCAAATGATTGGGAGCCTAAAGAGACATTTTTCTGTAACTAAACACTTGAGAATCTGAGGCCAGATGTGAAAAATCTACACCCCAAGCAACGTAGTTATACTGACCTAACCCTCTGTGTAGACAGTGTTATATCAACAGGAGAACTTCTCCTGCCCACCTAGCTACTGCCTCTTGGGAAGGTGGATGAGCTATGCTGATGGGAGACGCTCTCCCATAAGCATAGTGGCATCTTCACTACAGCACTACAGCAGCACAGTTGCACTAGTACAGTTGCGCCACTGAATCATTGTACAACCCTGGAGCTTTTTCAGGTTTTAATAGTTTTTGTTGTTGCTGAAGTTAATTGGTTTGAAACCTGTTATCTTAAAACATTGTAACTTACGTTCTATAGGACTTTCAACATTATCTAATAACATTTTTATTTTGAGAATCATAAACAGCTACGGAAAAATCAAGCTGAAAAAATTGCTGGGACCAAGCTGGCTGAAAGAGAGCTGCAGCCAGGCAAGGAAAAACAAACAGACTTGAGTTGGTCACTCTGTGTAGCGTAGTTAGGGTGAACAGCAGAGGAAATGCCATTGAACTAGATTGTTGAATGCTTCACAGAAAATCAATTTACAGTTTGGGAAACTCTCTCTTAAATATTTCAAAATTATATACTCTCATTACCCTGTCATGCTTGTAAAGGAAAGAAGACAGACATCATTTTTCAACTACTCCTTAAACTGGGAAAACTGTTTTGAGAGTATTGAGGCTAATGCTTCTTAATATATTTTTTTAATGACGGGCAGCAAGTTGGTGACTTTGTCAATAACTCTAAAGTAGTTTTGATGTATACAATCCAAAAAGGATTCTGATTAACTCTAAAAGGATTAAAACACTTCATGTGGCTTGGCAGTAAAAGACTAGAGGAAATGTAATACAAATACATACTGGCAATAGTAGTTTAAATTCATAAAGTGGTGGAATATTGATTTCAAATCCTCCAAGAAAGAAGACTTGGGATTCACCAGTGAGAAGCAATAAAAATATTAGTCCAATGTTCTTTAGCAGTTTAATAAAAAAATAAAAGGATACTTGGGTGCACCTAAATGGAACAGAAAATAATACAGAGTATAGGATAATATTGAGTAAGGTATGGTTAGGTATAGCTTCGAAATGTAAACTCATCATCACAGGAATTGGGAAAGAATTCCTCTCTTTTCCAAATGCAGTAATGCATAAGTTGCCAAGTGCAGTATGAGTATTTTTAGGGTTGTCGATTAATCACAGTTAACTCACATGATTAACTAAAAAATTATGATTAAAAGATTAATCAAGATTAATGCCACTGTTAAACAATAGACTACCGATTGAAATTTATTAAATATTTTAGGATGTTTTTCTACATTTTCAAATATATTGATTTCTATTACAACCCAGAATACAAAGTTTACAGTGCTCACTTTATATTATTATTTTAATAACCAATATTTGCACTGTAAAAATGATAAAAAAACCAGTATTTTTCAATTCCCCTTATACAAGTACTGTAGTGTAATCTCTTTATCATGAAACTTACTAATGTAGATTTTTTGTTACATAACTGCACTCAAAAACAAAGCAAAAAAAAACATTTTAGAACCTACAAGTCCGCTCAGTCCTACACTTGTTCAGCCAATTGCTAAGCCAAACCAGTTTTTTTACATTTACAGGAGATAATGCAGCCCACTTCCTATTTACAAGGTCACCTGAAAGTGAGAAGAGTCATGCGCATAGCACTGTTGTAGCCAGTGTTGGAAGATATTTACGTGCCAAATATGCTAAACATAAATATGCCGCTTCATGCTTCGACCATTCCAGAGGACATACTTCCATGCTGATGATGCTCATTTAAAAAAAAAGTGTCAATTAAATTTGTAACTGAACTCTTTGGGAGAGAATTGTATATCTCCTGTTCTGTTTTATCTGAATTCTGCCATATATTTCATGTTATAGCAGACTAAGATGATGACTCAGCACATGTTCATTTTAAGAACTTTCACAGCAGATTTGACAAAACACAAAGATGATACCAATGTGAGATTTCTAAAAATAGCTACAGCACTCCTCCCAAGGTTTAAGAATCTGAAGTGCTATCCAGACTCTGAGAGGGATGAGGTGTGGTGCATGCTTTCAGAACTCTTAAAAGAGGAACACTCCAATGCAGAAACTGCAGAATCTGAACTACCAAAAAAGAAAATCAACCTTTTGCTGATGGCAGCTGACTCAGACCATGAAAATGAACATGTCGGTCCACTATGCTTTGGATCATTATCGAGCAGAACGTGTCATCAGCATCAATGCATATCCTGTGAAATGTTGGTTGAAGCACAAAGGGACACATGAATTTTTAGAGTATCTGGCATGTAAATAGCTTGCAACGCTGGTTACAACAGTGCTATGTGAACGCCTGTTCTCACTTCCAGGTGACATTGTAAACAAGAAGCAGGCAGCATTATCACCTGCAAATTGTAACCAAACTTGTTTGTCTGAGTGACTGGCTGAACAAGAAGGAGGACTGAGTTGACTTACAGGCTCTAAAGTTTTATATTGTTTTATTTTTGAATGCAGTTATTGTGCATAATTCTACATTTGTAAGTTCAACCGTCATTATAAAGAGATAGCACTACAGTACTTGTATAGGTGAATTGAAAAATACTGTTTCTTTTGTTTTTACAGTGCAAATATTTGTAATCAAAAATAAATACAAAGTGAGCACTGTACACTTCATATTCTGTATTTTAATTGAAATCAATATATTTGAAAATGTAGAAAACATCCAAAAATATTTAAATAAATGATATTCTATTATTGTTTAGCAGTAGGATTAATTTTTTTAATTACACGATTCATCACAATTCATTATCTAATCACTTGACAGTCCTCGTGTTTTTGTCTTCCTCCCCAGCATAAGGTTATTACCAATGTCAGAATCAAGGTACCACACCTGAAGGACCAGTGGTCTGGCCCAGAAAGGGAAATCTTACATGTTCTTAGCTCATGGTAAATTCACCACAGCTGAAAATAGTGTCCCCATTAACACTCTATAGACCTGCAGCTGATCAAATTTTTTGAGAGGAAAATATCCCAGAGCCATTGGGAAAGGGATGCCACATTCTGCAGTGTTTCCTTCAGGGATCTCAGGAATGATGCTAGGAGATCCTATTGAGCATACTCAAATTAATTCCGTTCTGTAAATGGCTTTGTCTAATCTAACTGCCCCTAAATGGACAATATGTCAGCCAAGGAAGAATTTTAAAATGACCAAAGTGGTGGTGTTTTTCTGACTTTCAATTCCTTCATCCGTTCAGAGAGAATCATTTATACTATCCATTGGTCTCCTTAGGGAGAGTTTGGAGAGGTGGAGGCCAAAAGTTGCGATGTCTCTTCTGGATAATTTTAGACACTGAACTGTTGAGCAAGGATCATGCATGAGCATTGCCAACAATCACAGTTTTATTGAAAGTTTATTGTGTGTTATATTTCTCTTGAAGCGCCAGCTTATTGAGTCAAATGATTAAATGAGAACCTCAGCTTTTTTTAAACCACAAAAAAAAAAAATATTTATAGCCCTCAGAATTGGAGAGGAAAACTTGAAAACATTAACCTTAAAAGTTCCAAAACCAGGAAGCAAATAAAATTACCCCAATTTTTTTATTTAAAAAATTTCATTCTCTGAGGATCTTGTATCATGATTTTTGAACACATGGGGTTGCCTGAGCTCCCTTCTCTCAACTTATTCCTATGAAAATTACTTTAGCAAGCAACAGATTAACTCTCAATTTCTGCAAAAACATAGGTGATCAGGATGGTGGTAGGACTGGAGAATGGAAGGAAATTAAAATGTAAGGATTTGGGGCATTAGAAGTGGAGGTCGTTTGTATGAACTCTTGGTTAAGTCTGCAATTGTCAGCAATTGTGGCACTAAAGTTGAGGAAATTGTGTAGGAAGAATGGAATGACTAATCAATTTTTTGATACTACTACTGGAGAGGTAGGATCCACTGTCCGCTGGGATTGCATAACAATAAAAGACACTGAAGCTTTTAGCCGAATTGGGCCCTTAAAGTGTCAACAAAATTTTGTGCTGTTCAAAAAATTAATAATTTCCCCCTTGGATGTAGGGCAAAGACCATCAACTTGTCCATACTGCAGACAAAGAAAGCTTCTCTGTGTATTTTCATTAGGTTCATTCACTCTTCAGAGTGAATGAGATGTACAATGAGATCTGAGGCATATATTCACTTATTTGCATTTTTAAAGGGAGAATTTTTTAAAAAATATTGATTCAACAAGCATTAAAAAAGTACTTGGGGCACTGAGAACTTACATAGCGTACACCTATGCTCCTTTAATTTGAATGCAGATACAGTAACTATTTATTGTTTGGAAAATCATTTCCTGAGCATATTAAGCAGATCCAATTTAATGTTTTGATTTGTATGGAAACTTTGAGACAGAAGAAAAATGGCCTTCAAAAACTTACATCTTAGAAAACTATTCATCTGGCAGCTGCTAACCTAGGCTAATATTTATGTTGACCTCACTACTTTTACTCCAAGCATTATGTTATTAGCTGTTCCAAGTAGCCTTGAATTATCAAGATAGGGTTAGTCTTTACAAGTCACATTTTCTGTGAAGTGGCTATTGAGGACAATCTTTGCTGTCAGATAAATGTTTTTAAAGGAAGAATTACTATTTAAATTGATGTCCCTTCACAGCAGAATAGAAGTCCTAGTTCCTGTTAATTTCAGGATGGAACTCTGTAGTATTATTTAAAGAAAGCAT
The DNA here is from genome assembly GCA_007922305.1 of Dermatemys mawii. Taxonomy (NCBI): domain Eukaryota; kingdom Metazoa; phylum Chordata; order Testudines; family Dermatemydidae; genus Dermatemys; species Dermatemys mawii. The sequence goes on from ML677341.1 coordinate 33,282,746, forward strand.
AAAAGTCTTTCAGATTTATTTTAAATAGCCTCTACTTAAAAACATCTTTTTTTGTGAAAAAGCAGAGGGAAAAAAGCTATGGAGAATGAAGACTGTTTTATTATGCTTTCTGTGGACTATTAATTTGTTACCACCTATTCAGCTTTGTTGATGAAATTTTAATTTTGTCCTTGCTTGAGCATAATGTAAGGTTTGTATAAACTGCAGCTCACTAAGCTGACAAAAAGGCCCTTTTAGGATGAACAATTGGGAGCTCATTTTTTTTCTAGAGGACATTTAAAATAACTTATGAATGAGAGTTGTCAGACACAAAATGCTGTATTAATTAAATCTTTTTCTAGTCCTTTTGCTTCTCCAGCTATACCAACCCTTTAGAAAAAAAAAATACATGGGCACCTTAATTATAGAGGAGAAGACAAAAAGTATCCTTCACATTCCTTCGCCTGAATAAGAATAAGAACTCAATTCATCTAAATAATAACCCTATTAGCTGCTTAACTCAACAGTATACATGGGAAAATTTTCACAACAGAATCTAAGAAAGTGTTGATTGGGTGGATCGTTTTCAATGTTTTGTTCAAAATGATAATTTTAAGTGAATCTGATCTGTCAGGCTTAGCAGCTTTGTACCATTTATGACTTATGACAAAAGTTGTGTTCATATACACATTAATGCTTTCTTTGTCTTTTAAAACACAGCAACAATACCATTCAAAAATAGATGACTTGATTGAAGAAACTGTTAAAGAAATCATTTCACTTCTCGTTTCAAAGGTAAACATTTTTAGATTGTGATTTGTAGTACAATGGCAAACTCATTTTAAATCATAGGTTGTCAGAAATATCCTTAAACAGCATTCTGTATTTTCTACAATACAAATATGATTTGTAAATAGCAATCACCCAATTTATTATGAATGTTACAGAATTAAATTGCTTAGACCCTCATCTGGAGAAAGCTTTCTGAGTAGTTTACTAATCAGAGTAGTTTCTCTTTTGTTTATATTGCCATCCTTCATGACTACTGGCAAACAGTAGCACCGACACCTTTGAATATATTAACAATGTATCTTGGAGTACATTAATATTGTCTGTATTAATTGTGTCTTTATTTCCTTGGTTGTTTCATTGTGCACATGAAGAAAACTTTCTGCTCACTTTTAAATACAGTTTAAATCACTTTTCAATTTAGAGATGGGTCACACAAAAAATCTGAATAACTTTTTTTGTTGATTTTTCCTTCATCCCAAATACTTAAAGAATGTTTTTAAGTGCAGCAAGATTAAATAATATTTTTATTATTGTAGCACCACTTAGGATCCTAAAGTGTTTCACAAAATACGTAGTATGGGGTGGGGGGAACCCTCAACCATAGACAGTTCCAAGAATAGTAAAGAAAACAGCAAATATTATTGGGAAAGCATTTAGCTTTTAAAATAAATGTTCTCCTGTTTTAAATACGTCTGTGCCCTTTAAACAGCTAATACATGAAGTTTATGATGCCTTAATTGATTAATGAGGAACCAAGAAATAATACTATACAACCCTCCATTATGACTTTGTCTTCTCTTGCTCACAACTTCCTGAAAATTTTTCCCTTTTAACCAACATCTCTCATAGTTGGGCATAAGCCAAAGATGGACTTCTTTTGGAAATCTGAGCTAAATTTCTTCACCTGTGGTTGGATTATGTGAAAGCACAAAAAAAAAATTTCTTCTTTTATAAAGAGATGTAAATACAGGAACGCATCACATAAAGTTGTCCCGGTTAATGTTGTTTCATTGTTACATTGCTGATCAGTTAGGGAACATGCTCATTTAAAGTTGTGCAATGCTCCCTTCTAACGTCGTTTGGCAGCCGCCTGCTTTGTCCACTGCTTGCAGGAAGAGCATCTCGTTGGGGCTTGGAACCAGGGTGCACCAGCAGCCCTCCTATCAGTTCTCCCTATCTGCTTCCAGCTCCCTTTACTTCCCTGTGCAGCAGCTGCCCAGCAGGCTATCAATTGCCCACAGTTCAGATGTCCCTCCCCCCACTGCCATGTGCTACTCCTGCCCTCTGCCTTGGAGCTGCTCCACGAGACTTCTGCTTGCTGAGCGTGGGGTGCAGAAGAGGGGGATTAATATCAGGGTGTCTCCCTTCCCTCTGCTCCTGATCACCACTTACCCCATCTTCCATAAAGCAGGGACACACACCACACGACAGGGCAGCAGCTGCGACTCAGATTGTTGATCTCATTAACAAGGCAGTGTACTTAAAGGAGAAATGTGCATCTCTGTCTCTCTCACACACACGTTGTGTGTCTCTGTCTGCCCTTCCTCCTTTCCTGCTGCCTTGTAGAGTGTGAGAGTTAACCCTTGCAGGCTCAGCCAGTTGCTAGTTCATCATTTAGCAATAAGGCATTCCCTGGGAAATATCCCACCCTCTGGCTTTACCACCTCAACAAAGCTTCATAATCATCATTTCTGTGTACTAGTATTAAATTGTTTGTTTAAAACTTATACTGTGTGGGTATATTATATTATATTATATTATATTATATTATATTATATTATATTA